>CM047806.1:73948363-74272399 GCA_026214975.1 Gentiana macrophylla
TATATAAAATTATAGTAGTGTTTACTCAAAATGTGGGTTTACAACTTTTTGTATATAATTTTAGTAGAGTTTACTCAAAAATGGTGTTTACAACTTTTTGTATATAATTGTATTAGAGTCACTCAAAATGGGGGTTTCCAACTTTTTTGTATATGATTGTAGTAGTAGAGTTTACTCAAACCGGGGGTATACAACTTTTTTGTATTTAGTTGTAGTAGAGTTTACTCAAAACGGGGGTTTACAACTTTTTGTATATACTTGTAGTAGATTTTACTCAAAACTGGGGTTTACAACTTCTTGTATGTAATTTTATAGCAGAGTTTACTCAAAACGGGGATTTACAACTTTTTGTATATTAAATTATAGCAGAGTTATTCAAAATAGGGGTTTACAACTTTTTGTATATAATTGTATAATAGATTTTACTCAAAACGGAGGGTTACAACTTTTTGTACATAATTGTAGTAGAGTTTACTCAAAACGGGGGTTTACAACTTTTTGTACATAATTGTATCGCAGAGTTTACTCAAAACGGGGGTTTATAACTTTTTGTATATAATTATATAGTAGATTTTACTCAAACCGGGGGTTTACAACTTTTTGTTCATAATCATATAACAGAGTTTACTCGAAACGGGGGTTTACAACTTTTTGTATATAATTGTAGTAGAGTTTAATCAAAACGGGGGTTTATAATTTTTTTTATATAATTGTTGTAGATTTTCCTAAAAATGGGGGTTTACAACATTTTGTATACAAAATTATAGTAGAGTTTACTCAAAATAGGGGTTTACAACTTTTTGTAAATAATTGTTGTAAAGTTTACTCAAAATAGGGGTTTACAACTTTTTGTATATAATTGTATAGTAGATTTTACTCAAAACGGGGTTTACAACTTTTTGTTCATAATCATATAGCAATGTTTACTTGAAACGGGGGATTACAACTTTTTGTATATAAAATTATAGCATAGTTTACTCGAAATGGGGGTTTACAAATTTTTGTATATAATTGTAGTAATGTTTACTCAAAATGGGGGTTTACAACTTTTTGAATATAATTGTATAGTAGATTTTACTCAAAACGGTGTTTTACAACTTTTTGTATATAATTGTAGTAGGGTTTACTCAAACGGGGGTTTACAACTTTTTGTATACAAATGTACATTTGAGTTTACTCAAAAAGGTGGTTTACAACTTTTTCTATATAAGTGTAGTCGAGTTTACTCAAAACGGGGGTTTACAACTTCTTGCATATAATCATATAGTAGAGTAATAGGGGTTTACAACTTTTTATATATAATTGTAGTAGAGTTTACTCAAAACGGGGGTTTACAACTTTTTCTATATAATGGTATAGTAGAGCTTACTCAGGTTTAGATCTTTTTGTATAAAATTGTTGTAGAATTTACTCGAAACGGAGGTTTACGACGTTTTGTATATAATTGTATCGTAGAGTTTAATCGAAACATGGGTTTACAACTTTTTGTATATAATTGTATCGTAGAGTTTAATCGAAACATGGGTTTACAACTTTTTGTATATAATTTTAGTAGATTTTACTCAGAACGGAGGTTTACAACTTTTTGTATATCATTGTATTAGAGTTTACTCAAAACGGTGGGTTTACAACTTTTTATATACTTGTATAGTAGAGTTTACTCAAAACTCAGGGTTTACAACTTTTGTATATAAAATTATAGTATCAGAGAAGAAAACGGGGTTTACAACTTTTGTTTATAATATTATAGTAGACGTTTCCCAAAATAGAGAATACAACTTTTGAATATAAAATTATAGTAGTGTTTACTAAAAATGGGGTTTTTCAGTTTTTTGTTTATAATTTTAGTAGTGTTTACTCAAAACGGGTGTTTACAACTTTTTGTATATAATTGTATTAGAGTTTACTCAAAACAAGGGTTTACAAATTTTTGTATATAATGGTATTGTAGAGTTTACCCAAAACCGGGGTTTACAACTTTTTGATAATAATTTTAGTAGAGTTTACTCAAAATGTGTGTTTACATCTTTTTGTATATAATTGTATTAGAGTTTACTCAATGCGGGAATTTACAACTTTTTGTATATGATTGTAGTAGAGTTTACCCAAACCGAGGGTAGTAGAGTTTACTCAAAATGGGGGTTTACAATTTTTTTATATATTTGTTGTAGAGTTTACTCAAAACGGGGGTTTACAACATTTTGTATATAACTATAGTAGAGTTAACTCAAAATGAGAGTTTACAGTTGTTTAGTAGAGTTTACTCAAAACGGGGGTTTACAACATTTTGTATATAATTTTATATCAGAGTTTTCTCGAAACGGGGGTTTACAACTTTTTGTATATAAAACTATTGTAGAGTTTACTCAAAATGGGGGTTTACAACTTTTTGTAAATAATTGTTGTAAAGTTTACTCAAAATGGGGTTTTACAAATTTTTTTTCATAATCATATAGTTGATTTTACTAGAAATGGGGGTTTACAACTTTTGTATATAAAATTATAGCATACTTTACTCGGAATAGGGGTTTACAAATTTTTGTATATAATTGTAGTAAAGTTTACTCAAAATAGGGGTTTACAACTTTTTGTATATAATTGTATAGTAGATTTTACTCAAAACGAGGGTTTACAACTTTTTGTATATAATTTTATAGCGGGCGGTGATTTACAACTTTTTCAATATAAAATTATAGCAGAGTTTACTCAAAATAGAGGTTTACAACTTTTTGTATATTATTGTATAATAGATTATACTCAAAATGGGGGGTTACAACTTTTTTTATATAATTGTAGAGAGTTTACTCAAAACGGGGGTTTACAACTTTTTGTGCATAATTTATATTTAAGGGGTAATGGCAAAAATAACCCGTTTCACTAAAGTTTTTGGCAAAAATAACCCATGGTGATATTTTGACCATCATTTTCTTCCATTTTTTCCACATATGTGCAATCTTAAGTAGAATCCCTATTGGGGTCACCCTTCCCAAATAGGGTTTAGTTTGGATCAAAACACCTAAAACGCAAAAATTTGATGGTGTTTCCTTCTTAAAACTTTTTGATCGTCATCCCCTAATTGTAAAGTTGAGTTTACTCAAAACGGGGGTTAATAACTTTTTGTATATAATTGTATAGTAGATTTTACTCATAATGGGCGTTCACAACTTTTTTGTATATAATTGTAGTAGAGTTACTCAAACTAGGGGTTTACAACTTTTTGTATATAATTGTAGCGGAGTTTACTCGAAACGGGGGTTTACAACATTTTGTATATATAATTATAGTAAAGTTTACTCAAATGAGGGTTTACAAATTTTTGTATATAATTGTATACTAGATTTTTCTCAAAACGGGGGGTTACAGCTTTTTGTATATAATTATAGTAGAGTTTACTCAAAACGGGGGTTTACAAATTTTGTACATAATTGTATAATGTAATTCACTCAAACGGAGTTTACAACTTTTTGTATATAAAATTATAGCAAGAGTTTACTCGAAAATGAGGGTTTATAAATTTTGGTATTCAATTGTAGTAAAGTTCACTCGAAATTGATTTTACAACTTTTGTATATAATTGTATAGTAGATTTTACTCAAAACGGGGTTTACAACTCTTTGTATATAATTGTAGTAGAGTTTACTCAAACGGGGTTTACAACCTTTGTATTTAATTGTAGATTACTCGACGGGGGTTTACAACAAAATTTAATTGTATACACACTTGTATATAATCGTATATAATCGTAGTGAGTTTACTCAAAACGGGGTTTACAACTTTTTGAATATAACATTATAGTAGATTTTACTCGCATAGGGGTTTACAACGCTTTGTATGTAATTATAGTAGAGTTTACTCAAACGCGGCGGTTTACTACTTTTTGAATATAATTAGTAGATTTGACACGCAATAGGGGTTTACAACTTTTTGTATATAATTGTAGTAGAGTTTACTCAAAATAGGGGTTTATAACTTTTGTTATATAATGGTATAGTAGAGTTTACTCAAAATAGGGGTTTAGAACTTTTGGTATATAATTGTTGTAGAATTTACTCGAAACGGGGGTTTACAACTATTTGTATATAATTGTATCGTACAGTTTACTTGAAACGGGGGTTTACAACTTTTCGTATATAATTTTAGTAGAGTTTCCTCAAAACGGGGGTTTACAACTTTTTGTATATCATTGTATTAGAGTTTACTCAAAACAGGGGTTTACAACTTTTTTAAATAATTGTATAGTAGAGTTTAATCAAAATAGGGGTTTACAACTTTTTGTACATAAAATTATAGAAGTGTTTACTCAAAATGGGTGTGTACAACTTTTGGTATATAATTGTATTAGAGTTTTCACAAAACGGGGGTTTACAACTTTTTGTATATAATTGTAGTCGAGTTTAATCAAAACGGGGGTTTACAACTTCTTGTGTATAATCGTATAGTAGAGTTTACTGAAAATAGGGGTTTACAACTTTTAGTATATAAAATTATAGTAGAGTTTACTCAAAATAGAGGTTAACAACGTTTTGTATATTTGTAGTAGAGTTTACTCAAAATGGCGGTTTATGACTTTTTGTAATTGTATAGTAGATTTGACTGAAACGGGGGTTTACAACTTTTGTATATAATTGTAGTAGAGTTTACTCAAAATGGGGGTTTACAACTTTTTGTAAATAATGGTATAGTATAGTTTACTAAAAATGGGGATTTAGAACTTTTTGAATATTATTGTATCATAGAGTTTACTCGAAACAGGGGTTTACAACTTATTGTATATAATTGTATCGTAAGTTTACTCGAAACAAGGGTTTACAACTTTTTGTATATAATTTTAGTAGAGTTTACTCAAAGCGGGGGTTTACAACTTTTTGTATATCATTGTATTAGAGTTTACTCAAAACGGGGTTTTACAACTTGTTTATATAATTGTATAGTAGATTTTACTCAAAACGGGGGTTTACAACTATTGTATATAATATTATAGCAGAGTTTACTCCTAATGGGGGTTTACAACTTTTTGTATATAAATATAGTAAAGTTTACCCGAAATGGGGGTTTACAACTTTTAGTATATAATTGTCTAGTAGAGTTGACTCAAAACTGGGATTTACAACTTTTTGGGTTTAAAAGTATAGTAGCGTTTACTCAAAATGGGGTTTACAACTTTCTGTATATAATTGTAGCGGAGTTTACTCGAAACGGGGTTTAAAACTTTTTGTATATATAATTGTAGTAAAGTTTACTCAAAATGGGGGTTTTCAACTTTTTGTATATAATTGTGTAGTAGATTTTACTCAAAACGGGGGGTTACAGATTATTGTATATAATTATAGTAGAGTTTACTCAAAACAGTGGGTTTACAAATTTTTGTACATAATTGTATAATGCAGTTTACTCGAAACGGGAGTTTACAACTTTTTGTATATAAAACTATAGCAGAGTTTACTCGAAATGTGGGTTTATAAATTTTTGTATACAATTGTAGTCAATTTTACTCGAAATTGGGGTTTACAACTTTTTGTATATAATTGTATAGTACATTTTACTCAAAACGGGGGTTTACAACTCTTTGTATATAATTGTAGTAGAGTTTCCTCAAACGGCGGTTTACAACTTTTTGTATATAATTATATAGTAGAGTTTACTTAAAACGGGGGTTTACAACTTGTTGTATATAATTGTAGTCGAGTTTACACAATACGGGGGTATACAACTTCTTGTATATAATCGTATAGTAGAGGTTAGTCAAAACGGGGGTTTACAACTTTTTGTATATAAAATTATAGTAGATTTTACTCAAAATAGGGGTTTACAAAGTTTTGTATGTAATTGAAGTAGTGTTTACTCAAAACGGCAGTTTACTACTTTTTGAATATAATTAGTACATTTGACTCAAAACAGGGATTTACAACTTTTTGAATATAATTGTAGTAGAGTTACTCAAAGCGAGGGTTTATAACTTTTGGTATATAAAGGTAAAGTTGAGTTTACAACTTTTTGTATATAATTGTATAGTAGATTTTACTCAAAACGGGGGTTTACAACTTTTTGTTCATAATCATATAGCAGAGTTTACTCGAAACAGGGCTTTACAACTTTTTGTATATAAAATTATAGCATAGTTTACTCGAAATGGTGGTTTACAAATTTTTGTATATAATTGCAGTAAAGTTAACACAAAATGGGGGTTTACAACTTTTTGTATATAATTATATAGTCGATTTTACTCAAAATGGGGTTTTACAACTTTTTGTATATAAGTGTAGTCGAGTTTACTCAAAACGGGGGTTTACAACTTCTTGCATATAATCGTATAGTAGAGATTACTCAAAACAGGGGTTTACAACTTTTTGTTTATAATTGTAGTAGAGTTTAATCAAAACGGGGGTTTACAACATTTTGTTTATAATGGTATAGTAGAGTTTACTCAAAATGGGGGTTTAGATATTTTTGTATATAATTGTTGTAGAATTTACTCGAAACGGAGGTTTACAATGTTTTTTTATATAATTGTATCGTGGAGTTTACTCGAAACAGGGGTTTACAACTTTTTGTATATACTTTTAAAAGAGTTTACTCAAAACGGGGGTTTACAACTTTTTGTATATCATTGTATTTGAGTTTACTCAAAACTGGGGTTTACAATTTTATTTATATAATTGTATAGTAGAGTTTACTCAAAACAGGGGTTTACAACTTTTTGTATATAAAATTATAGTAGTGTTTACTCAAAACAGGGGTTTACAACTTTTTGTTTATAATTTTTGTAGACTTTACCCAAAACGGGTGATTTACAACTTTTTGTATATAAAATTATAGTAGTTTTTACACTAAAAACGGGGGTTTACAGCTTTTTGTTTATAAATTTAGTAGTGTTTACTCAAAACGGGTGTTTACAACTTTTTGTATATAATTGTATTAGAGTTTACTCAAAACAGGGGTTTACAACTTTTTGTGTATAATGGTATAGTAGAGTTTACCCAAAACGGGTTTTACAACTTTTTGTTTATAATTTTAGTAAAGTTTACTCAAAATGAGTGTTTACAACTTTTTGTATATAGTTGTATTAGAGTTTACTCAAGGCGGAGGTTTACAAATTTTTGTATATGATTGTAGTAGAGTTTCCCAAAGCGGGGGTTTACAACTTTTAGGTATATTATTGTAGTAGAGTTTACTCAAAACGGGGATTTACAATTTTTTAATATAATTATTGTAGAGTTTACTCAAAACGGTGGTTTACAACATTTTGTAGATAACTATAGTAGAGTTTACTCAAAATGAGCGTTTACAGTTGTTTAGTAGAGTTTACTCAAAACGGGGGTTTACAACTTTTTGTATAATATTGTATAGCAGAGTTTTCTCGAAATGAGGGTTTACAACTTTTTGTATATAAAATTATTGCAGAGTTTACTCAAAATGGGGGTTTACCACTTTTTGTAAATAATTGTTGTAAAGTTTACTCAAAATGGGGGTTTACAAATTTTTGTATATAAGTGTATAGTAGATTTTACTCAGTACGGGGGTTTACAACTTCTTTTTCAAAGTCATATAGAAGAGTTTACTCGAAACGGGGGTTTAAAACTTTTTTTATATAAAATTATAGCATAGTTTACTCGGAATAGGTGTTTACAAATTTTTGTATATAATTGTAGTAAATTTTACTAAAAATGGGGGTTTACAACATTTTGTATATAATTGTATAGTAGATTTTACTCAAAATGGGGGTTTACAACTTTTTGTATATAATTTTATAGCAGAGTTTACTCGAAACGGGGATTTACAACTTTCTGTATATAAAATTATAGTAGAGTTTACTCAAAATAGAGGTTTACAACTTTTTGTATATAATTGTATAATAGATTTCACACAAAACGGGGCGTTACAACTTTTTGTATATAATTGTAGTAGAGTTTACTCAAAACGGGGGTTTACAACTTTTTTTACATAATTGTATAGCAGAGTTTATTCAAAACGGGGGATTATAACTTTTTGTATATAATTGTATAGTAGATTTTACTCATTATGGGGGTTTACAACTTTTTGTGTATAATTGTAGTAGAGTATACTCAAACGGGGGTTTACAACTTTTTTATATAATTGTATAGTAGAGTTTACTCAAAACAGGGATTCAACTTATTGTATATAAAACTATAGTAGTGTTTACTCAAAACGGAGGTTTACAACTATTTATATACTCCATCCGTCCAAATTTGTTTGGGACATTTAGGAACTCTTGAAATTTAAGGAAACAATATTTAGAGCATTGTCTAGTCATTAAAAACATGACTAATTTACAATTACACCCCTTTAATATTGTCCTTACATTTTTCAATAAATGTTGATATGTGGGCATTTTAGACATTTAAGAAGCAAATTTAAGTCTAAACATTAGTAATTGGACTTATTTTGGGACAACCATAAAAGGAATATGTCCCAAACAATTTGGGACGGAGGGAGTATAATTTTAGTAGAGTTTACTCAAAAAGGGTGTTTACAACTTTTTGAATATAATTGTATTACAGTTTACACAAAACGGAGTTTACGACATTTTGTATATGATTGTATTAGAGTTTACTCGAACCGGGGGTTTACAACTTTTTTGTATATAATTGTAGTAGAGTTTACTCAAAATGGGGGGTTTACAACTTTTTGTATATAATTGTAGCAGAGTTTACTCAAAACGGGGGTTTACAACTTTTTGTATATACAAATTTATAGCAGATTTTACTCGAAACGGGGGTTTACAACTTTTTCTATTTATAATTGTAGTAAAGTTTACTCAAAATAGGGGTTTACAACTTTTTGTATATAAATGTATAGTAGATTTTACTCAAAACGGGGGGTTACAGCTTTTTGTATATAATTATAGAAGAGTTTACTCAAGCGTGAAAACGGGGGGTTACAACTTTTTGTATATAATGTATAGTAGAGTTTACTCAAAACGGGGGTTTATATCTTGTTGTATATAATTGTAGTCGAGTTTATTCAAAACGGGGGTATACAACTTCTTGTATATAATCGTATAGTAGAGTTTACTCAAAATGGGGGTTTACAACTTTTTGTATATAAAATTATAGTAGATTTTACTCAGAATAGGGTTTACAACGTTTTTTATGTAATTGTAGTAAAGTTTGCTCAAAACGGCGATTTACTACTTTTTGTATATAACTAGTGGATTTGACTCAAAACGGGGATTTACAACTTTTTATATATAATTGTAGTACAGTTTACTCAAAACTGGGGTTTATAACTTTTTGTATATAATGGTATAGTAGGGTTTACACAAAACAGGGGTTTAGAACTTTTTGTATACAATTGTTGTAGAATTTACTCGAAAAGGGTGTTTAAAACTTTTTGTATGTAATTGTATCGTACAGTTTACTCGAAACCGGGGTTTACAACTTTTTGTATATAATTTTAGTTGAGTTTTTCAAAACGGGGGTTTACAACTTTTTGTATATCATTGTATTAGAGTTTACTCAAAACGGGGGTTTACAACTTATTTATATAATTGTATAGTAGAGTTTAAACAAAACCGGGGTTTAAAACTTTTTTTATATAAAATTATTGTAGTGTTTACTCAAAACGGGTGTGTACAACTTTTTGTATATAATTGTATTAGAGTTTACACAGAACGGGGGTTTTCAACTTTTTGTATATAATTGTAGTCGAGTTTACTCAAAATAGGGGTTTACAAATTCTTACATATAATCGTATAGTAGACTTTACTCAAAAAGGGGGTTTACAAATTTTTGTATATAAAATTATAGTAGAGTTTACTCAAAATAGGGGTTTACAACGTTTTGTATATAATTGTAGTAGAGTTCACTCAAAACGGTGGTTTACGACTTTTTGTATATAATTGTATAGTAGATTTGACTCAAAACGGGGTTTTACAACTTTTTGTATATAATTTTAGTAGAGTTTACTCAAAACGGGGGTTTACTACTTTTTGTATATAATGGTATTGTAGAATTTACTCGAAACAGGGGCTTACACCTTTTTGTACAAAATTGTATCGTAGAGTTTACTCGAAACAGGGGTTTACAACTTTTTGTATATAATTTTAGTAGATTTTACTCAGAACGGGGGTTTACAACTTTTTGTATATCATTGTATTAGAGTCTAATCAAAACGGGAGTTTACAACTTTGATATATAATTGTATAGTAGAGTTTACTTCAAACAGGGGTTTACAACTTTTTGTATATAAAATTATAGTTCTGTTTACTCAAACGGGGGTTTACAACTTTTTGTTTATAATTTTAGTAGACGTTTCTCAGAACAGTGGATACAAATTTTTGTATATAAAATTATAGTAGTGTTTACTAAAAACGGGGTTTTACAGTTTTTTGTTTATAATTTAAGTACTGTTTACTCAAAACGGGTGTTTACAACTTTTTGTATATAATTGTATTAGAGTTTACTCAAAATAAGGGTTTACAACTTTTTGTATATAATGGTTAGTAGAGTTTACCCAAAATGGGGGTTTACAACTTTTTGTTTATAATTTTAGTAGTGTTTACTCAAAATGGGTGTTTACAACTTTTTTTATATAATTGTATTAGAGTTTACTCAAAGCGGGGGTTTATAACTTTTTGTATACGATTGTAGTAGAGTTTACCCAAACTAGGGGTTTACAACTTTTTGGTATATAATTGTAGTAGAGTTTACTGAAAATGGGGGTTTATAATTTTTTATATAATTGTTGTAGAGTTTACTCAAAACGGGGGTTTAGAACATTTTGTATATAACTATAGTAGAGTTTACTCAAAATGAGCGTTTACAGTTGTTTTGTAGAGTTTACTAAAAATAGGGGTTTACAACTTTTTGTATATAATTGTAGCGGAGTTTACTCGAAACAAAGGTTTACAACATTTCGTATATATAATTGTAGTAAAGTTTACTCAAAATGAGTGTTTACAAATTTTTGTATGTAATTGTATAGTAGATTATTCTCAAAACGGGGGGTTACAACTTTTTGTATTTAATTATAGTAGAGTTTACTCAAAACGGGGGTTTACAACTTTTTGTACATAATTGTATAATGTAGTTTACTCAAACGGGGTTTAAAACTTTTTGTATATAATTGTATTAGAGTTTACTCAAAGCGGGGGTTTACAACTTTTTGTATATGATTGTAGTAGAGTTTACCCAAACCGGGGTTTACAATTTTTTGGTATATAATTGTAGTAGAGTTTACTCAAAACGGGGGTTTATAATTTTTTTATATAATTGTTGTAGAGTTTACTCAAAACGGGGTTTTACAACATTTTGTATATAACTATAGTAGGGTTTACTCAATATGAGCGTTTACAGTTGTTTAGTAGAGTTTACTCAAAACGGGGGTTTACAACTTTTTGTATATAATTGTCTATCCGATTTTTCTCGAAACGGGGGTTTATAACATTTTGTATATACAATTATTGCAGAGTTTACTCAACATGGGGGTTTACAACTTTTTGTAAATAATTGTTGTAAAGTTTACTCAAAATGGGGTTTTACAAATTTTTATATATAATTGTATAGTAGATTTTACTCAAAACGGGGGTTTACAACTTTTTGTTCATAATCATATAGAAGAGTTTACTCGAAAAGGGGGTTTACAACTTTTGTATATAAAATTATAGCATAGTTTACTCGGAATAGGGGTTTACAAATTTTTGTATATAATTGTAGTAAAGTTTACACAAAATAGGGGTTTACAAATTTTTGTATATAATTGTATAGTATATTTTACTCAAAACGAGGGTTTACAACTTTTTGTAAATGATTTTATAGCATAGTTTACTCGAAACGGGGGTTTACATCTTTCTGTATATAAAATTATTGCAGAGTTAACTCAAAATAGAGGTTTACAACTTTTTGTATATAATTGTTTGATAGTTTTTACTCAAAATGGGGGGTTACAACTTTTTGTATATAATTGTAATAGAGTTTACTCAAAACGGGGGTTTACAACTTTTTGTGCGTAATTGTATAGCAGAGTTTACTCAAAACAGGGGTTTATAAGTTTTTGAATATAATTGTATAGTAGATTTTACTCATAATAGGGGTTCACAACTTTTTTGTATATAATTGTAGTAGAGTTTACTCAAAATAAGGGTTTACAACTTTTTGTATATAATTGTAGAGGAGTTTACAAAATGAGGGTTTACAAAAAGGGGGTTTACAACTTTTTCTATATAATTGAAGAGGAGTTTACTCGAAACGGGTGTTTACACCTTTTTGTGTATATAATTGTAGTAAAGTTTACTCAAAATGAAGGTTTACAAATTTTGTATATATAATTGTAGTAAAGTTTACTCAAAATGAGGGTTTACAAATTTTTGTATATAATTGTATAGTAGATTTTTCTCAAAACGGGGGGTTACAGCTTTTTGTATATAATTATAGTAGAGTTTACTCAAAACGGGGGTTTACAACTTTTTGTACATAATTGTATAACAGAGTTTACTCGAAACGGGAGTTTACAACTTTTTGTATATAAAATTAAAGCAGAGTTTACTCGAAATGGGGGTTTATAAATTTTTGTATACAATTGTAGTAAAGTTTACTCGAAATTGGGTTTTACAACTTTTTGTATATAATTGTATACTAGATTTTACTCAAAACGGGGGTTTACAACTCTTTGTATATAATTGTTGTAGAGTTTACTCCAACGGGGGATTACAACCTTTTGTATATAATTATATATTAGAGATTACTCAAAAAGGGGTTTACAACTTGTTGTATTTAATTGTAGTTGAGTTTACACAAAACGGGGGTATACAACTTCTTGTATATAATCGTATATTAGAGTTTACTCAAAATGGGGGTTTACAACTTTTTGTATATAAAATTATAGTAGATTTTACTCAGAATAGGGGTTTACAACGTTTTGTATGTAATTGTAGTAGAGTTTACTCAAAACGGCGGTTTACTTCTTTTTGAATGTAGTTAGTAGATTTGACTCAAAATAGGGGTTTACAACTTTTTGTATATAATTGTAGTAGAGTTTACTCAAAATGGGGGTTTATAACTTTTGGTATATAATGGTATAGTAGAGTTTACTCAAAATAGGGGTTCTGAACTTTTTGTACATAATTGTTATAGAATTTACTCGAAACGGGGGTTTACAACTATTTCTATGTAATTGTATCGTACAATTTACTTGAAACCGGAGTTTACAACTTTTTGTATATAATTTTAGTAGAGTTTACTCAAAATGGGGGTTTACAACTTTTTGTATATCATTGTATTATAGTTTACTCAAAACGGGGGTTTACAACTTTTTTATATAATTGTATAGTTGAGTTTAATCAAAACGGGGGTTTATATCTTTTTGTATATAAAATTATAGATGTGTTTACTCAAAACGGGTGTGTACAAATTTTGGTATATAATTGTATTAGAGTTTACACAAAATGGGGGTTTATAACTTTTTGTATATAATTTTAGTCGAGTTTAATCAAAACATGGGTTTACAACTTCTTGCATATAATCGTATAGCAGAGTTTACTCAAAATGGGGGTTTACAACTTTTAGTATATAAAATTATAGTAGAGTTTACTCAAAATAGAGGTTTACAACTTTTTGTATATAATTATAGTAGAGTTTACTCAAAATGGCGGTTTACGACTTTTTGTATATAATTGTATAGTAGATTTGACTGAAACGGGGGTTTACAACTTTTTGTATATAATTGTAGTAGAGTTTACAAAAAAAACGGTGTTTACAACTTTTTGTAAATAATGGTATAGTATAGTTTACTCAAAATGGGGGTTTAGAACTTTTTGAATATTATTGTATCGTAGAGTTTACTCGAAACAAGGGTTTACAACTTATTGTATATAATTGTATCGTAAGTTTACTCGAAACAAAGGATTACAACTTTTTGTATATAAGTTTAGTAGAGTTTACTCAAAGAAGGGGTTTACAACTTTTTGAATATCATTGTATTAGAGTTTACTCAAAACGGGGTTTTACAACTTGTTTATATAATTGTATAGTAGAGTTTACTCAAAACGGGGTTTTACAACAATTGTATATAAAATTATAGCAGAGTTTACTCCAAATAGGGGTTTACAACTTTTTGTATATAAATATAGTAAAGTTTACCCAAAATAGGGGTTTACAACTTTTAGTATATAATTGTTTAGTAGAGTTGTCTCAAAACTGGGGTTTACAACTTTTTGTATATAAAAGTATAGTAGCGTTTACTCAAAATGGGGGTTTACAACTTTTTGTATATAATTGTAGCGGAGTTTACTCGAAACGGGGGTTTAAAACTTTTTGTATATATAATTGTAGTAAAGTTGACTGAAAATAGGGGTTTACAACTTTTTGTATATAATTGTATAGTAGATTTTACTCAAAACGGGGGTTATAGATTATTGTATATAATTATAGTAGAGTTTACTCAAAACAGGGGGATTACAACTTTTTGTACATAATTGTTTAACAGAGTTTACTCGAAATGGGACTTTACAACTTTTTATATATAAAATTATAGCAGAGTTTAATCGAAATGATGGTTTATAAATTTTTGTATAAATTATAGTCAAGTTTACTCGAAATTAGGGTTTATAACTATTTGTATATAATTGTAGGGTAGATTTTGCTCAAAACGGGGGTTTACAACTCTAAATATATAATTGTAGTAGAGTTTACTCAAACGGGGGTTTACAACTTTTTGTATATAATTGTATAGTAGGGTTTACTCAAAACGGGGGTTTACAACTTGTTGTATATAATCGTATAGTAGAGTTTACTCAAAATGGGGTTTTACAACTTTTTGTATATAAAATTATAGTAGATTTTACTCAAAATAGGGGTTTACAACATTTTGTATATAATTGTAGTAGAGTTGACTCAAAACGGCAGTTGACTACTTTTTGAATATAATTAGTAGATTTGACTCAAAACCGGGATTTACAAATTTTTGTATATAATTGTAGTAGAGTTTAATCAAAACGGGAGTTTATAACTTTTGGTATATAAAGGTAAAGTATCCTTTACAACTTTTTGTATATAATTGTATAGTAGATTTTACTCAAAACGGGGGTTTACAAATTTTTGTTCATAATCATATAGCAAAGTTTACTCGAAACGGGGATTTTACAACTTTTTATATATAAAATTATATCATAGTTTACTAGAAATGGGGGTTTACAAATTTTTGTATATAATTGTAGTAAAGTTTACTCAAAATAGGGGTTTAAAACTTTTTGTATATAATTGTATAGTCGATTTTACTCAAAATGGGGTTTTACAACTTTTTGTATATAATTGTAGAAGAGTTTACTCAAATTGGGGTTTACAACTTTTTGTATACAATTGTATAGTAGAGTTTACTCAAAACGGTGGTTTACAACTTTTTGTATATAAGTGTAGTCGAGTTTACTCAAAACGAGGGTTTACAACTTCTTGCATATAATCGTATAGTAGAGTTTACTCAAAATAGGGGTTTACAACTTTTTGTTTATAATTGTAGTAGAGTTTACTCAAAACGGGGGTTTAGATATTTTTGTATATAATTGTTGTAGAATTTACTCGAAACGGGGGTTTACAATGTTTTGTATATAATTGTATCGTAGAGTTTACTCGAACCAGGGGTTTACAACTTTTTGTATATAATTTTAGAAGAGTTTACTCAAAACGGGGGTTTAAAACTTTTTGTATATATTAGAGTTTACTCAAAACTGGGGTTTACAACTTTTTTATATAATTGTATAGTTGAGTTTACTCAAAACAGGGGTTTACAACTTTTTGTATATAAAATTAATGTAGTGTTTACTCAAAACAGGGGTTTACAACTTTTTGTTTATAATTTTTGTAGACTTTACCCAACACGGGGGATTTACAACTTTTTGTATATAAATTTAAAGTAGTGTTTACTCAAAACGGGGGTTTACAGTTTTTTGTTTATAATTTTTGTGGTGTTTACTCAAAACGGGTGTTTACAACATTTTGTATATAATTGTATTAGAGTTCACTCAAAACAGGGGTTTACAACTTTTTGTGTATAATGGTATAGTAGAGTTTACCCAAAATGGGTTTTACAACTTTTTGTTTATAATTTTAGTAAAGTTTACTCAAAATTGGTGTTTACAACTTTTGGTATATAGTTGTATTAGAGTTTACTCAAAGTGGAAGTTTACAAATTTTTGAATATGATTGTAGTAGAGTTTCCCAAAGCGGGGGTTTACAACTTTTTGGTATATTATTATAGTAGAGTTTACTCAAAATGGGGGTTTACAATTTTTTTTATATAATTGTTGTAGAGTTTACTCAAAATGGGGGTTTACAACATTTTGTATATAACTATAGTAGAGTTTTCTCAAAATGAGCGTTTACAGTTGTTTAGTAGAGTTTACTAAAAATAGGGGTTTACAACTTTTTGTATATAATTGTAGCGGAGTTTACTCGAAACGAAGGTTTACAACATTTCGTATATATAATTGTAGTAAAGTTTACTCAAAATGAGTGTTTACAAATTTTTGTACATAATTGTATAGTAGATTATTCTCAAAACGAGTGCTTACAGCTTTTTGTATTTAATTATAGTAGAGTTTACTCAAAATGGGGGTTTACAACTTTTTGTACATAATTGTATAACAGAGTTTACTCGAAACGGGGGTTTAAAACTTTTTGTATATAATTGTATTACAGTATACTCAAAGCGGGGGTTTACAACTTTTTGTATCTGATTATAGTAGAGTTTACCCAAACCGGGGTTTACAACTTTTTGGTATATAATTGTAGTAGAGTTTACTCAAAACGGGGTTTATAAAACTATAGTAGGGTTTAATCAATATGAGTTTAGTAGAGTTTACTTTAAAAAACGGGGTTTACAACTTTTTGTATATAATTGTATATCCGAGTTTTCTCGAAACGGGGGTTTATAACATTTTGTATATACAATTATTGCAGAGTTTACTCAACATGGGGGTTTACAACTTTTTGTAAATAATTGTTGTAAAGTTTACTCAAAATGGGGTTTTACAAATTTTTATATATAATTGTATAGTAGATTTTACTCAAAACGGCTGTTTACAACTTTTTGTTCATAATCATATAGAAGAGTTTACTCGAAAAGGGGGTTTACAACTTTTGTATATAAAATTATAGCATAGTTTACTCGGAATAGGGGTTTACAAATTTTTATCTATAATTGTAGTAAAGTTTACACAAAATAGGAGTTTACAAATTTTTGTATATAATTGTATAGTATATTTTACTCAAAACGAGGGTTTACAACTTTTTGTATATGATTTTATAGCATAGTTTACTCGAAACGGGGGTTTACATCTTTCTGTATATAAAATTATTGCAGAGTTAACTCAAAATAGAGGTTTACAACTTTTTTATATAATTGTTTGATAGTTTTTACTCAAAATGGGGGGTTACAACTTTTTGTATATAATTGTAATAGAGTTTACTCAAAACGGGGGTTTACAACTTTTTGTGCATAATTGTATAGCAGAGTTTACTCAAAACGGGGGTTTATAACTTTTTGAATATAATTGTATAGTAGATTTTACTCATAATGGGGGTTCACAACTTTTTTGTATATAATTGTAGTAGAGTTTACTCAAAATGGGGTTTACAACTTTTTGTATATAATTGAAGAGGAGTTTACAAAATGAGGGTTTACAATATGGGGGTTTACAACTTTTTCTATATAATTGAAGAGGAGTTTAGTCGAAACGGGTGTTTACACCTTTTTGTATATATAATTGTAGTAAAGTTTTCTGATAATGAGGGTTTACAAATTTTGTATATATAATTGTAGTAAAGTTTACTCAAAATGAGGGTTTACAAATTTTTGTATATAATTGTATAGTAGATTTTTCTCAAAATGGGGGGTTACAGCTTTTTGTATATAATTATAGTAGAGTTTACTCAAAACAGGGGTTTACAACTTTTTGTACATAATTGTATAACAGAGTTTACTAGAAACGGGAGTTTACAAATTTTTGTATATAAAATTAAAGCAGAGTTTACTCGAAATGGGGGTTTATAAATTTTTGTATACAATTGTAGTAAAGTTTACTCGAAATTGGGTTTTACAACTTTTTGTATATAATTGTATACTAGATTTTACTCAAAACGGGAGTTTACAACTCTTTGTATAAAATTGTTGTAGAGTTTACTCAAACGGTGGTTTACAACCTTTTGTATATAATTATATATTAGAGATTACTCAAAAAGTGGTTTACAACTTGTTGTATTTAATTGTATTCGAGTTTACACAAAACGGGGGTATACAACTTCTTGTATATAATCGTATATTAGAGTTACTCAAAATGGGGGTTTACAACTTTTTGTATATAAAATTATAGTAGATTTTACTCAGAATAGGGGTTTACAACGTTTTGTATGTAATTGTAGTAGAGTTTACTCAAAACGGTGGTTTACTACTTTTTGAATATAATTAGTAGATTTGACTCAAAATAGGAGTTTACAACTTTTTGTATATAATTGTAGTAGAGTTTACTCAAAATGGGGGTTTATAACTTTTGGTATATATTGGTATAGTAGAGTTTAGTCAAAATAGGGGTTTAGAACTTTTTGTACTTAATTGTTATAGAATTTACTCGAAACGGGGGTTTACAACTATTTGTATATAATTGTATCGTACAATTTACTTGAAACCGGGGTTTACAACTTTTTGTATGTAATTTTAGTAGAGTTTACTCAAAATGGGGGTTTACAACTTTTTGTATATCATTGTGTTATAGTTTACTCAAAACGGGGGTTTACAACTTTTTTATATAATTGTATAGTTGAGTTTAATCAAAACGGGGGTTTATATCTTTTTGTATATAAAATTATAGATGTATTTACTCAAAACGGGTGTGTACAACTTTTGGTATATAATTGTATTAGAGTTTACACAAAATAGGGGTTTATAACTTTTTGTATATAATTGTAGTCGAGTTTAATCAAAACAGGGTTTACAACTTCTTGCATATAATCGTATAGTAGAGTTTACTCAAAATGGGGGTTTACAACTTTTAGTATATAAAATTATAGTAGAGTTTACTCAAAATAGAGGTTTACAACGTTTTGTATATAATTATAGTAGAGTTTACTCAAAATGGCGGTTTACGACTTTTTGTATATAATTGTATAGTAGATTTGACTGAAACGGGGGTTTACAACTTTTTGTATATAAATGTAGCAGAGTTTACACAAAACGGGTGTTTACAACTTTTTGTAAATAATGGTATAGTATAGTTTACTCAAAATGGGGGTTTAGAACTTTTTGAATATTATTGTATCGTAGAGTTTACTCGAAACAGGGGTTTACAACTTATTGTATATAATTGTATCGTAAGTTTACTCGAAACAAGGGATTACAACTTTTTGTATATAAGTTGAGTAGAGTTTACTCAAAGCGGGGGTTTACAACTTTTTGAATATCATTGTATTAGAGTTTACTCAAAACGGGGTTTTACAACTTGTTTATATAATTGTATAGTAGAGTTTACTCAAAACGGGGGTTTACAACAATTGTATATAAAATTATAGTAGAGTTTACTCCAAATGGGGGTTTACAACTTTTTTATATAAATATAGTAAAGTTTACCCAAAATAGGGGTTTACAACTTTTAGTATATAATTGTTTAGTAGAGTTGTCTTAAAACTGGGGTTTACAACTTTTTGTATATAAAAGTATAGTAGTGTTTACTCAAAATGGGGGTTAACTACTTTTTGTATATAATTGTAGCGGAGTTTACTCGAAACGGGGGTTTACAACTTTTTGTATATATAATTGTAGCAAAGTTTACTCCAAATAGGGGTTTACAACTTTTGTATATAATTGTATAGTAGATTTTACTCAAAACGGGGGGTTATAGATTATTGTATATAATTATAGTAGAGTTTACTCAAAACAGGGGGATTACAACTTTTTGTACATAATTGTTTAACAGAGTTTACTCGAAACGGGAGTTTACAACTTTTTATATATAAAATTATAGCAGAGTTTAATCGAAATGGGGGTTTATAAATTTTTGTATACAATTATAGTCAAGTTTACTCGAAATTAGGGTTTATAACTATTTGTATATAATTGTAGGGTAGATTTTGCTCAAAACGGGGATTTACAACTCTAAGTATATAATTGTAGTAAAGTTTACTGAAACGGGAGTTTACAACTTTTTGTATATAATTGTATAGTAGGGTTTACTCAAAACGGGGGTTTACAACTTGTTGTATATAATTGTAGTCGAGTTTACACAAAACGGGGGTATACAACTTCTTGTATATAATCGTATAGTAGAGTTTACTCAAAATGAGGGTTTACAACTTTTTGTATATAAAATTATAGAAGATTTTACTCAAAATAGGGGTTTACAACATTTTGTATATAATTGTAGTAGAGTTTACTCAAAACGGCGGTTGACTACTTTTTGAATATAATTAGTATATTTGACTCAAAACCGGGATTTACAAATTTTTGTATATAATTGTAGTAGAGTTTACTCAAAACGGGGGTTTATAACTTTTGGTATATAAAGGTAAAGTATCGTTTACAACTTTTTGTATATAATTGTATAGTAGATTTTACTCAAAACGGGGGTTTACAACTTTTTGTTCATAATCATATAGCAAAGTTTACTCGAAACGGGTGTTTACAACTTTTTATATATAAAATTATAGCATAGTTTACTAGAAATGGGGGTTTACAAATTTTTGCATATAATTGTAGTAAAGTTTACTCAAAATGGGGGTTTACAACTTTTTGTATATAATTGTATAGTCGATTTTACTCAAAATGGGGTTTTACAACTTTTTGTATATAATTGTAGTAGAGTTTACTCAAATTGGGGTTTACAACTTTTTGTATACAATTGTATAGTAGAGTTTACTCAAAACGGTGGTTTACAATTTTTGTATATAAGTGTATAGCAGAGTTTTCTCGAAATGGGGGTTTATAACTTCTTGTATATAAAATTATTGTAGAGTTTACTCAAAATGGGGGTTTACAACTTTTTGTAAATAATTGTTGTAAAGTTCACTCAAAATGGGGGTTTACAAATTTTTGTAAATAAGTGTATAGTAGATTTTACTCAATACGGGGGTTTACAACTTTTTGTTCAAAGTCAAATAGAAGAGTTTACTTGAAACGTGGGTTTACAACTTTTTGTGTATAAAATTATAGCATAGTTTACTCGAATAGGTGTTTACAAATTTTCTATATAATTGTAGTAAATTTTACTCAAAATTGGGGTTTACAACTTTTTGTATATAATTGTATAGTAGATTTTACTCAAAACGGGGGTTTACAACTTTTTGTATATAATTTATAGCAGAGTTTACTCGAAACGGGGATTTACAACTTTCTGTATATAAAATTATAGCAGAGTTTACTCAAAATAGAGGTTTACAACTTTTTGTATATAATTGTATAACAGATTTTACTCAAAACGGGGGGTTACAACTTTTTGTATATAATTGTAGTAGAGTTTACTCAAAACGGGGGTTTACAACTTTTTGTACATATTTTTATAGCATAGTTTACTCAAAACGGGGGTTTATAACTTTTTGTATATAATTGTATAGTAGATTTTACTCATAATAGGGGTTTACATCTTTTTGTATATAATTGTAGTAGAGTATACTCAAACGGTGGTTTACAACTTTTTATATAATTGTATAGTAGAGTTTACTCAAAATGGGGGTTTACAACTTTTCGTATATAAAATTATAGTAGATTTTACTCAAAATAGGGGTTTACAACATTTTGTATATAATTGTAGTAGAGTTTACTCAAAACGGCGGTTTACTACTTTTTGAATATAATTAGTAGATTTGACTCAAAACATGGATTTACAAATTTTTATATATAATTGTAGTAGAGGTTACTCAAACCGGAGTTTATAACTTTTGGTATATAAAGGTAAAGTATCATTTACAACTTTTTGTATATAATTGTATAGTAGATTTTACTCAAAACGGGGGTTTACAACTTTTTGTTCATAATCATATAGCAAAGTTTACTCGAAACGGGGGTTTACAACTTTTTATATATAAAATTATAGCATAGTTTACTAGAAATGGGGGTTTACAAATTTTTGTATATAATTGTAGTAAAGTTTACTCAAAATTGGGGTTTACAACTTTTTGAATATAATTGTATAGTCGATTTTACTCAAAATGGGATTTTACAACTTTTTGTATATAATTGTAGTAGAGTTTACTCAAATTGGGGTTTACAACTTTTTGTATACAATTGTATAGTCGAGTTTACTCAAAACGGTGGTTTACAACTTTTTGTATATAAGTGTAGTCGAGTTTAATCAAAACGAGGGTTTACAACTTCTTGCATATAATCGTATAGTATAGTTTACTCAAAATAGGGGTTTACAACTTTTTGTTTATAATTGTAGTAGAGTTTACTCAAAACGGGGGTTTACTACTTTTTGTTTATAATGGTATAGTAGAGTTTTTACTCAAAACGGGGGTTTAGATATTTTTGTATATAATTGTTGTAGAATTTACTCGAAACGGGGGTTTACAATGTTTTGTATATAATTGTATCGTAGAGTTTATTCGAACCAGGGGTTTACAACTTTTTGTATATAATTTTAGAAGAGTTTACTCAAAACGGGGGTTTAAAACTTTTTGTATATATTAGAGTTTACTCAAAACTGGGGTTTACAACTTTTTTATATAATTGTATAGTTGAGTTTACTCAAAACAGGGGCTTACAACTTTTTATATATAAAATTATAGTAGTGTTTACTCAAAACAGGGGTTTACAACTTTTTGTTTATAATTTTTGTAGACTTTACCCAACACGGGGGATTTAAAACTTTTTGTATATAAAATTAAAGTAGTGTTTTTACTCAAAACGGGGGTTTACAATTTTTTGTTTATAATTTTAGTAGTGTTTACTCAAAAAGGGTGTTTACAACTTTTTGTATATAATTGTATTAGAGTTTACTCAAAACAGGGGTTTACAACTTTTTGTGTATAATGGTATAGTAGAGTTTACCCAAAACGGGTTTTACAACTTTTTGTTTATAATTTTAGTAAAGTTTACTCAAAATTGGTGTTTACAACTTTTTGTATGTAGTTGTATTAGAGTTTATTCAAAGTGGAGGTTTACAAATTTTTGTATATGATAGTAGTAGAGTTTCCCAAAGCGGGGGTTTACAACTTTTTGGTATATTATTGTAGTAGAGTTTACTCAAAACGGGGGTTTACACTTTTTTTTATATAATTGTTGTAGAGTTTACTCAAAATGGGGGTTTACAACATTTTGTATATAACTGATGATACAAATTATATCGCCATCAGTTGGGCCGCACCAAGGAAGCTGCGACTACACCTATGGCGACGTCGAAGGGTATTGAGATCAAGGCCGCCGCCAACAACCCTTCCTAGCGCTTCGTCAGAACTAGGTGGGACGATCATAAATACAAGGCTCTCTAAGGAAGCCGCACAAGACTTGAGAGGGAACAGGGGGCGAAGGCCAGGAGACGAAGCTGGCGACCTTGGCAACCACAAAGGGTCGCCGCCGGGATATTACATCCATTTGATGTCAGATATTTAGCATTTGCTTAGATACTAAGACTAGTGACTAAGCTGCTTATGCACCGCCAGTCTTTACTTCACCCCTAAGTTTAATCTTCCTATAAAAGGAAGTCTTGTGTAACCTAATCATTCTATTCTAATACACGAAAAAACAGGCCAAAGCTCTGTAAAGAACAAACTCATCTCTCCATCCTCCTCCCTCCGCCGCCTATCTCCGGCTAATATATAGACAATCCACTCACAAATAAGCCAGATATCCACAACACCGGCACCGCCACGCTATCGTGACGATTTTTGCATCGTCAGTTGGCTCCGTTACCGGGAATCCTTGCAACAACTTGCTCACGACTCCAGCGTGAAAATCATCAAAGAAGTAATAACACTCGGCGGATCAAAGGAACCACACCTCCGCCAGTCAAGAAACATCCGGCTGTATTCATTCATCCAAGTTGCGTTCCAGAAAGAGGTAATCTTACAAAGAAAACCCTCACCTAAATGAAACACTTCTGAAAAATCACACTTTTCCGAGGTTGTTACACACAGATCGTCACCACTCCTCCCCGGAAAGTCGCTACAACAAATGACAGGAAGTAAGGGACATCTAACACCCAAAACCCCTGCAAAGGGGGGCATGCAACATCAGGCTCATGGAGAGGGAGTAGGAGAAACACTTGACAATCTCCCCGTAGAAGGAGAAGGGTCGCAACGAGGGCTCTTATCACCTAGCAACGCCAGGAATGTCATTAACCAAAAGGCCAAGTCAAAAGAGGCCAATGCTGCGATAGATGGGGCTCGCAAAGAAAGAGCATGGTCACAACAAAGTCAAAAGTCGACCTCCGAGACAAGACCAGGCTCCCTGGAGGACCCTGAGATCGTAGAAATGAGAGAATATGCAAGGTCTGCGGAAACTATGTACTTAACTAACTCTCGCCTGGTAGCGAAAGGCCAGGCCCCAATGGCGATACGACCCCCGAATCCTCCTAGGAATGAAACTGCTCCCGCCGACATAAGCAAAGGTCGCCAGAGTCAGATCCAAGAAATCGAGATAGAGGAGAGTGTGCATTCATTGAGTCGCAAAGGATTGAGGAGAGAAATCGCGCAAAACTCAACACCCCCAGATCGCGATCACCAGAGAGGAAAAACACTCGAAAAAGGATCAGCTTTCAAAAGGTTGGGTGAGAAGGACAAGGCCTCGGCCCCAAGTCGTCTCAGCCTTCCAGGAGGAGGAATACCCCCCCGACCATATAGGAGCGCGCAGGACGCTCGCCTAATAATAAGGGAGAAAAGAGCTCGCCATGAGGGATCGCAAGACTATGGAGAATCAGAGCACAGGCTGGAACGGGCTGATAGGCAGGCACTGTCGCGACCCAGGTTCGACTCTTCCTTGGCAGAGCAAATGGAAATAATGAAAAATGAGCTCGCAGAGTTAAAAAGGTCAAGGCCAGTCGAAAGGGCCGCACCGGTCTCAGGAATCGACGTGCTCGCTAAAAGAATCACAGAGACATTACCTGCCAGCAATGAAAAGGTTAGCTACCCCAGCTATAATTACGACAATGGCAACTCTTGCCCGAACGATTGGCTCACCGCTTTCCAGGGCCGCATCACCCTAGCAACTCAGAACAAGTCCGCCTGGTGCATCGCTTTAGTCGGTAGCATGCAGGACATGGCAGCGTCCTGGATACGCGGTCTTCCCTGCGGCTCAATCAAAAGTTGGGAGGACTTATCGGAAAAGTTCGTCAGAGAATTTGAATCGGCAAGCCGACCTAAGAAAACCATAGAGGACCTTTATGAGGTTCGCATGGGAGGCATGAGTCTGGAAAAGAATATTACGAGCGATTCATCTGAATATTCGATCAGACAAGAAATATTCTGGACGACGCAGTTATAACATGTTTTCTCACAGGGATCGCCAAGGGTCCGATGAAGACAGAATTTAATCTACGGCCCCCCAAATCGGGTCTCAGGGAGATGCTGGAAAGGGCTCGGATGAGTGGAGTCAGCGAAGCGCCATCCTCTGGGAAAACCAAACCCAAAACAGAGCAACATTCACACAAAGAGGATTGCACAGAGGAGCGCAAGAGGGAAAATGGGCAAGATACTAGCCGCGATCGTGAGGTAAAGAAACCTTCAAATTCAGCGAAGATAACTTTACCCCGCTCAACGCGAAAGCATCCCAGATATTGTTCGAGATTCGCGAACATTTCGACAAACCCAAGCCCATGAGGGGCGATCCCGACGGTCGCGATAAATCAAAATACTGTGACTATCACAAAGAGCACGGTCACGTCACAGATGAATGCTTCACATTGAGGCGAGAAATAGAAAGGCTGATCCGTGAAGGACCGGCGACTAAGTACAATCGAGATGGAATACCGGTCCTGGACAGAGTCGCCAACCCCGCGTCTATCAGAGGGAAGTTCAAGTTATCCATGGGAATATTCCCAGCAACAATCAGCTGAAATCACAGATACATCAAATCAATATGCACGGTTTTGGGAAACAGATAGTGTTGGGGGAAAGCGAGAAAGGAATCCTATTCACTAAAAGTGAACTGACCACGGTCGACGGTCCCATGGAAATACCCCTCATTCTCAAAGTCGGGGTGAACGACAAGCACGGCGTCAACAGGGTAATGGTCGACACTGGGGCTGGCCGCGACGTCATCTATTTCGACTGTTTAAAACAGATCGGATTTGGAGAGGCCAAGTTGAAACCTTATCTCGGGGTGCTCGAGGGCTTCACCAATGATACGGTACGGGTCAAGGGCACCATCGACCTCATCACCACTCTTGGCGATTACGAACCCTGTCGAACTGAGGTGGTCACTTTCCTAGTTATCGATCTCCCCTCGTACTACAACATGATTTTGGGGATCCCAGCTATGAGAAAATTTCAAATTGTGGCGTCTGTTCCCCACCAGAGGGTCAAATTCCACATAGGGGATGAAATTGGGGTCGCCCCAAGTCGACCCGGATTCTTCCTCGAATACATGACCAAGAATAGAGTCGACTCCAAGCGACCCAGAGTAGATGGTTTTAATATGACTACAGGCCAGATCGCCACGATCAAGGAGGTCGCAGAAGAAACAGTAGAGGTTGAAACATTACAGATCCGTGACGAACCGGACTTCATCGCTGAGGACGAGCTGGTCGAGGTCATTATAAATGACAAGCACCCTGATCAGAAAGTCAAGGTGGGATCGCAGGCCAACGAAAAGAAAGGGAGGACCTGATTGAGCTTCTGAAAGCAAACTTGGACGCCTTCGCCTGGGAAGTGACAGATATGAGGGGAGTGGAGTCGGAGATTGCCTTGCACCATCTAAACGTCGATCCCAACTTCAGGCCGATCCAACAAAGAGCGCACCAATTCTCTATAGAAAAGGAGGTCGCAATAAAGAATGAGGTTGGAAATCTTTTAACGGCTGGCATTATCAAAGAGCTACAATACCCTACGTGGTTGGCAAACGTGGTAATGGTTAAAAAGCATAACGGCAAGTGGCGGATGTGCGTCGACTTCACCGACCTAAACAAAGCTTGCCCCAAGGATCCTTACGCGCTGCCCCGAATTGACAAAATGGTCGATGGGATCGCAGGTTTTGAAACGCTGAGTTTTCTTGATGCTTATTCAGGCTACGACCAGGTCAAGATGGCTGATGAAGACAAGGTTGCCTTCCGGGCCGCCGGTGGACTATATTACTACGTAATGATGCCGTTTGGTCTAAAGAATGCAGGTTCAACCTATCAAAGGATGGTGAACAAAGTTTTTAGTACACAAATAGGCAGAAACATGGAGGCTTACATCGACGATATGGTCGTGAAATCAAGTCGCCAGGACCATCTACAGGACCTTCGCGAGACCTTAGAAACGTAAAAAGTCACTCGATGAAGTTAAACCCCACAAAATGCACTTTTGGGGTCCAGGCGGGGAAATTTTTGGGCTTCATGGTTAGTCAGAGGGGGATCGAGGCAAACCCATAAAAAATCGAGGCACTAATAAATATGAGCGAGCCAACCAGCGTTAAGGAGGTACAAAGGCTGAATGGAAGAGTGATAGCCCTGGGAAGGTTTATATCAAAATCCGCCGAGAAAAGCTTACCCTTCTTCGAAATTATAAAGGGAAATAAAACATTTTTGTGGACACAAGAGTGCTCTCAGGCTTTCGAAGAACTCAAGGCCTACCTCTCAAGCCCGCCTCTGCTGACCAGTCCAGTGATCGGAGACGTCTTGCTGTTATATCTGGCTGCCTCAGATAGGGCCGTCGCCGCAGCACTTATCAAAGAAGAGGGTACCTTGCAAAAACCTGTATATTATGTTTCTAAGGCTTTAAGCCCAGTAGAAAGTCGTTATTTTAATATCGAAAAATTAGCCTACTGCATTGTTATCGCCGCCCGAAAATTAAGGGCTTACTTTTCGTCGCATTCAATAATAGTACTATCAGACGCGCCGCTACGGCAGGTCCTCCACAAACCATACTTATCAAGTCGCTTGCTACGCTGGGCCATCGAGCTCACCGAATTCGATATCCGCTACGAACCTCGAAAAGCCATCAAAGCTCAGGCATTGCCCGATTTCATCGCCGAAACAAGTTTCAACGAGGATATCCCGCAACAAACCAATGCAAGACGTAGTCCCGACAGAGCTACCACAGAGGACGAGCCTCAGCGGCCAAGTCACTGTTGGCAACTCTACGTCGATGGCGCCGCCAACCACAAAGGTTGCGGTGCGGGGATCATTTTACTTGAGCCTGGAACTTCAGAAGAAATCGAGAAGGCCTTGAGGTTTAATTTCACTGCGTCGAACAACCAGGCAGAATACGAGGCAGTCATCACGGGGCTGGAGCTCGCTAGAGCTATGAAGGTCGAAAATGTGCAGGTTTTCTACGACTCACAATTGGTTGTCAATCAAGTAACCGGGTCGTTCGGCATCCACTGCGCAATTCTGCAAAAATACATTAATCTCGTCAAGAGGCTGGAAAGCAGCTTCGAATACTGCAAATTTACCAACATTCCCCGAGAGGACAATCATAGAGCTGATTATTTGTCCAAGCTAACCAGCGAGGACGAGGCAACCAACCCCTCGGTTATGATAGAATATCTGTCGGGACCCACCATCGACAGGATCGAGGTAATGGACTTACAATACACCAACCCTTGCTGGATTGATCTCATGAGGGATTACATCAATTTTGGAAAGCTTCCCGAAGAACCAATCAAGGCAAAAGCCCTGATCAGAAGAGCCGCCAGATACACCATCTTAAACAACGTCTTATACCGACGGTCATTCTCTAAACCGTTGCTGAGATGCGTACGACCTGAGGAGGTCAATGGAATCCTCATAGAGCTGCATGAAGGGATATTTGGCGGCCATCCCGCTAGCCGCAACCTCGCTCACAAAGTCTTATTGGCAGGATATTATTGGCCGAAATTCGCGGAGAACGCCAAGGAATATACTAAGGCATGCGACGTATGTCAAAAATTCGCGGATATTCCAAGGCTACCATCAGTTGAACAAAGCATTGTCGTAGCCACGTGGCCCTTTGACATGTGGGCCATCGACCTCATCGGGCCATTAAAAAAGGGCCGCTCTGGATGCGAGTATGTGGTGGTCGCCGTGGACTATTTCACCAAATGGATCGAGGCCAAAGCTTTGGTAAAAATCAATACCAAAGACATAAATTATTTTCTGCTCGACCAAGTATGGACCAGATACGGCGTCACCAGAATAATAGTGTCAGATCACGAACCTCAATTCAGGGAGGAGTTCGACACATTCTGCGGAGAGAACAATGTCAAACATTGGCAATCGTTAGTATGCTATCCGCAGGGAAATGGTCAGGCCGAGAACGCAAAAAAACAATTACTCAGCGTGCTGAAAAAGAGTTTGGGTGAAAAAGCGGGTAAATGGCCTGATCACCTCCCCGCAGCTTTATGGGCGCTTAGAACGTCGCGGAAAACAACTACAGGGGAAACTCCGTTTGCCTTAACATACGAATCCGAAGCTATGGCCCCGGTGGAAATGGCCTTTCCAAGTTTAAGGGTCGCACATTTCAGCGAAATGGATAACCCGCTCAGAAGAAAGCTCGATCTCGATTTGGCGGAGGAGCGGCGGATCGAATCATATGGACGTTTGCTCAATTGTAATCAGGATGCCAAGCGTCACCATGACACACATTCGAGGTCATCACTTCGCCGTCGGAGATTACGTTTTGCAAAAGAGGCAGGCCACCGGCCACGAGGCCAAGAAAGGGAAGTTATCGGAAAATTGGGAAGGCCCAGTAAGGATCGCTCGGGTAGTCAAGAGAGGAACTTACGTGCTAAGTGATAACCAAGGTCGCGAGTACAACCGACCTTGGCATGCAGACAATCTGAAAAAATATTATATGTAAAACGTACATCTGTCACATGCGAATAGAACATGTGGAGAATGAAATCAAAATAAAGGAACATTTTCATTCATAAAGAGGAAGTACAATCGTTTCCAGCAAATCTGCGACCTATAACATCCTTCGATCTAGCCCAAAAACAAGGGGGCCGCAGCAAAAAAAAACACCTAATGAGTATACCTAGAGCGATCCAATGAATGCTTTGGCACCCCAGCCAAACTGCATAGCTTGGTTATCAACGAAGCAAAAGGGAGGCGACGATTATGTTCCATGGAAGCTGCAAAATTAACCGCCTCACGGTGAATCAGGATCCCCCAATCAATGTCAACCTGGTGGTCACGCAATGGCGTGCAAAAGAAGAGCTTCTGCTTCACTAACAACCTCGCTATCCATGGTTGGTAGGGCGTGTGAGTTGATAAACTTTTTCCACTCACGATTGCTGCGAGACAGATCGGATGCAGGTCCCAATACACGAGGCCGTTCAGAATCTTGAAAAAGCTCACGGATAGCCCGACGCAAGTGAGCTTGTTTATTCAACTCATCGCCAAGGCCCCAAGCGACCTCATACTGGGATGAGGGGTCGATAGCGGGTATACCCAAGGCACCATTGATGGCTTCCGGAGTAAAAACAACCGCGACGCCACGAAGGGTAATACAACTAGCAGTCTCTTCAGATGCAGCTTCAGACAAAATGGAATAGAACTCCCTCACTATTGTAAGATTGGGGAGTATTGATGAAGGTGGTGCAACAAAGCCACCCACTCACCTAGAGAAACGTACGCGCAGAAGAGAACCGTCACCCTCAACCTTGATCTGATTTAAACCCCTCTCCTTCGCAGGCTCAACCCATTCAAAATAGCGCCAGAAATGATCTTTAGCAACATCAGTGGCAGTAAAGAAGAAAGGGGATACATCACGAGTAGGACGGGCTTTAAAAACTCGCACTCTATCCTCTCCAGATGAAAGAGACATGGTTCTCACAACAAAAATTTATGCAAGAAAAAGAGTAAAAATGAGGTTAGTGTGCCTCCTCCTTTTATAGCAGAAGTTAGCAAAAGGAACGGCCATGATCAATCAGATCCTACGGCTAGGCATAGCGCGGTTTATCTGAAATTTGAAATTCAAAGGACGCATTTAATACCTATCGGTCATCTGCCCATGCTTATAGGCTATATTTATGCACAGTTACTAGCCCGAGATTTTAGCCCGTTTTGAACACACATACACTGCCAGTGAGCTGTCAAATCAATCCAGATCCCTGGATTCCCGGCAAACACGAGAGCCGAGAAAGGCTAAGTTCAGTCAAATAAACTCAGCTCTATAAGCTTCAAGCAAGCATCCACTCCGCCTCAAAATTAGGGGGCCGCAGAAAAACCGCTTTGCAAAATATAGACCATCATTACTTGCAACAAGTCCACAAAGACAAGTTATAAGGGATTGCGGCGACGATTTATTTTGCTCAAGTCAAAACAGGGGGGATGGGAAAATTTTAACGCCCAACAGGAATTTCTCAATCATCTATCAGTTCTTTAGCCTTAGTTATTTTCGCGAGCTCAACAAATCTCGCCAAAATAAAGGGGGCCGCACACATACAAGACAAGATTGCAGGAAATAAATCAAAGAAACAAGTACAGTAGATAAACCAAAAGGGGCCAAAACGGCCACAATGTCAATACAGAAAGTAAAAGGATAAACTAAGTTATTACAGCCATCAAATAAGGACGCCAAATAGTTCAAAAAGTAGCAGAAAGGAAAATTATCATTACAGAGCCACAGAAATATAAATTGTTTCGAAACAAAGGCACAAGGCATTTAAACGCAGCCGGGGGGAGTGTCAATATACTCATCACCAGGTTGATCACTTGCGGGAGGATTCTTCAAGATCGCAAAGTTGACATTATTGACTGGATGAGGATCCCACACTGGGTCGCCGCGCTCTATCTGGTTAGTTTGGATGGCGACGATGTGATCTGCTGCATAGGGGATATCCGGGTGAATGGCCAACATGTCGGGAGATCGTTGGGACATGTTAACCAAACGGAGCATTTCCTCCAAGGTAATGCTCTCCCGGCCATGATAAGCCCAAAGGCAACGAGCGAGGTGATTAAAACCTTGGTCGAAGCTAGCCTCCTGGTAGTCGCCAAATTCATCAGAAAGCTTAAAGGCCTCCACGGCTGCTGGACCCGCCATCTCTGCGGCCTTCTCTGCAGCAAGTTTCTCTTTTAAACTTGCGACCTCCTCACGTGTGGCCACTAACCCTCCAGCAGAATTGCGGGCTTCTTCTTTCAGGGCTTCCACCTTCTTCTGCAGCTCCGCATCTAGTCTAGCGCTCTCCGCCATAAGTTTCTTCATCCGCTCAACTTCAATCGCCGCCTGCGAGCTTTTGTTTTCAGAAGTGACCCTGGCTTTCTCCGAGGCTCCAAGAGCCGCTGTTACTTTCTTAAGCTCAGCTTTGCGCCTCTCGGCGGCCTCAATTGCTTTGTTTATGTGAGTCTCAAGCTGAAAAAGAGGAAATTATAAGCCCGAGGAAAATGCAAAATACAAAAAAAAAATATATATATATATACAAGGTAAACAAAAACTTACCATTCTTTGAGTTCGGCGACCTCATCGCCGGCCGGGGCGTCATCTTGAATCACGACGCGAGACGTGATGCCCCTCCCGATCTCCAATTGAACCCCATGCGGCGAATCCCATGCCAGGCGGCCCAAGGGGATAACATCGGCAATGGCCTCTCTTATCTGGCTCGCTTTGTTCATATCGAGGCTCTGAGCAAAGTTGGGGTCCAGCCACACCGCCTCTTTCCCCTTGTAGCCTCGGGGCAGTGTCCCAGTCGGCAGCGGCTCCACCTCCTCATAGACCTCATCCACAATAGCCTCGGGCCGCATAGAGCCCTTATCAGCAACCCGCTTATCAGTACGATCAGATACTTTACCAGCGCCAGCTGTTTTGGTCTTCTCGACCCTTGGTCGTTTCAGGCTCTGGGTCTCTTTTGTGGGTTCTTCAACCAGCGACCTTTTCTGGATAACGGTCTGACTGAAACTCACGCCTAGAGGCACCTCAGCAATTTTCGTAGGATCATACGCCTCGTCAATAATGGTGGCGTCCACAGTGCGGGGAACTTTCCTAGGACTTGTTTCAAAGTCGCTTGACGGGTCTTAGCTTCCTCCTCAGCAAGCCTCTTCCTTTGAGCTCGGCGTTCATTGGCATCCATACCTGCGAAAAGGGTTCGTTAAAAACGAATTCAAGAGAAAGGGGACAACGCATGAAAGAATATAGCATCTTGAAACTCTTAAAAAATCAAATAAACGCAAGGAAATTTACAGGGTGGCCTTCTTTCTGGATCGCCTCCACACACGGGACACTTGGACGGAAAGCATTGGCCTATATAGCAATCTCCTACCCAATCAGGATCGCTCTCCTCGGGAACCATGGCAACCATTGGCTCCGCCTTACCCGGGCCCGCGAGGCCCGCCATACGCGCAAATGGAAGAGCCAGATCAAGAAGATCGACCCAAGCAATGTTCCTTAGAGAGGCCTCGACCCCATTGGACTGTATGAGAGTCATGAGCCCTTTGACAAGACGCCGTTCTGTTACAGGAGGCTCGTCGATCGGGAGGGTAGATTTTTCTGTACGTTTTGCGGCCCTAGGAAACGGCCAACCAACCTTGGATTCCACCTTGAGGATCCGCTTGTGCCATCTGTGAATCTTATTTGGTAGCAAGAATAGCAAGCGGGGCGTCTTGGACCTTAAAGATATTTGTCCCGGGATACCCGTCCCACAGAACCAGTGGAATTGGCCCGGAAAAGTCAGGGAAGGCTCTATCTTCATTGTTCGACACATCACAATGAAGGCCATGATTTGAATAACGGTCCCAATGGCAAAATCAGAAGGAAGGGCTCCCATCAGCTCGCAAATTCTCACAAAGAAAGGGTCAAATAGAGGACGGAGCACCGTGTAAAATTGACCAAAGTGCAGAATTAAGGTGTCATCAGAGCGGCGGGCACACACGTAATCTTGGCGGTCCCTAGGTTTAAACTTGTCCTCCTCCTTTGAATAATCAAGCAAGGAAAATCGATGCACACTTGTGTCAATTTTAAACCGACGATGGATATATTGATTAATATCGTCGCTGTCACAACGCTGCTCCCACTTCTTCTCCAACGCCTTCTCATACTCCGCCAGGATAGCGAACTCTCTCATCGCCTCGGGATTATTGGGCACGGGATTATTTTGGGCATGGGTTTCTTTGCTTTTTAGCGAGCTCTAGCCTCCCACGGTGATTTTGGGATCCTCTTCCTCTTTGGTTTTTAGCCCGTCATGAGCTCCCAGGACAATTTGGCGATCAACGCGGACATCATTCTCATCCTCACTGACTCGTGGCATTTCCTTGCGGCTCTTCTTGCATCACGGGGTGGGGTTAGGGAACAGAGAATCTAAGTCAAAAGGATCGTCGCTTGTTCGAATGGCGGCCTCCGCGCCGGTTATCTCTTCAAGAGGGTCGCCCCCGGCGGACTTTTCAGGACTAGAGGGGTCATCACCCTCTTCCTCACGAGCATAATCATAAGCCTCTTGCTCCTCGTTGGAGTCGCCTCTGGCAGAATACTCTCCGTCAGACATCCTGCAAAAACAAGAGGAAAAGGTGGAGCTTTCAGACCTGGGATAATAGGAATTAAACCAGGAAGGTAATCGCACCCATCTCGACGCCCTCCCCTCCGTTTTTACAGGAGAAACGGAAAGCAAATTTCTAGAAAGGGAATTAAAAACTCCAAAGCTAACATAATAAGTGGGGGTTTTCTGGGCGTAACGCCAGATTATCCTCCTCTACCCTTTTTTCCAGAAAAAACCACCCCCACAATAAGATCACCAACCCAAAAATTTCAAACTTTTCTCAAAAAACATCTTACCTCCAAACACATTGCCCAAACAGTGGATCAAATAAGATGAAAAGGCTCAAAACAGACGGAAAAACAAAGAAAAAGGGATAAGGGGGAAAAATTTACCTGTTTTTCTGGAAAGGATAGGAAGAACAACCTAAAGAGCACGCCGGAATCTTCAATCTCTTACCGGAAAACCTAAAAGTCCACTTCAACCACCATTGAACCCCACTACTAGCCTTCGCCGGAAGCTTTTGCTAATCCCAGAAGGAGGAGAGGGCTCAGAGGAAAAACTTTGGAAAAATAAAAGAGTGAAAAGTGAGGAAGTGTGGAGGAGGCCAGCCTTATATAGGCAAGCAAGTTGTAATCGTGGGGCTGGGAGTTAATTCATCCAGCGGTTAGGGATTTGCGCGGTCGTTTCAAATTCCCAAATTCAAAAACCGCAATCATTACGGAGGCCAATCGATGCCCACGTGCCTGTTGGGGCAGTTACCTAGGGCGTCACTACCCACGTATTTGCAGTTATCAAGAGGGCCTACGTCAGCCACGATCTGACTAACTGCACCATGGGAGTTTAAACGGATGGCCTCACAAACGACAAGGTCGCAAAAACAGGCCCAGAGTTGCTTCGAAGGTCGCTTGCTTTGAAAGCACGGCCCTTAGTGAACAAGTCGCATCAAACGACAAGGTCGCAAAAATAGGCCCAGAGTTGCTTCGAAGGTCGCTTGCTTTGAAAGCACGGCCCTTAGTGAACAAGTCGCATCAGACGACAAGGTCACAAAAACAGGCCCAGAGTTGCTTCGAAGGTCGCTTGCTTTGAAAGCACGGCCCTTAGTGAACAAGTCGCATCAGACGACAAGGTCGCAAAAACAGGCCCAGAGTTGCTTCGAAGGTCGCTTGCTTTGTGTTAGGAACATTTTATTATGTTTTGATGATGGCCATACTAGCTGTTATAGCAAGCCTGAAATAAGTTAGAATTCTCTGTATAAGTCTTTACTTAGAGTCTGACATGTTGTATAAGTTGAGTCAGACAAGTATTGTACTAGTTGGTAGACAAAGAAAGTGAAAATGACATTCGGCAGAGTAAAGCCAGCCAAGCACCAGCAGAGATACATAGAATGGATTATGATCTGACTTATAACCAAGGAAGTCTGTGATGACCTTGGATAAGTCTAGGTTATGTTTCAAGTGATGAAACTCAATATTCCAATATCGTGTACACTGATCTCACCCAAATCAAGGATCAATGAAGTATAAAGATTCTCCTGAAACTAAAGCAAAGAAGAAAAAACAGTGAATCGGTGAGTACACCACGGTCGCCGGCAAAGAGAAACAAAACGCGAAGAAAGAACTAACGGCTAAGTCGGAAGGCTCACTCCACCGTTCTCTGAGACGGTGAAGATACACTTACAAGATCGATTTAATATACATTGAAGATTCAAAGCAGATCATGCATTAAATGCACAATCATTAAAGGATCAATCAAGGACGGATTTTCTACGCTATACATTTGAAAGAAGAATCCGATCACTGAAATCAAGGAGAATACAATTAAGGGGGAATCAAGAATAAAATCAAGGATTATTCCCTCATTAATATAGCCAACGGACGGAATTTCGAAATCAAGGCTATTCAAGGGTATAAATAGAAGGCATTGACAGAAAAAGAAGATAACGATTAAAAAGAAAGAAAAGCAGAAACTCTGTCAATTAGAAAGGCCTTCTCTCTAAACTTACAAGGATACATCTAGTGATCAACTCAAACATCAGAACTACAAAGTCATATTCAGAATTGAGATTGATCAAGCAAGTGCGTGAATCACATTCACATCAAATCAAAACAAATGAATCGAGGCAATCTGAGAAGGAGTTGAAACTGTGATAGTTTGTTGAAGGATTTTGATCTCAAGGAGCAAAGAAAAGGAAGATCGAATCACCAAGGCATTGCGATCAAGGAGTGATAGTCTTGTAGATTGTGAAGCTTGGGAAGCCAAGGACAATCATCTTTGTTGTACTGTGAAAACAATAGTGAATTCCTCCGATCATCACGGAGAAGAGTGGATTAAGGGATTACACCACCTGAACCACTATAAGCCTTGTGTCAATTTAATTTCGCAATTTACTTTACAAAGACTTATTTAATTTGCCTACATCATAACACATATCCGTGATTGTCTAAACTGATTTGAAAACAACATAGTAAGAAGGGACTTATCCATTGCCCAAAAGCTTTTAAAACACAAGAAAAGTTTTGAAACTCCACTATAGTCATTCACCCCCCTCGACTATAGTTTCACCTTCTCTGGGACCAACAATTGGTATCGGAGCGGTGTTCCTAGTATCGTAAACTGTTCGGATCTAATTTACGTAACAAGGTGATCACATATTTTCAAAGTAGTTTTCAAATCAAGTTTTTCATTCAACGCCATTTTATCTTCAATTGCACCGATGGATTCCTCAAACTTCTTGTCAAAAGTACCTGTTTTCAATGTTAATAATTTTGATGAATATAAAATAAGAATGTTATCTCATCTTGCAGCAACTCATGAGGAGATGCTGGATGTAATCAATGACGGCCCAATCATGATCACTACTGTGGTAGGCACACGAGCGAGATCAAGGAAAGGAGATAGACAAACCCAAGAAAGATTGGACCAAAGATGACGGAGAAAGAGCAAACCTAGACTTTGTAGCAAAAGATATGATCTTAAAGACTCTGAGACAAAGAACATGTTCATGAGAATCAAAGACCGCAAAACAAAGAAAGGAGATGTGGGACAAACTATCATTGATAAATGAAGGATCTCAAGCGATAAAAGAAAACAAATTATCTCATTGCAAAACAGAAATTTGAGAACTTTAAAATGAAGACTGGTGAATCCATTGATCAAATGGACAACAGATTCTCAAGCATCATCAATGAACTGCAACAGCTTGGACACACATATCCACAAAAAGAAGTATGCTTGAAGATCCTGAGAGGACTACCTGAAAGATGGAAGATCATAACATCAGTAATCAGAGGAACAACAAATCTTGCAAGCACTGACACTCTGACACTGATGTCCCAATTGAAAGCTCATGAATTCGAATTGAACGGTGAAGATGGTGGTCCGGCAGAGACACACAAAATTACTGCATTAGCTGCACCCCAGCAAAGTAACTTTGCCGAATGCATCAGCAAAGAGACACAAGAACTAAAAGAACAGGTAGCTTTATTAGTTAAACGTTTTGACAGGTTTAAAAAGAAGCCATTCAAGGGAAATTCAACATCAAACAAAAAGTCAAGCTCAAACAGAGACATGAAGAAGAAAGATGATGAATACGAGATGCTTCAACAAAGAATAAGAGAGTCACTTCAAGGCTGATTGTCCCAAGAAATGACAAATATGATGAAAAGAAGAAATGCAAAGCATCTGAAAAGAGAAAGGGCAAGAAGGCACTTAAGGCAGAATCCAGTAGTGAAAAGCATGAAGAATCATCTGATAATGACTCAGATGATAGTGATGAAGAAGACAGCTCAGAAAATGAAAAGGCATGCCTATGCCTCATGACCAAAGAATTGGATGAAGACAAAAGTGATAGTTCAGACACTGAGGAAACAAGCCTATGTTTAATGGCTAAAGAATCAGATGAAACTGAGGTAACATCTAGTTTCTGTTCTTCATCTAATGCACTCACATCTAACACTGCACAATCCTCTAGTCTTCCATTAGATACAGCAGACCTAGTCCAAAATCTAATGACTAAGTTTGATGAAATTGAAAAGAATCAGGAAATTCTGGAAAAGGAATGCAAGGATCTAAGAAAAGAGAATAAGAGGTTAAAGAAAGAACTGGATAAAACAAGAGCTGAATTAACTAGTAAGGAGACCTACTTAAATGATCAACAAAAAGCAGATGACCATACATCTGTTACCAACAGATCAGTTAAGAAGAACTCCTCACCAGTAAAGGTAATCACTGCACCACTAAAAGCACCAGTGTTCGGTAAAAACGAGTTTTACAATTTATAACCGAAACACCCCAAGTATAAGGTTCGTAGTATAGGATGTTAACGGGTCGTCCTAAGGGAGTGGAATGTTTATCGGATCGAAGTGCAATAATTAAATCGATTATGTCACGAATTATTAACTAAAACTAGATTTAAACTAATTAAACTAGGGTTTATACTAAAAATAAAGCTAATGAACAAGAACTACGATGAACAAGAAAAGCGATGATGAACGATGAACTTTGATGAATAGTAAATTTGCGAAAATTAACAATCAACTAGAATTTAAAACAACTAACTTAGCAATCAACGATTTATACTAATGATTCGATTTATCAAGTAATTAAAACAACGGCAAGGCAACGGGAATCCACCGATCAACCAACCCAACCCCAACTAGACGGCAAGTTAAAGATATGATTTTTAGTAATGATCTATCACGAATTCGATTAAATTTCTCTAAACGAATTCTAGGGTTTCGCTTTTTTTTTCAAGTAAAACTAAACGACATGTAAAACAAGATCACGAGATTATTTCTAATACTCTTACTCAATTAACTATAAACGATCTCTCGAATTATAATTAATTGCATCAATTAAAAAGATCACAACTTGAACAATATTTTCATATAAATTCAAAGCATAAAAGATGGTTTCATCGATCTCTTGATTCAAATAAAACGTAAACGATAAATAACAAATTCTAATTGATGAAAAACTATAACTTTACTCACTAAACATGTAGCAAAAATCTCTCTAGTTGGTGTTGATGTTGATCGGTTTCATCCGTTGTCCCACCGCGATGTGCTTAGCCAACAACCATGATGTTGATCATGATCATTGGATGGGAAGAAATCATCTTCTAATTAGGCTCTGAAAATTGCGGCTGCTCTCTCAGAAAAGGCGGCTGGAAATTATGTGTGAATAATGCGTGAATAATGAGGTGAGATTAGGTTTGCAATTGCCGCTGCTTTTATAAGGAAATAAGGCGGCTACACTCAAGGTCGGTGATGAACGGACGCTTTGCATAGAGTCTGAACTCTCTGTATGTGAGTTAGCTCCTCGGACGTCGATCTAAACTTCTAAAATTCATATCTTGAGTTGTAGACCTCCAAAAATTATGATCCAAATGTCATAATTAATCTCTCGGAAAACTCTACAACTTTCATTAAGGACTCTTCTTCAGAAAACGCCTTTTTGACTAGCCCGTCGTATTACGAGTATATTTCGGGATTTTCCACTTACCCAAATTGATTAGCCACTTGACCACCATTTGAGTTGTAGAAGTCCGATTGACGTAATTCAAAGTGCGTTGGAAAGCACTTTCAAAGATCTACAATTTTCATGAAGAAGTCCGCCCCTGAAAATGCCTCTAAGCTGGGTCAAATCTCCATCGAAAATATGTAACGATTTAAGTACTTAGGAAAATTTGCTCCGTTGAACTCGTAAACTTGTGGCATCTTCTTCTAACCCTCTAAACACCTCTTTTAGACCGAAGATATGCATCTACAAGATATCCAAAATATTGCAAAGTGTAACAACATCCAAATAAACATAAAACCAACGATAAAAACACATAAATCAGTCACTTTTGCAATTTATTATCTTTAAAACTCATTTGCTCAGTTTATCCTTTTGGCGAGTGATTTTCTATAAAAATCACTAAAACACGGGAGATAATGTTACTAAAATAACTCGATAAAAACCATAAAATTAGTCGTAAACAACTCCCCACACTTAGACTTTTGCTCGTCCCCGAGCAAAACAATCAAAACTAGCTCACTTTATATGCAATCCAAATAGATTCCTAACTCACGTAACAAAAGATACAACAACTATAGCAAGTAATACCAACATAGAGATAGATTCGGTGTATGTGTGACAAGCCCTTTTCAAATTTAACAAGCCTTTCAACGAAATATCCTCTCAAAAATTTCAATGACTATCCTAGATATAGGCAGTAATAGCTCCACTCAAAGCCTTCCCACGCACTCAGTAGGATAATCCCTACAGCATATCATGCGGTTCTACTGGGTATAAGATCCATGATAACAAAGACTTCACTTTATTTTTATTCATCATTTCCAAAATTTTCAAATTTGACGCATATCAGAATGAGCTCTTACCCATCATAGTAGAATAGGATGTTTCGTGATAACACCCTACCTTACTCAAATCATAAGGTAGCTTCTCCTGACTGTCGTGAGCTTTTGGTCATCATAGTGGTATAGGACATTTCGAGATAATGCCCTACCTCACTCCAATCATTGACCAGCTTCCGACAAACGTATTTATTATGATTGCTTATTCATTCTTTTCTTCAAGACATAAGTTATATCTCACTTATCACATTCGAACTTTATGATATTCACAGCACACGGTCTAACTACGGTGTTACTATACTGACCTTCCTAAGGTAAATCACTAAAACAATGAAAGGATATAGTTCAAAAAGACTTGCTTCAATATCAAAGGCTCTCGCGAGTGAAAAATGAATACTAGCTCCATGAAAGTAAAGACATGCTATAATTATCTCACTAAGTCACATACTATCATCGTTAGAAAACTACAACTAGCAAGCATTCAGTTTCAATCACATGCTCGAGATTCACAAAAATTTAAATTTAGTGGAAAATTTAACATTCACTATTCACTCATATTTCAAAGGATATAGCATGAAAACATACCCAATTTACCCCCCCACACTTAAATCACATTATGTCCGCAGAATGTGCAAATAAAAGAAAAAAAAACTTAGCTGGTTTCAACAGTGGTTGTCGGATGAAAGTTGGCAGAGGTCAGGCCGGAGCATGAACGTACCGCTACAACTCGAATAGACAACACTGGACATAAAAGCTTGTGAACCTGCTCAAAAGTATCTGCCACACTCGACATACCATATAATCTCGGGGTACACGGGGTATATGAGCAACACATAACACAAAACACTTACAATGAATGTAGGAGGAATAACCATCAACACAAAATCAACTAAAGTATTATTTCTAAAACAATAAAACAAAACAACCTAAGCAAAGAAAACGAACAAAGAAAACTAGGTTGCCTCCTAGGAGCGCTCTTTTAATGTCAATAGCTTGACACAGATTTCAAAAATCAACCCGGATCGGGCCACTTTGGTTTGACTACCGCCACCTCAGTATCAGAATCAGGAGCACTAGGGCAGAAATGATTTTCACCACAACAACAAGTCAAGTGTGCTATAAGATCATTAAACTTTTCTCTCCAAACTACACTGACTCTCTTCTTCATGTTCTTGCGGATGATAGGCATAGGTGTGCTAACATGCTTAGGAGTCCCAGAAGAAGGTTCCTCACAGGTAGAGGTAGGAATGTCATCATCTGACTCAAGGAAATAAGATGGAATCTCTTCACAAATCAGGACATCTTTACTCTCATCTCTTCTTTGGAAATAAAGAGTCTCAGGCTTTTCCTTTGGTTGCCCAAAATATTTCTTGAGTCGATGACCATTCACTTTAAAAGCGTGATTACCATACCCGTTCAAAGTAATTACTCCACTTGGATTAACCTCGAGAATCTCAAAGGGACCAGACCATCTAGACTTGAGTTTACCCGGAAATAGGTGAAGTCTAATATTATAAAGTAAAGCCATATCACCCACTTTGAATTCTCGATCCTTGATCTTAGCGTCGTGGAGTATCTTAGTTCTTTCCTTACTGATCTTCGCATTCTCATATGCTCTGAGTCTAAATTCATCGAGCTCGTTTAATTGCAATAATCTCTTCTCCCCACAGAGCTGGCTATCGAAATTCAAGAATTTAATAGCCCAGTAAGCTCTGTGTTCAAGTTCGACAGGTAAATGACAAGCTTTGCCATAAACCATTTGGAAGGGTGACGTACCCATCGGGGTCTTAAACATAGTGCGATAAGCCCAAAGTGCGTCATCCAACTTTAGACTCCAGTTGGATCTATTTGAGTTCACGGTCTTTTCTAAAATCCTTTTAAGGCTCTGGTTGCTTATCTCGACTTGGCCACTTGTTTGGGGATGATATGGCGTACCGATTTTGTGTCTAACACCATATTTCTCAAGAACCTTATCAAGCGGCGCGTTGCAAAAATGAGTACCTTCGTCACTAATGAGGGCTCTAGGACAGCCAAATCTGGTGAAGATATTCTTTTGCAAGAATTTCTTCACAACTTTGTGATCATTAGTTTGGGTGGCTATTGCCTCCACCCACTTGGAGACGTAGTCTACACAGACGAGAATGTATTTATTTCCACACGACGATGGAAAGGGTCCCATGAAATCAATTCCCCACACGTCGAAGACTTCGCATTCCAGAATGGGTCTAAGTGGCATTTCCATCCTATTACTCTGCCTCCCAATTCTCTGGCACCTATCGCAACCTTCACAAAAGGCTTCTGCATCCTTAAAAAGAGTCGGCCAGTAGAATCCGGCTTGGAGGATTTTTGCAACTGTCTTGGGTGCTCCATGAGTGTCCTCCTGTGGGACCACTATGACATTGCTCTGAGATATCCCATTGCTCATGTTCCGAACACACCTTCTAAGCAACCCATCTTTACAAACCCTGAACAAATAAGGATCCTCCCACACGAGATATTTTAGGTCGAAAAGAACTTTTTCGTCTCCTCGATCGTCATTTCCTCTAAATGTCCACGCTAAAATAGTTGACGTAATCGGCATACCATGGCCTAACAAGATCAAGCTTCATCAATTGCTCGATCCGGGAAGTCGATGCCTATTTCCTTGTGATTTACGCCACCCTCATTTACTAGATGAGAAAGATGATCAGCCACAACATTATCACTACCCTTCTTATCTTTGATCTCAAGGTCAAACTCTTGCAAAATTAGAATCCATCTGAGTAACCTTGGTTTTGCATATGCTTTGTCCATAAGGTAGCGTAGGGCTGCATGGTCGGTCCAAACGACAACTTGAGACCCTAGAAGGTAACTTCTAAACTTGTCAATAGCAAAAACGACGGCTAAGAATTCCTTCTCAGTCGTAGTGTAATTGCATTGAGCCGGGTTCAAGGTGCGGCTCGCATAGTAAATGGGCCTGAACTTTTTATCAATTCTTTGACCTAAAACTGCGCCTACTGCATAGTTAGAGGCATCGCATAATAATTCAAAAGGCTTAGTCCAGTCAGGTGCGATTAAGATAGGGGCACTTATGAGCTTTTCCTTCAAGCAATTGAAAGCCTTCTTGCATTTCTCATCAAACAAGAACACAACATCATCTTTCAGAAGGTTGGACAGGGGCTTGGCGATGGTGGAAAAGTCCTTAATAAATCGTCTGTAGAAGCCAACATGACCAAGAAAGCCGCGTACCTCTTTGACAGTTTTCGGGTACGACATTTTCTCAATGGCTTCCACTTTGGCCTTATCAACTTGAATACCAGTGCCGGACACCTTGTGTCCCAAAACGATCCCCTCATCAACTAGAAAATGACATTTCTCCCAGTTAAGCACTAAATTCTTTTCAACACAAATAAAGAAGTACCATATCTAGATTCGCCAAGATCTCATCGAAGCTATCGCCATAGACTGAGAAGTCATCCATGAAGACTTCCATACATTTCTCCACAAGTCCATAAAAAATGGCAAGCATACACCTTTGAAAAGTCGCAGGTGCATTGCATAAGCCAAAGGGCATTCTCGCGAACGCAAAAGTGCTCGATGGACACGTAAACGTGGTCTTCTCTGGTCATTAGGGTCGATGGCTATCTGGAAGTAACCAGAATATCCATCGAGGAAACAATAATACTTGTGACCACTCAGTCTTTCAATAAGTTGGTCAATGAAGGGTAAGGGGAAATGGTCTTTGGCGGTGACTTCATTCAATCAGCGATAGTCAATGCAGACTCTATAGTCAGTCACAAGGCGTAAAGCTATCTCTTCCCCCTTTTCATTCTTTTCAACGGTGATACCTCCCTTCTTTGGCACAACTTGGGTGGGGCTAACCCACTCACTATCGGCAATTGCATAGATGATTCCCATGTCTAACCACTTTATAACTTCCTTCTTGACAACCTCCTGCATATACGGATTCAGCCTTCGCTGAGGTTGTCTTACTTTCTTAGCTCCTTCCTCCGTTCGGATTTTATGCATGCACACATCGGGGCTGATTCCTCTGATATCACCCACTTGCCATCCGAACGCGAAGATATTCTTTTTTCAAGCACTTTTATCAAGGTGCTTCTTGCTCGGGCTCGAGTTTTGAAGAGATGATCAAGGGTAACTTATCACCATCCTTAAGAAAAATGTACTTAAGGTGTTGAGGAAGCGGTTTAAGCTCCAAGTCGATGAGGTGGTTGCTCAATACTAGATTTTAAAGGGCCACCTTTTTCCTTTTGGGCTTGAAGTGGTTGACATGAGAACACCTCATCCTCCCGAGGCATAACCCTGAGAAAGATCTTTGGATAACATCATCTATAGGGATTCTTCACACAAGACTGCCTTCCTCCTTCTGATGCTTGATCATCTTTCTCAACTCTTCATCTTCTAGCTCCTCTGCTAGCTGTTCCCAATCATCAACCTCCCAATGAGTAGCTTCTCTCCAGAAATCCACTTCATCCCAACTACCCATCAGGGCTTCCTCTTCTCCAGGGTTAAAGTCATTCCGATGCAACTCTTTTAAATCATCGTTCATTGCTGGGGAAATTCCATGTTTCTTTCTCATTGACAAGCTCGGTGTGAGCAAGTCGTGAAGACGACTCGTCGAGACTACGGCCTGTAATGAACTAGAAGATGGTCCAGAGTCAGCTTGATCTTCAATGCTTATAACTTCGAAAACACCTATCTCTGTCAGCTCTTCAGCTTCCTCAAATTTGGCATCTTCTTCGTCCTCATAAATTGCTTCAATGAACGAGATTTCTTCACTCAAAGTGTTCTCTAGACTTTTCCCTTGTGTAAAGGTAACAGATGTATCATCAACTCTAAGTGTAATCTGACCCTTACAGAAATCAATGAGGGCGGCAGAGGTGTCTAAAAGGTCCGCCTAGAAATTAGAGGCATCTCTCTCGTCGTGGGTAGTCTAAGATAACCCAGTCGGTAGGGAAAACCAAATGTTCAACATAGAGAAGAACATTAGTGACACAACCGGCTGCTGATCGGCTTGATCGGTCTACCATCTGAAGAGAAATAGGGCGTTCCCGCATTCTTTTGTCTAAACCGAGCTTTTTGCAGACGTTCAATGGCATCACATTTATAGAGGCCCCTGAGTCGCATAAGACATTCTGGAACTTGTGGCCTTCAATCTCACAAGAGATTGAAGGTCTTCCGGGGTCACCTCGGTTAATAGCAACTTTTTGTGAGACCATGGAACATTCTTCTCTTAAAACTTCTTCTGCCATCCCTTGAAGCTTCTTCTTGCTTCCACAAACTTCTTTAAGATACTTAGAGCACTTGGGCATTTCAGTCAATACCTCAGCTAGGGGTATACTCACTTTGGTGTCTCTAAGCATCCTCCTCACTCCGTCATATCGTCTGTCAAGACTGAGGGTATTATCTTTCCTCTTTGGTGGATAAGGAAGGGCTTTATCATTGTCAGGGGAACAGCCACCTGACTTTTTTATGGCCTCGTCTTCCTTATCCTTCCATCTCACAAACTTTTCCTCTCTCCTCTTTGTCAGGGGAACATCCACCTGACTTTTCCTCGAATCAGAATCATCCTCATCCCCCGAAGAACCGTCGTCATTAAGCTCCTCCTCACTGTTGGTTTCTTCAATATAAGATTTCTGATTGCCCCCTCCTGAACTTATTGCGTCAGGAGGGGCTGCTCGTTTCCCGACACCTTTCCGGGTCCCGCCTGCTTACCACTTCTCAAGGTAACTTCATTCAACCCTTGGTCTTCATACTCCCATTGAGGTGTGATGGCAGTGCAAACATTGATATCTGCTTTTGGATTTCTCTCGGTATAACTTGGAAGTTTACCGTGGGGTCTGCTTGCTTGCTGGTCTGCCATCTGCCCGACCTGTCTCTCTATTGCCTTGACACTAGTGGACAAGGTCTTCACCATATCTACTAGCTCATCAAACTTATGTTGAAGGACACATGAGATGGTATGATTTTGATGTTGGCTTTGATTCCAACCACCTTGAGGTCTTTGGGAGTTGGGATTATGAGCTTGATTAACCACCCCAGGAGGTGGTCTTTGATAACCTGGGTTGAAAGAAGGGTTAGAATTGGATGGGCCAGGTGGTGCATTGGGACATTGAAATCCAGAATAATTCCGGTTCTGATTGGAGTTTCCGAAGGTCTGGTTGAAATTCACTTCCTCAGTAATTTCATCTCCCGCCGCATTCCCGTAGTTCACATCCGGGTCGCCTTGTTGTTGCTTTGCATTTGTAAAGTGGCTAGTCTTGCTAATTGCTTCCATTTGAGCAACTAACACCTTAGTCTCGGAATTGCTTGCTTGCAGAGATTCTTTCTTATTAACATTGGTCTTCCTTGGAGTTGACCACATGTTATTCTTGGCTATGGTTTCACTACCTGTAGCGAAGATCATCACCTCCCCTAGGAAGGATCCATGGGCGATTGAATCAAGGAAATCTCTATTGGGTTGAGTAACACCCTGATAGAATAATTCTAGTAGCTCATGTCTCATCAGATCCATGGTTGGGGCACTTCCTCATTAACAGATTTAATCTCTCCCATGCTTTCCCCACACTCTCACCATCAAGTTGTTCAAATGTGGCTATCTCCTTTTTCATGTCCATGATTGTCCCCAGTGAGACAAACTTGAGCAAAGGCTCTTTTGACATCATTCCAGGAGCGGAGAGAATGATGGGCTAGAGATTTAAACCAACGGTTCGCTTCACCCTTGAGAGCAAACGGGAAGAGTTTTAACTTGACAATCTCGTAATCAACACCAGGATAGTGGCACGCTTCGCAGATTTGAGCGAAAGTGGACAAGAAGTCATGAGGATCTTCGTCGGCCAGCGCCATGAAAGGAACTATTCGGACAAGTCCTACCACTCCATTTTTCGGATCGAAATTAACTTGCCCCATTTCCGGAGGCGAATGGGTCTATGCCCTTCCGTGAAGTCTTGGTCAAGATAGGGAGCATAGGGGTCTTGGTTTAACTGGGTTTAGCCGGTTTTGATGGAATTGTTGAAACCGATTATTTATGCCACCTTGTTGATTCTGTTGTTCTTTGTATTGCTTGCATCTGTTGAAGGATCGATTCATCCGGCTTGAGGGTCTGCATTCGGGACTTCGTTAGCCATGATGTCCGGATTGGGAAAGAGCTTTCTCCTCGATAATAGATCGCTCAGGCTCGGGATTAAAGATAAGAGGTCCTTTCTTGCTCCCGGTTTGCATAAACCGAAGAGCAAAATGGAAAGAAATCAACCTTAGGGTTGATGAGAACGAAATGTAGAGGAAATTAGAGGGTTTAGAAAGAGAGAAGAAAAGAAGTGTCAATTGAAGAGAGTGAATCGGCGTTTAGTATGAGTGAACGCTGCGTTCGAGAGAAATTCGAAGTGGGCGCTGTTTCGAGATCATCGAATCAAGCGTTCGAAAGACAATTGGGGAGAAACGGGCGTTTAGAGGCTGGACGAGCGTTTGGTAGTTTAGACGCTCGTCTGATCAGCTTAAACGATGCAGAGAAGAAGATTTTTAGAACAGACGGGCGTCTGAAAGGATGGACGCCCGTTTAAAAACTGAAAAACGAAACAGATACAGAAAAGAATAGCAGGAAAGAAAATAAAAACCTAAAATAGTAATAATTAAGGCAATATATTTATACGATCTAAAATCTAAGGCAAATCTAAGCTAAATCTAAGGCTGCTAAAATCTAAGATCTAAAGCTAAATCTAAGGCTTCTAAACTAATAAAAATCTAATGTGACCAATAACATAAAATAAATAAATAAAAACTAAGATAATTAAAATCAAATTTATAAAATCGAAAATCTAAACTATGATAAAGTGAAATAAAATAAAATTAAAAATAAAAATAAAAAAACATAGCAATTAGATTATTACCTAAAAAAAATACTATCGAAATAAAAATTGCACCTAGAAGAATCCGACAACCGTTACCGACTCCCCGGCAACGGCGCCAAAAACTTGTTCGGTAAAAACGAGTTTTACAATTTATAACCGAAACACCCCAAGTATAAGGTTCGTAGTATAGGATGTTAACGGGTCGTCCTAAGGGAGTGGAATGTTTATCGGATCGAAGTGCAATAATTAAATCGATTATGTCACGAATTATTAACTAAAACTAGATTTAAACTAATTAAACTAGGGTTTATACTAAAAATAAAGCTAATGAACAAGAATTCTACGATGAACAAGTAAAAGCGATGATGAACAAGAACTTGATGAATAGTAAATTTGCGTAAAATTAACAATCAACTAGAATTTAAAACAACTAACTTAGCAATCAACGATTTATACTAATGATTCGATTTATCAAGTAATTAAAACAACGGCAAGGCAACGGAATCCACCGATCAACCAACCCAACCCCAACTAGACGGCAAGTTAAAGATATGATTTTTAGTAATGATCTATCGAGAATTGATTAAATTTCTCTAAACGAATTCTAGGGTTTCGTTTTTTTTTCAGTAAAACTAAACGACATGTAAAACAAGATCACGAGATTATTTCTAATACTCTTACTCAATTAACTATAAACGATCTCTCGAATTATAATTAATTGCATCAATTAAAAGATCACAACTTGAACAATATTTTCATATAAATTCAAAGCATAAAAGATGGTTTCATCGATCTCTTGATTCAAATAAAACGTAAACGATAAATAACAAATTCTAATTGATGAAAAACTATAACTTTACTCACTAAACATGTAGCAAAAATCTCTCTAGTTGGTGTTGATGTTGATCGGTTTCATCCGTTGTGCCCACCGCGATGTGCTTAGCCAACAACCATGATGTTGATCATGATCATTGGATGGGAAGAAATCATCTTCTAATTAGGCTCTGAAAATTGCGGCTGCTCTCTCGGAAAAAAGCGGCTGGAAATTATGTGTGAATAATGCGTGAATAATGAGGTGAGATTAGGGTTGCAATTGCCGCTACTTTTATAAGGAAATAAGGCGGCTACACTCAAGGTCGGTGATGAACGGACGTTTGCATAGAGTCTGAACTCTCTGTATGTGAGTTAGCTCCCTGGACGTCAGTCTAAACTTCTAAAATTCATATCTTGAGTTGTAGACCTCCAAAAATTATGATACGAATGTCATAATTAAGCTCTCGGAAAACTCTACAACTTTCATTAAGGACTCTTCTTCAGAAAACGCCTTTTTGACTAGCCCGTCGTATTACGAGTATATTTCGGGATTTTCCACTTACCCAAATTGATTAGCCACTTGACCACCATTTGAGTTGTAGAAGTCCGATTGACGTAATTCAAAGTGAGTTGGAAATCTCTTTCAAAGATCTACAATTTTCATGAAGAAGTCCTCCCCTGAAAATGCCTCTAAGCTGGGTCAAATCTACGTCGAAAATATGTAACGATTTAAGTATTTAGGAAAATTTGCTCCGTTGAACTCGTAAACTTGTGGCATCTTCTTCTAACCCTCTAAACACCTCTTTTAGACCGAAGATATGCATCTACAAGATATCCAAAATATTGCAAAGTGTAACAACATCCAAATAAACATAAAACCAACGATAAAAACACATAAATCAGTCACTTTTGCAATTTATTATCTTTAAAACTCATTTGCTCAGTTTATCCTTTTGGCGAGTGATTTTCTATAAAAATCACTAAAACACGGGAGATAATGTTACGAAATAACTCGATAAAAACCATAAAATTAGTCGTAAACAACCAGCTTACAAACCCTCAAAAAGGTTTGGATCCAGATCTGGTCTTGGCTATAACAGTCAGGATGAATGTAGGGATAATAGTCAACACAATTCTAAATTGAGGACCACTAATGGACCAAAATTTAGAAAGGGACAGACAATGTCTCCAACAGATCATCCTTCGGTGAAGTCAAAACCCACTTTGTAGTGAAACAATGAGACTAAATCCTCATTCCAATCATACAAAAACAACAAACCATCCGAAAGGTAAAGCGGACTTTTTCCCTCGAGGATGATTGGAATGTCACACCTCCAAAATACAAGAGGAAACCATTCCACAAAATGCATCATGTGATTAAGAAAAATCAATCTAGCTATGTTCCTAGACACATGAAGCAAGAAAGGTTTCCTATTGCATATAGAAAGTGAAGAAGGATACAAATGCACCAAAAGGTGGAAAAAGTATCGTAATACCTTCAGTAAAAATATTAGAAGCTATTCTCGCCATGCCTTATACATATGAAGTTGATGACTTCAATTATCCAAAGAGAAGACCTTTTGGATACATACTTGGTATGGGAGGCATGATCTAACAGATATGGACCCAAGCAGTGTTGGGTACCCAAACTTAATTAATCTGCTTTTGTAGGATGTCCGGTACATAGGCAAAGTGGATGTTCCGACACATGACAGAAACAAGAAATGGATCACTGATTTTAAAGATTTTGATGGACCCAAAGTCACATTTGGAGGAAAAGAAAACCCTGGCAAGATTAAAGGGAAGGCACAATACTCAAAAACAATCTAAAGATTCAAAATGTGGCATATGTCAAGGGACTTAACTTCAATCGATGAGCATCAGTCAATTACGTGACAAAGGCTACAATGTGCACTTCAACAAAGAAGGATGCAAAGTGATTCACAATCAAACAAACACAAAGTGGTTCTTGCATGTAGAAGACAAGACAACATGTATGTGGTGGATCTGAGAATGCGACCAAGGCGTAAACATGTCTACTTGTCAAGAATAAACAATCAACAAGCTGGATTTGGCACAGAAGATTAAATCACCTGAATTTCAAGACCATCAACAAACTATCAAGGAGCAAGTTAGTTGAAGGCCTGCCAGAGATCTCATTCAAGAAAGAGAGTCTATGGGATGCTTGTTGATGTATTATTTTTATATGATTAAAAATACGTTATATTATTATGTTTTATTAACGAATTCTATATAAAATATATGAAATTATGATATAAAATGTTAATCTTTATAATTTAGAGTATTTAGTAATAATAATAAAAAGTTGTAATTTTGTACCGATTTTAGTAAATCGGAGTGTCGTGTCAGATTTACGTGGGTATTTGTGGTATTTTATTGCAGATCAATAAACCAAGACCCCGAGAATCGACATATTGAAGTTTAATCATATCTCTGGAATGATTTAGAGAGTGCCACGAGTTTAAATGGTCAATTGAATAGCTTAAGTGGATAAGTAGCCAACCAATCACGGATAAGTAATAATTGAGAAATGTCTTCAACAAACGAATGGCTCATCAAAATGATATTTTCGAGAAAAGTGTTCTTCACGAAAGTTGTAGATTTTTCCGAGAGTTTTCCAATGCAATTTAAATTATGAAGATTGGAGGTTTACAACTTAAACAAAGTGATCAAGTGGCTAATCGATTTGGATTAATAAAAATCCCGTAAAAGCTTCGGAGGAACACGAGGTTATCAAGAAAGCGTTATCTGGAGAAGAGTCCTTCATGAAAGTTGTAGAGTTTCTCGAGATCTTAATTTTGGCATTTCGTTTGCAATTTTTGGAGGTCCAGAACTCGAGATATGAATTTTAGAAGTTTAATAATTATATATAAAATTAAATATCTCCAACGCACATGCTGGAGTGATCAAGTTAGTGGGGATCATCATTAGTCCGGACCGAGCCGGCCTAATACCGGACCGGTCCGGCCTTGGAAGATTTTTCTATAAATAGAGGCCTCATTTCAACAGAGTGGGGTGTACCAAATATATATAAACCATATCATATATATATTCTCCTCTCCTCTCTCTTTTTCTTTTCTTTTTTATTTTGTAGTTTGTAAATAAGGCCTTACGCCGTAATAATGTAGTTTTAGTATCGTTATAATGCTCTGGAAAATCTCGGAAGTCGGTTTTGCTAAAGAAGTTGTAATGTCCGGAAGATACGATTTCTGAATCAACTGCCGTATTCGGGTAACTTTTCTTAAGTATTTATGTTTGTTTTTATATTTTTCGTTGTTATAATGTTTTTAGGCTAAATATAATACTGGCCAAAACTATGTAATCGGTTTTATTTCGATCTTTTCGTTAAAGAAATGTTGTTAAGTTAAAATGACTAAAATTGAGTTAATTGAATCTTTTTCTATTTTGATCGTATTCGTATTTTTAACCGATCTGAGGAATTCATAATCTAATTATGAATTGACGCCTCGTAGTCAGGATATGAAATAAAAGATAGAAAAACCGGAGGGTAAAATTGGCCGTGTAAACAACGTGATAACGGAATCCGATTTCCTACCCGGGGGTAAATTTGTTTTGGGAGAAATGAATTTTATTATAATTTGTACTCGAGATCGTAATAATGTTAAATCATCAGTTTAATTGAAACTTAAACCGGAAAGTTAAATCGTCCGGCCTTGACAACCGGAGCCTTTAAAATAAAATTGACCGTTTGACGAACGGAATGACTCCTTTTTATCTAAAGGTAGATTTGTACTCGGGACTGTTCGATTAATTCGCTTACAGTAATGATTGTGGACCTTGGACTGATGCAATGGACATATGACAATTTCATACGCTCGTGTGAGGAGGAATTGTTTACCTCAGGAGTGCACCGTTTCACTTACTCAATTGGACCTAAAATAGAAGGAGAGATCGAACACATTTCAATTAATTGAAAAGATCGTATAAACCAATTATATAAGTTTTGGCCAGTTCTCTAAAATATCTGTTTAATATATTGGTATCTATATATTTATATCTATATATATACTTTGCAATTTATGTACATTTATATATATTTATATATCTATATATATTATATTAGAATAACTTTTAAATTACATATTTATTTTATGTTAACTAGAATAGTAGTGATCTGTGTTATAAAATTGCGATTTAGATCGAGTTAATAATGTCTTTTTGTGTTTAATCACACGTAAAAGAAATTACCAAGTTCCTCGAGGATTCGACACTCGATTCACCATACTAGCACCACAATTTGACCCGGTACACTGCCGGTTAGGATCGTTTAACCCAGGAAACGTAATGTCAGATTTCTGGCGCCGTTTTCAGGGATAGGTTTAGGCGGTATCAGCTTTTTGGCGCCGTTGCCGGGGAACGTCGCTAATTTCTTTTTATGTGTCTATGGTTACTACTTGTATTAGCTTAAAATTCTCGAGAATAAGTCAACACTTTTCTTATCTCATTTCTATTTTATTTTTCGTTGGTTGTTACCTTTTAGGAAAATTACCAATTTTTACTACTATCAATTTCGTGTTATTTTCTATTTTCGTTAGTTGATGACCAGAAGTGGTAAGGCCCCTCTCATTCCTTATAAGCCTGACATAAACACTTACGAAAGGCAGTTAAGAATAGAGAGTAAACGCGGTCATACTAGTCAGGGAAATCCTGACCAAGAATCATCTTCAAACAGAAATAAGAGAATGGCTGAAATCAGTGATGAAACACCTGAACAAGGGCTGGAACATGCTCTAGGGCATGGACAAAACCCTGTTAACCCTAATACTAATAATAATAATAATAGAAATAATCAAAATCGGAACCAGAATAATCGTAATAATCCACCAAACCCGAGACCTATCTGTGATCAAACCGTAAGAAGAAACCAGACTAATAATCCCATCCTTTTACCTAATGAAGGAGCGAATAATTTCGAAATTAAGTCTCATCTTTTTGGTTTAATTGACGCAAGAGCCCAATTCCTAGGAGAGGATGATGAAGATCCACATCATCATCTCTATCTTTTTGAAGAAGCTGTGCAATCTGACCAAAAGTCAAGGTGCTCATAAGGAATTAACGAGAATGACTATGTTTCCTTTTTCTTTAAAAGGACGAGCCCGAGATTGGTTTATGTCTCTTCCACATCATTCACTTACTAGTTGGGAGGAGATTCAAACTGAATTTACGAAACAATATTTCACTCTGGGCGAAATTTGGAATTAAAAGTTGAGGTTGCTAACTTTAGACAAGGATCCGAGGAAACTCTTGGGAATGCGTGGGAAAGGTTTAAAAATTGTTAAGAGCGTGTCCCGATCATGGTTATTCCTTAGATATGCAAATTCAACTCTTCCGTCAGAATTGAGAAAAGACTCACGTGCGGATGTAGATCATGCATGTGGTGGTTCGTTAATGATGAGTGAAGCTCAAACAGTTCTGATGCTATAGAAAAGATTTCCAAAAATAACAGAATGTGGGAAACCGGTTCTAGCACCAGAAAAGTAGCTTTTGCAGGAGAATGTACGTCTAATACGGAAGTTCTAGCACACTTGGAGAATTTGAGTAGGAAATTTGATGGTTTACAACAGAATAAGAACCAAAATTCAGAAAATAGTACACCAAATGAATACTCAAGTCATGATAATGTGGCATTAGGGAGTGAAGAACCAACAGGATATTCAAGAGAGGAGGTGAGTTTTCTTCAGCAGCATAGGAATTTGAACAATGCATACTCAAACTCGTTTAATGCTATTAGAAGAGATCATCCTACTTATCGATGGTCTGAAAACCCTAGTAAGCCAGGACAACCGCCATATCCAGTCCCATATAGGAATAATAACCAAGTTTATCAAGAAAATACATCTAATCAGAATTTACAATCATTACCAAGATCCTATCCTCAACATACCACTCAAAGTATACCAGTAACTCAGAGTTCAACTCAACTTCGCGAAGGAGTTGAAAAATGGGAAAAACTAATGGAAAATATGATGGGTGTAGTATCTACTCAAGCTAAGAATATGGAAACAATGATGACTTCTATTGGTACAGTCACTAAAGATATGAGTACAATAAAAACATCTATGAGTGGACATGATACCAGAATGAGAACAATAGAAGCCTCATTGAGGAATATGGAAGATCATTTGAGTAGGGAAGGTGAACGTAACAACAATGAGACCCCAGGAGGATTACCAAGCAACACCGATTAAACCCAAGAGAGGTAAATGTTGTGGTTACGAGAAGTAGGAAGCTCAAGTGGAAGCAATGGAGTAGAAAACTTGGGAATAATGAAGTAGAAAATGATTTAGATGGAAAGAATGATGAAACTAAAGATGAAATTGAATTCATCGATGAGGAAGAAGAAATTATAGATAATTTCTTGAAAAGGAATAAGTTTGGAACACTGAAAATGAAGGTGAAAATTGGGTAAAAATCCCTAGGATTTTGAAAGACCCTATGGATAAAGATTTAAGGAATTTATTCAAGGAACATGTGAGAATAAATGAGAAACAGGAAGAACCAAAAATTCTCAAGTAGAGATTGATTCAGGGGAACAATTTAAAGGAAAAATTCAAGAACTCAAACATGGAGACTAAGTAATACTCAAAGGTTTAAGGAAAAAGGAAAAGAGAAATTGACTAAGGAGCCAAAGGTTATAGATTTAGAATCTTTACCTACCCTCCTAAAGATCAAATCAAAAGGCAAAAAGCGATAAGAAGTATGCTCGTTTCCTTGATACTTTTCGTCATCTTCATGTTAATATCCCGTTATTGAATCTCGATTAATATACTCCGCTATGGAAAGTTTTTGAAAGAAATACTATCAAATAAGAAAAAATTAGAGGAATATGAGAATATATGCCTAAATGAAGAATGTTCTGCAATTCTGCAGCATAAGCTACCACCTAAACTGAAAGATCCCGGAAGTTTTACGATTCCATGTGAAATTGGAGGATTTCTGTTTAAGAAGGTCTTATGTGATCTTGGAGCTAGTATAAATCTCATGTCTTATGAGGATTATAAAAAGCTAGGCATAGGAAAGCTTACTAAGACTGAAATGACTCTGCAGATGGCAGATAGATCGATTAAGTACCCTAAAGGAATGATTAAGGATGTACTGGTTAAAGTAGACAAATTCTATTTTCCAGTAGATTTTGTAGTTATGGAAATGGAAGAAGGATATTCAGCGCCTCTTATTCTAGGTCGTCCATTTCTAGCTACAGGAAGAACTTTAATCGATGTTCATAAAGGATAGTTAATTTTGAGAGTCAATGAAGATGAAGTTGCTTTCAATATTTTCAAAGCTATGAACCATCCATATACATCACCAGAATCATGTTCTTTTATAGAAGATATTCATTCTGTCTATGATAATCAGTTACCAACTTTTGAAGACAGATTAGAAGAATGCTTAACTCTGTCTATCTATAAAGAATATGAGGAAGACATTGAAATGAAAGAGATAATCCTTTCTCTAGATAAAGGAAGTGTTCGGTAAAAACTAGTTTTAAATTTATAAACCGAAACACCCCAAGTATAAGGATCGTAGTATAGGATGTTTACGGGTCGTCCTAAGGGAGTGGAATGTTTATCGGATCAAGGAACAATTATTCTAACGATTATGTCACAATTATCTATCTAAACGAAGGTTGAAACTAACTAAAACCTAAAACTATTAACTAAAACGAAAACAAGAGTAAAAACAAGCAAGAAAAATAAGAAAACAGAAAGCCAGACGAGCGTTCACTTTGGTGAACGAGCGTCTGAAAACGGAATCTAACGGACGGGCGTCTGCTATTGCGGACGAGCGTCCAACTACGAACTGGAACAGAAAATTGCAGAAAAAACAGCAGGAAACTAGGGTTTATAAAACTAAAACTTAAACTAAAGATTAAACTAATGATTCGATTAATAAACAATAAAGAAAAACACAGCGAGGCAACGAATCCACCCATCAACCAACAACCCCCAACTAGATGGTGATCTAAGATGTAGTTTTTAGTGGTGATTTATTCACGAATCCAATTAAATATCTTCAATCAAATTCTAGGGTTTCGTTTATCTTTTCGAATAAACTAAACATACAATCAACACGAAATCACGAGGTTGTTTCCAAACTCTCACTCAACTAATCATGCATAATCTCTTAAAACACGAATAATTGCATCACTTGAACGAAATAAAACTTAAACCAATATATTTTCATACATAGATCCAAGCATATAGATATAGATAAATCGTTTCATCAAATCGTTAATTCCAACAAAACATGATCAATACAAAACAGCATCCAAAGTGATGAAAAACTATAAATTAAACTCACTAACATAAAGCATCGAACTCTCTAGTTGGTTGTGTTGATGATGGGCTTCCTCCGTCGACTCACTGCAAGGTTTCTAGCCAACAATCATGTTGGATATGATTGTTGGTTGGGAGATTTGCATCTCTGTGAAATTAGGGTTCTCTGGCCGCAGCTTTTTGGTGAATTTGCGATCTCAATTATGTGGTATATGAATTAGGGTTGGGGCTGCCGCTTTATTTATAGAGTTTCAAGTCGGTTAGGGTTAAGTCGGCAACGGACGCTCGTCTGGTCTTATGGACGCCCGTCCAGAATGCCTGGACGCTGAGTAAACGCTCGTTCATCCTCCGTCTGAACTCTCTGAATGTAAAACACAATTCCGGACGCCCGTTTGCTTTATCAAACGCCCGTCTGGAATGGACGCTGCACGAACGCTCGTCCAAGATGCTGAGGGTCGGATTTCTTCATCTTTATCCAATTTCTTCAAGCCAATCCCAACTCTATCTTTTATAATTCGACTTGAGCTTCAATTATCCTCTTTATGCACGAAAATCAACACCTACATGATAAATAAACAATGCAAAAAAATGTAATAAAATCCAAATAATAATAATTCCATTAAATCAACACTTAAAATCATCAATTTTGCATACAACCCTCTTAAAATCATCTTTATTCAATAATTACACGTAAACCCTTAATTCTCATGTAAATTATGCAAATGTGGGAAAAATAATAATGAAATAAACCTTTAATAATCATATAAATATGGCCTTAACAACACCCCCACACTTAGCTTTTTGTACGTCCTCGGACAAAACAATCAAAACTATAACTCAACTTTATAAATAATCCACATAGATCTCTAACTCACGTAACAAAAGATACAACAACTATAGCAAATGATACCAACACAGAGATAGATTCGGTGTAAGTGTGACAAGCCATTCTCAATCTAGCAAGCCTTTCAAAAAATATCCTCTCGAAAATTCCAATGACTATCCTAGTACAGACGATATGACTCCACTCAAAGCCTTCCCACGCACTCAGTAGGATAATCCCTACAGCATATCATGCGGTTCTACTGGGTATAAGATCCATGATAACAAAGACTTCACTCTATTTTTACTCATCATTTTTCAAAATTTCCAAATTTGACGCATATCAGAATAAGCTCTTACCCGTCATAGTAGAATAGGATGTTTCGGGATAACACCCTACCTTACTCAAATCATAAGGTAGCTATAAACTGACTGTCGTGAGCCATTGGTCATCATAGTGGTATAGGACATACGAGGTATACCCTACCGCACTCAAATCATAAACCAGCTTCCGACAAACGTATTTATTAATAATTGCTCACTCACTGTATTTATTCACTTTTCAAAGTCATAAGTTACATCTCACCTATCACATTCAAACGTTATGATATTCACAGCCCACGGTCTAACTTAGGTGTAACTATACTAACCTTCCTAAGATAAATCATCAAAATAATGAAAGGATATAATTCAAAAGTCATGCTTCAAAATCAAAGGCTTTCGTGAGTGAAAAAAACGAAACTATCTCCATAAAAGTAAAACATGCTATAATTACCTCACTAAGTCACATACTATCATCGTTAGAAAACTACAACTAGCAAGCATCTCGTTCCAATTATATGCTCGAGACTCACAAAAAATTTTAAATTCCGCAAAAATTTAACATTCACTCATATTTCAAAGGATATAGCATAAAAACATACCCAAACACCCCCCCACACTTAAATCACATTATGTCCTCAGAATGTGCAAATATAAAAGAAAAAGAAAACTTAGCTGGTTTCAACAGTGGTTGTCGGATGAAAGTTGGGAGAGGTCAGGCCGGAGCATGAACATACCGCAACAACTCGAATAGACAACCACTGGACAGTAGTAACCCGAAAACCTGCTCAAAAGTATCTGCAACACTCGACATACCATATAGTCTCGGGGTACACGGGGTATATGAGCAACACATAACACAAAACACTCACAATGAACGTAAGAGGAATAACCAACAACACAAAATCAACTAAAGTATTATTTCTAAAACAATAAAACAAAACAACCCTAGAAAAGGAAACGAACAAAGAAAACTAGGCTGCCTCCTAGGAGCGCTCTTTTAATGTCAATAGCTTGACACAAAGTTCAAAAGATCAACCCGGATCGGGCCACTTTGGTTTAACAGCCGCCTCAGTATCCGAATCAGAAGTATTGGGGCGGAAATGATTTTCACCCCAACAACAAGTCAAGTGCGCAATAAGATCATTAAACTTTTCTCTCCAAACGACACTGACTCTCTTCTTCTTGTTCTTGCGGACGATAGGCATAGACATAGTGGTATGATCAGAAGTTTCAGCAGAAGGTACCTCACGGGTGGAGATAGGAACGTCATCGTCATCTGACTCAAAGAAATAAGATGGAATCTCCTCACAAATCGGGACATCTCAGACTCTCATCTCTCGCTTTGGAAATAAAGAATCTCAGGCTTTTCCTTTGGTTGCCCAAAATATTTCTTAAGTCGATGGCCATTCACTTTAAAAGCTTGATTACCATACCCGTTCAAAGTAATTACTCCGCTAGGATTAACCTCGAGAATCTCAAAGGGACCAGACCATCTAGACTTAAGCTTACCAGGAAACAAATGAAGTCTAGTATTATAGAGTAAAGCCATGTCACCAACTTTGAATTCTTGGTCCTTGATCTTAGCGTCATGGAGTACCTTAGTTCTCTCCTTGCTGAGCTTAGCATTCTCGTACGCACGGAGTCTGAATTACGTCGAGCTCGTTCAATCAGAATAACCTTTTCTCCCCACGAGTTGGCTATCAAAATTTAAGAATTTAATTGCCCGAAAAGCTCTGTGTTCAAGTTCGACAGTAAATGACAAGCTTTGCCATAGACCATTTGGAAGGGTGACGTGCCCATCGGGTCTTGAATGCGGTCGCGATAAGCCCACAACGCGTCATCATCCACTTAAGACTCCAATTAGATCGATTATTGTTCACGGTCTTCTCCAAAATTCTTTTCAAGCTCGGTTGCTTACCTCGACTTGGCCACCGGTCCAGGGATGATATGGTGTACCAATCTTATGTTTGACACCGTACTTCTCAAGGATCTTGTCAAGCGGCGCATTGCAAAAGTGAGTACCTTCATCACTAATGAGTGCTCTCGGACAGCCAAATCTAGTAAAGATATTCTTTTGCAAGAATTTCTTTACAACTTTATGATCATTAGTTTGAGTAGCTATGGCCTCGACCCACTTGGAAACATAGTCGACACAGACGAGGATATACTTATTACCACAAGAGGATGGAAAGGGTCCCATAAAATCTATGCCCCATACATCGAAAACTTCGCATTCAAGAATGGGCTTAAGTGGCATTTCCATCCGACTACTCTGCCGCCCGTTCTCGGCACCTATCACAACCTTTACAAAAGGCTTCGCATCTTTAAACAGAGTCGGCGGTAGAATCCGGCAGAAGAATCTTTGCAACCGTCTTGGTGTTCCATAGTGACCTCCGGTAGGACCGCTATGGCATTGCTCCGAGAATATCCCACCGATCATGCTCAGGAACACACCGTCGAAGCAACCCGTCTTTACTGCACTCAACAAATAAGGATCTTCCCATACGAGATATTTGAGATCGAAAAGAACTTTTCTTCTCCCGATCGTCATATCCTCTAAATGACCACTCGCTAAATAGTTGACGTAGTCGACATACCACGGCCTAACCGTTTCAAGCTTCATCAATTGCTCGATCCGGAAAATCAATGCCTATATCATTGTGATTTTCTCGCACTCTCATTTACTAAGCGAGATAAATGATCACCACAATATTCTCACTACCTTTCTTATCTTTAATCACAAGGTCAAACTCTTGTAGAATTAAAATCCATCTAAGTAACCTTGGTTTTGCATCCGCTTTATCCATAAGGTAGCGTAAAGTGCATGATCTGTCCATACAATCACTTGAGACCCTAGAAGATAGCTTCTAAACTTGTCAATGGCAAAGACGCGGCTAAGAATTCCTTCTCGATCGTAGTATAATTGCATTGAGCCGGGTTCAAGGTACGACTCGCATAATAGATGGGCTGAACCTTTATCAACTCTTTGACCTAAAATCTGCCACTCTGGCGTAGTTAGAGGCATCGCACATCAACTCGAAGGCTTGGTCCAACAAAGCTACTAAAATAGGGGCACTGATAAGCTTATCTTTCAAACAATTGAAAGCTTCTTTGCACTTCGCATCGAACAAGAATTCTACATCTGCTTTCAAGAGATTTGATAAAGGCTTGGCAATCGTAGAAAAGTCTCTAATGAAACGCCGGTAGAAGCCAACATGTCCTAGAAAACCTCGTACCTCTTTCACTGTCTTAGGGTACGTCATCTTTTCAATGGCTTCAACCTTAGCCTTATCAACTTGAATACCAGCATTGGACACCTTGTGTCCCAAAACTATTCCTTCGCCTACTAGAAAATGGCATTTTTCCCGCTTAAGCACAGATTTTTCTCAACACAACGTTGGAGTACCATATCTAGGTTTTCTAAAATTTCATCAAAACTATCGCCGTAGACTGAGAAGTCGTCCATGAAGACCTCCATGCATTTCTCAACAAGTCCATAAAAAATGGCCAACATACACCGTTGAAAAGTCGCGGGTGCATTGCATAGACCGAATGGCATTCTACGAAAAGCAAAAGTACCGTATGGACACGTAAACGTGGTCTTCTCTTGGTCATTGGGTCGATGGCTATCCGGAAGTAACCGCAGTATCCATCGAGAAAACAATAATACTTGTGACCACTCGGTCTTTCAATTAGTTGGTCAATGAAGGGTAGGGAAAGTGGTCCTTGGCGCTTACCTCATTCGATCTACGATAGTCAATACGGACTCATGTAGCCAGTCACAAGACGTAGGCAACTTCCTCCCCTTTTTTCATTCTTTTCAACGTGATACCGCCTTCTTTGGCACAACTTGAGTAGGGTGACCCACTCGCTATCGGCGATTGCATAGATGATTCCCATGTCGAGCCACTTTATCACTTCTTTCTTGACAACCTCCTGCATATGCGGATTCGGTCTTCTCCGAGGTTGTCTAACCTTTTAGCTCCCTCCTCCGCTCGGATTTTATGCATGCATATGTCCGGGCCGATCCTCGGATATCACCCACTTGCCAACCGAATGCGAGGATGTTTTTCTTAAGCACTTCTATCAGCTGTGCTTCTTGCTCAGGGTCGAGTTTCGAAGAAATGATCAAAGGCAATTTATCTCCATCCTTAAGAAAGATATACTTAAGGTGTTTTGGAAGCGGTTTAAGCTCTAAATCAGTAGGTGGTTGCTCAATACTAGATTTTAACGGGCCACCTTTCTCCCTATGAGCTTGGAGTGGTTGACAGTAGAACACCTCATCTTCCCGAGGCTCAACCCCAGAAAGGTACTGGATCAAATCATCCATCGGAATCCTCCGGTCAACGCTTGCTTCCTTTTTCTTGTGATCGATCATTTTCCTTAACTCTTCATCTTTAAGCTCTTCTGCCAGCTCTTCCCAATCATCTACTTCCCAATGAGTAGCTTCTCTCCAAAACTCTACCTTGTCCCAACTACCCATCGAGCTTCTTCTTCACCAGGGATGAAGTCTTCCGACTCGATTCTTTGAAATCATCGTTTGTTGTTGGGCATCTCCATGCTTCTAACTCAATAACAGCCCAGGTGTGAGCGAGTGAAGATGACTCGTCCATGCCTACGGGCCGGGAATGAATTAGAAGATGGTCCGCGATCGGCCGGATCCTCAATGTCCATGACTTCAAAAACACCTATCTTTGTAAGCTCCATTGCATCTTCATAATAGGCATCTCCTCCGTCCTCATATATGGCCTCGACAAACGATATTTCATCAATTACGGCTCTTTCGTGGATGTGTCCTCGTGTGAAAGTGACAGATGTGTCACCGACTCTAAGTATGTCTGTCGTCTTTGTAAGTCGATGAGAGCGTTAGAAGTGTCTAAAAAGGTTCGGCCTAGAATTAGAGGCATCTCCTTATCGTGGATAGTCTAGAATAACCCAATCGGTAGGGAAGACTAAATGTTCAATTTGAAGGAGAACATTAGCTACACACCGGCCGCAGCGATTACAGACTAGATTTGTCTACCATCTGAAGAGAAATGGGGCGTTCTCGCATTCTTTTGTCTAGTCCGAGCTTTTTGCATACATTTAATGGCATCACATTAATGGAGGCCCCTGAGTCGCATAAGACATTTTCAAACAAATGGCCTTCAATCTCGCAAGATATTGAAGGTCTGCCAGGGTCACCTCGCTTAACAGCGACTTTCTGTGAAACCATTGCGCAATCTTCTCGAAGCACTTCTTCAGCTATCCCCTGAAGCTTTCTCTTGCTCCCACAGAATTCTTTAAGATACTTAGTACATTTAGGCATTTCAGACAATACCTCAGCTAAGGGCATACTCACTTTAGTGTCCTAAAGTATCCTCCTCACTCCAAAGATACTTTGCTTGTCGTTAGTGAGGGCTTTCTCTTTCCTTTTTGGTGGATAGGGAAGGGCTTTATCATTCTTCGTAGCTTGATTCTTTATCGCCTCGTCCTCCCTATCCTTCCATCTCACAAACTTCTCTTCCTTTTTCTTAGTCAGGGGTACTGCCCCTTGACTTTCCTTCCTTTCCTCATTATCAGAATTATTTTCATCCTCCGAAGAATTGTCACTAAGCTCCTCCTCATCATTGCTTTCTTCGGCATGTGATTTCTAATTTCCCCCTCCTGAACTCATGGCGTCAGGAGGGGCTACTCATTTCCCGACACCTTGCCGGGTCCAGCCTTCTTACCACTTCTCAAAGTTACTTCGTTCAACTCCTCTTCTTGCCCATACTCCCATTGTGGTGTAATGGCAGTGCAAACATTCACATCAGCTTTCGGATTTCTCTCGGTATAACTCGGGAGTTTACCGTGAGGTCTGCTTGCTTGATGGTCTGCCATTTGACCAACTTGTCTCTCAATTGCTTTAACACTAGTGGACAAGGTCTTCACCATGTCTACCAGCTCATCGAATTTGTGTTGAGGGACACATGAGGTGGTATGATTATTGTTCTGATTTTGATTCCAGCCACCTGGAGGCCTTTGGGAGTTCTGAACTGGCCTTTGATAGTTTGAGTTGAAAGAATTCGAATTTGAAGGGCCAGGTGGTAGCTTGGCTTGATTGAAGTTTTGTCTTTGAAATCCTGAGTAGTTCTGGTTCTGGTTGAAGTTTTGGAAGGGTTGGTTTTGATTATCCATTAGGTTTACTTCTTCCGTCATCTCAGTCCCTGCCTGAGTTTCAAGATAATTTGAATCAGAAGGCTGTATCTGAAGATTGGCCAACTGCTTGCTTATCAATTCCATCTGAGCAACCAACAGTTGTGTATCAGGATTGTTTGCAGTACCTTCTTTCTTAACAATATTGGTCTTCTTGGGAGTCGACCACATATTGTTCTTGGCTATTGTCTCACCCACTCTATAGGCGATCTCATCACCTCCCTAAGAAGGATCCATGAGTGTGGAGTCAAGATAGTCTCTATTAGGTTGAGAGACTCCTCTCAGAGAAACAGTTCCAACAACTCATGTCATCATTATATCCGTGATTGGGGCACTTCCTCATCAATTTTAATCTCTCCCAAGCCTTGCCAACAATCTCATCCTCCAACCGCTCAAACGTAGCTATTTCCCGTTTCATTTCCATAATCTTGCCTCGGTGAAACCCACTTAAGAGCGAAGGCTCTTTTGACATCATTCCATGTATGGAGGGAATGATGTGCTAACGATTTAAACCACCGACTTGCTTCACCTTTCAAAGCAAAAGGAAATAGCTTTAACTTTACGATCTCGTAATCAACACCAGGATAATGGCCTGCTTCACATTTGTACGAATGTGGACAAGAAGTCGTGTGGATCTTCCCGAGCGATACCATGGAAAGAGCTATTCTCAACTGAGCAACTACTCCGTTCTTTAGATCAAAGTTCGCTCCTCCCCCATGTCGGGAGGACGAATAGAGTCTATGCCCCCGAGAGAAAATCTTGGTTTAGATATGGAGTGTAGGGTCCCGGTTCAACCGATTAAGCGGGTTTTGTCTAAATTGTTGAAGTTGTTGATTTATGCCGACTTGCCGATTCTGTTGTTCTTTGCAGAGCTTGCATCTGCTGAAGGAGTAAATTTAACTGAGCTTGGGGTCGAGGATTTGGAATTGGTGGATCTTGATCCGCCATTTTATCCAAATCGTGAGAAGCCTTCTTCTAAGGATAGATCGTTCGTGCTCGTGATCAAAGATCGAAGTCCTTCTTACTTCTCGCTTGCATAAACCGGAAGAAAGGAAAGAAAGAAATCAACCCTTTGGGGTTGATTAGAATAGGTTTAGAAAAGATTAGATGGTTTAGAGGAGAAAAGCAAAAGAAGTGTCAATTGAAGAGAGTGAATCAAGCGTTCGGTATAAGTGAACGCTCGTTCGGAAATTCTCGAAGTGGGCGCTGTTTCGAGATCATCGAATCGGCGTCGAAAGACAGATTGGGGAGAAACGGGTGTTTAGAGGTGAGACGAAGCGTTCGGTAGTTCAGACGCTTTCGTCGATCGACTTAAACGATGCGAAAAAGAAGATTTTTAGAATGAGACGGGCGTCTGAAAGGATGGACGCCCGTTTAAAAACTAAAACGCAAGCAGTCTGAAAGAATAGCAGAAAGAAAAATAAAAACCTAAAATAGTAATAATTAAGGCAATATATTTATACGATCTAAAATCTAAGGCAAATCTAAGCTAAATCTAAGGCTTCTAAACTAATAAAAATCTAATGCGACCAATAACATAAAATAAATAAATAAAAACTAAAATAATTAAAATCAAATTTATAAAATCGAAAATCTAAACTATGATAAAGTGAAATAAAATAAAAATAAAAATAAGACGTAGCAATTAAATTATTACCTAAAAAAAATAGTACCGAAATAAAAATTGCACCTAGAAGAATCCGACAACCGTTACCGACTCCCCGGCAACGGCGCCAAAAACTTGTTCGGTAAAAACTAGTTTTAAATTTATAAACCGAAACACCCCAAGTATAAGGATCGTAGTATAGGATGTTTACGGTCGTCTAAAGGAGTGGAATGTTTATCGGATCAAGGAACAATTATTCTAACGATTATGTCACAATTATCTATCTAAACGAAGGTTGAAACTAACTAAAACCTAAAACTATTAACTAAAACGAAAACAAGAGTAAAAACAAGCAAGAAAAATAAGAAAATAGAAGCCAGACGGCGTTCACTTTGGTGAACGAAATGCCCTAAAACGGAATCTAACGGACGGGCGCTGCTATTGCGGACGGCGTCCAACTACTGGCGAACAGAAAATTGCGTAAAAAAGCAGAAACTAGGGTTTATAAAACTAAAACTTAAACTAAAGATTAAACTAATGATTCGATTAATAAACAATAAAGGAAAACACAAATGAGGCAACGAATCCACCCATCAACCAACAACCCCCAACTAGATGGTGATCTAAGATGTAGTTTTTAGTGGTGATTTATTCACGAATCCAATTAAATATCTTCAATCAAATTCTAGGTTTCGTTTATCTTTTGAATAAACTAAACATACAATCAACACGAAAATCACGAGGTTGTTTCCAAACTCTCACTCAACTAATCATGCATAATCTCTTAAAACACGAATAATTGCATCACTTGAACGAAATAAAACTTAAACCAATATATTTTCATACATAGATCCAAGCATATAGATATAGATAAATCGTTTCATCAAATCGTTAATTCCAACAAAACATGATCAATACAAAACAAAGATCCAAAGTGATGAAAAACTATAAATTAAACTCACTAACATAAAGCATCGAACTCTCTAGTTGGTTGTGTTGATGATGGGCTTCCTCCGTCGACTCACTTTGCAGGTTTCTAGCCAACAATCATGTTGGATATGATTGTTGGTTGGGAGATTTGCATCTCTGTGAAATTAGGGTTCTCGGCGCCGCAGCTTTTGGTGAATTTGCGATCTCAATTATGTGGTATATGAATTAGGGTTGGGGCTGCCGCTTTATTTATAGAGTTTCAAGTCGGTTAGGGTTAAGTCGGCAACGGACGCTCGTCTGGTCTTATGGCGACGCCCGTCCCGTAATGCCTGGACGCTGAGTAAACGCTTCGTTCATCCTCCGTCTGAACTCTCTCAATGTAAAACACAATTCGGACGCCCGTTTGCTTTATCAAACGCCCGTGCTGGAATGGACGCCGCATTTAACGCCGTCCAAGATCTTGAGGGTCGGATTTCTTCATCTTTATCCAATTTCTTCAAGCCAATCCCAACTCTATCTTTTATAATTCGACTTGAGCTTCAATTATCCTCTTTATGCACGAAAATCAACACCTACATGATAAATAAACAATGCAAAAAAATGTAATAAAATCCAAATAATAATAATTCCATTAAATCAACACTTAAAATCATCAATTTTGCATACAACCCTCTTAAAATCATCTTTATTCAATAATTACACGTAAACCCTTAATTCTCATGTAAATTATGCAAATGTGGGAAAAATAATAATGAAATAAACCTTTAATAATCATATAAATATGGCCTTAACAGGAAGCTTTACTTTTAAGCCACCATGGCATAAGTATTTGGAGTTAGAACTAGAAGGACCAGTTCTTAAATCGTCAATAGAAGATCCACCGAAGAATCTGGAATTGAAACCGTTACCTTTAAATCTGAAATATGCTTTTCTAGAAACTGATAATCTATTACCGATTATTATTTCATCAACTTTAACTGAGCAGCAAGAAGATCAATTAATAAGAATGTTAAGAAAGCATAAGAAAGCTTTTGGATGGACAGTTGCCGATATTCGAGGTATTAGCCCGGAGATTTGTGTTCATAAGATAATTTTGAAAGAAGATGCTAAACCTTGTATTCAACCGCAACGCCGCCTCAACCCGAATTTACAGTTAATCGTTAAGAAAGAGGTCATTAAGCTATTAGAAATGGGAATAATCTTTCCTATATCAGATAGTGAATGGGTGAGTCCAACTCAAGTTGTACCAAAGAAAGGAGGTTTCACAGTGAAAGAGAATGATAAGAATGAATGGATTCCAACAAGGAAATTACAGGTTATCGAATGTGCATTGACTTTAGAAAACTAAATGATCATACTAAGAAAGATCATCATCCGCTTCCATTCATAGTTCAAATGTTGGAACGTTTAAGTGGTCATAAGTATTACTGTTTCTTAGATGGTTATTCGAGTTATTTACTGATTTTCATTGCAAAGGCAGGAGATAGGGAAAAGACTACTTTCACTTGTCCTTATGGAACTTTTATGTATAAAAGAATGCCGTTTGGTTTATGTAATGCTCTGCTACGTTTCAAAGATGTATGATGTCTATATTTTCTCGATATGGTTGAGAAATTCTTAGAAATTTTTATGGACGACTTTAGTGTTTATGGAGATTCTTTTGGTAAATGTTTGTCGCACTTAGAAAGAGTTTTACAACGTTGTGAGGATACCAATTTAGTTCTAAACTGGGAAAAATGTCATTTAATGGTATCAGAAGGAATTGTTTTAGGTCATAGAATCTCTGAAATAGGAATTGAAGTTGATAAAGCTAAAGTCGAGGTGATTGAAAAATTACCGCCACCGGTTAATCTAAGGACTCTAAGAGGATTTCTTGGACATGCAGGATTTTATAGGAGATTTATTGCAGATTTTTCAAAGATAGCAAAGCCTCTAAGTCATTTGCTTGAAAAAGAAGTACCTTTTAACTTTGATAGTAAATGTATGGAAGCATTTAAGACCACAAGCGAAGTTGATTATCGCACCAGTATTGGTAGCACCAGACTGGAATTTACCTTTTGAAATTATGTGTGATGCTAGTGATTTAGCTGTAGGAGCTGTTTTAGGTCAAAGGTATAACAAAATTCTCAAAGCTATTTACTATGCATCCCACACATTAAACGCAGCTCACCTTAATTATGCAACTACAGAAAAGGAACTGTTGGCTGTGATTTTTGCCTTAGATAAGTTCAGATCTTATATTGTTGGTTCTAAGGTAATAGTCTACACAGACCATTCAGCTCTGAAGTATTTACTGAGTAAGAAGGATGCGAAACCGCGTCTTCTTAGATGGATTCTCCTACTTCAAGAATTTGATATTGAAATTAAAGATAAAAAAGGAAGTGAAAATATAGTAGCAGATCATCTAAGTAGAATGGAGACTGAGGAAGAAATAGGGAATGAAATTAAAGATTCATTTCCTGATGAACAACTATTTAGAATAGATACTCCTTCAACCATGCAATTATTAAAAAATAGAATTCCTTCTACGGAAATCTCACCTTGGTTTGGAGATATCATTAATTACTTAACCTGTGATTATATTCCGTCTCATTGGACTTGGCAACAGAAAAAGAAATTCTTTTATGACATGAAATTTTATTACTGGGAGGAACCAGACCTTTTCCGTAAATGTTCGGATGGGATAATCAGAAAATGTGTGCCTGATAATGAAATTTTAAGTATTTTATCGTTTGTCATGATCGTGAGGCGAGAGGTCATCATGGAGGATGGAAAATCGCTTTTAAAGTTTTACAATGTGGTTTTTATTGGCCTACACTATATAAAGATGCTTATAAATATGTTAATTCTTGTGAATCTTGTCAAAAATGGGGAAATGTATCTAAAAACATGAAATGCCTATGCAACCTATTTTAGAATGTGAGTTATTTGATGTTTGGGGTATAGATTTCATGGGACCTTTTCTATATCGTTTGGAAAAAGATTTATTCTTGTAATGGTAGATTATGTTTCAAAATGGGTAGAAAAATGAAGCTCTTCCCACTAATGATACCAAGGTTGTCATACGATTCCTTAAAAGAACATATTCACTAGATATGGCATTCCGAGGGCGATCATTAGCGATAGAGGTTCACACTTTTGTAATAGACCATTTACTAAGTTAGTTGAGAAATATGGTGTAACACATAAACTAGGAACGCCCTATCATCCGCAAACCAGTGGTCAGGTAGAGGTGTCAAATAGAGAGATTAAAAGAATCGTAGAAAAAAGCAGCTTGATTCAAATCGTAAAAAACTGGCAATTAAATTAGATGATGCGTTATGGGCGTACAGAACAGCTTTTAAAACACCAATTGGTTGTTCTCCCTATAAGCTAGTCTTTGGTAAGTCATGTCATCTCCCAGTTGAGTTAGAACACCGAGCCTTCTGGGCTATTAGATTTCTAAATTTCGATCCTAAGGCTGTCGGTGATCATAGATTGCTTCAATTGACAGAACTAGAAGAATTTCGTCTCGATTCTTATGAAAACGCTCGAATCTACAAGGAACGCACGAAGTCTTTCCATGATAAGAGAATCTTTAAGCGTGAGTTCCATGTAGGTGATCGAGTGCTTTTGTACAATTCACGTTTAAAGTTGTTTCCAGGTAAGCTTAAATCAAGATGGACAGGTCCATTTAAAGTAACACGGGTTTACAAAACTGGAGCTGTTGGACTAACTGATGGAAATACAACTTTTATAGCCAATGGCCACAGAGTAAAGTTATTTGTGGAGGGAGAAGGAATCACACTGAAAGAAGAAATAATGCTACTGATTGATCCCCCGACAAACTGAAAAAGCAGAAAATCTGAAAAACTGAAAAACAGAGAAACTGGAATCAGCCAAATACCAGGTGCTATCTATCTTTACTTTATTTTTGTGTATTTTTATGTTTAAACTCTTTTCGTCTTTTACCGGATAGACGTAAAAGAACTGGATGTCTTTTTTAGATAGAATAGAAGTTTTTATTTTACTTTTGAAATTAGGCCTTGATAAAGATGTCGCGTTTTCTATAGAAGCTTTAGTTTTTGAACAAAACAAGAAATTGTTGAGAGAGATCAGATTGAGAAAAGTATGTAATGGAACATCAAGAAGTGCGATAAAAGAAGAAGGCAAAGTTTCTAATGAGATCGTAATCTGTGGAAAAAGTGAACATGTTGACGTTTGTGGGAAAAACACAACCAAATCCTGGATGAGTGTTTGAATATTGTTAGGAAGGGAACGATTAGGTGGTTATCCTAAAATCCCGATGGAATTCGAGAGATAATTCAAATGCCTCATTTTTAGGAGTTAGGTTGATTGAGCGTTATATCAGAACTTTGGAAGATTTAGAAATCAAAGAGTCAGGAACCCCTTAAGTTTCGAGTCCTTTATTTTATTTTATAAAATTTTCGCATAACTTCTGAGAATTTTATAATTGGATCTTTATGAAAATTTGAGGAGTTTTATAAAAATTTTATAAAAGTTGTTTTTTTTTAGTTTTAATTTAAACGTTTTATAAAAGTTGATAAAAATTTATTAAATTTTTATAAGCTTTTATTAAAGTGTTATAAAGATTTTATTAAATTTTTAGAAATTGTTATAAAATTATAAAAGTTCCTTCAAATTTTATTTTAAGAAAATTTTATAAACTTATTTTTAAGACTTTAATTAAGTTTTATTAGAATTTGTATAAGTTTTATTCAAAAATCATAAAAAATCGAAAAAATAGAAAAATTTGTTCACGGACCGATCCGGCCTTAACCCGGACCGGTCCGGGGTCGAAAATCATAAAAAAAGACGGGGACCTCTTTTTCTTCTTCTTCTTCCCTAATTCTTCTAACAGCCGCACCCAACACACCAAACCCCACCATTACGAAATTTTTTTCACTTTTCTTCAACAAAACTTCATCTCACACTACACCATTACTTAATTTCTTCTCATTATCATCTCCTCTCTTCAACACAAATTGAAAAATTCAAAAAGGGTCAAAAACAAGCTCCATTCATTCCGGCGACTTTTCAACTTTTCCGGCCTACTTTTCAACATTTTCTACACTATAAGGTATAATCTAGTTTATTTAGTTATCAATTTCGTATTTTTCATAATTTTTTAGATTAATTTCAACTGTTTTGATTTTTGAGTGTGTTGTGACATTTTTATTTTTTTGTTGTTGTTGCTTTTGTTGTTGATTGGCATTACCAATATCGTAGAATGGCTGAGTCGAGTACTAGAGTCTCTAAAAAGAGAAAATCAAAATTCCAATTTCAACTCCCGTCGTAGGCACGATAATTTTATCACCCGAGGAGGAAGTCGTAAGTTTTGAAAAACCGCATCACCCGAGGCTAAGAAAGCGTATACTGAAATTTATAGTAAGTGTGATGTTCTCGGTTGAAAAAGGATTAGACTTGGATGACTTAGGTGATGAAGTCAAGAATATCTTTAGAAGGCGTCGGTGGTTAGATTTAGCAACCGTAAGGAAGGGAGATTAACACGACTATAGTAGCCGAGTTTTATTCGGTTTTATCTACTTTGTCGGAAGAAACGACTTACTCGGTCGGAAATCTGCACTTTACGAGCCGAAATATTCCTTTTAACCTGCCGCCGTCATTAATGCAATCTTAGGAGTTGAGGTTTTTCCCGATGAGGAGGATTACAGGTAGTTTATAATTTAGATGATCCTGCTAGTTTTGAGCAGATCGCCTGAGAGCCCAGTTGTTTTTGACCCGACCGCGGTGTGGGTTGAAAATCGGTTTAATTACGGAAACTGCTTTAGAGGTTTAAGGGCAATTAAAAGATTTATTAGCCATAATCTCTATCCTTCTAGTAAACATACTGCTTTTGGAAAGGAAGATGTTTGTATTGCCTGGGCAATGGTAAATGATGTTAGAGTGGATGTTGGAAAAGTCATGTTTAAAAGAATTTTTGAGAGTATTGTCATCGCTGCACTGTGGAGTCATCTATACTTCCCTTGTTTTATCTCTCGATTTATGTCGTAGGTTGGGAGTACCATTCCTGCCTAATGACAAGTTATCTCTGGCTGATGGAAATCTGATTGGACCTAGTTTGACTAGTCTTCCGGATGGTAGTATTAGCTCTTTGCTTAGAAGACGTCAAACTCAAATACCTCCACTTTTACATCTTCTTCTTTTCCATCTTTTTCTAGTCACCTCAACAAACTCCTTTCTCCACACTATCACATATGACATGTTTCAATCTTTAGTGATGAGATGTTGCACGTGGTCAAGCCAATGTGGCTTTATTCGCGAGAGTACTAGCGCAAGGTGTGATGATATTCGTAGAGGTTTAAGAAGGAACGAGCGCTTGCTTCGTAATCCTACTTTTGATGATCCCGCCTATCCACCTTGTCACCGCTTTTATACCTTACCACGATTGGGAAACACCTATTCCACCACCGTCGAGCTTTCATCCATCGTCATATCCTTTTGGAAGCCAATCTAGTGGGACAGGTGTATTTTCGACAGGTGTTCAGAGACCAGAGATGTCGAGTTGGGGAGGATTCACTGAGTTTGCACATGTCACGACTGGCATGAGTTCGATGGGTCTTGATAGTTCAGTCAGGACCACGACTACAGTTCAGGCATCAGCTTCTCAGTCGTTTCCGAGTTCGAGTTTTCAAGTTGATCCGGAGGAAGACTATGATGAAGATTGAATTTTAATGATTGATTAAACATGTTTACTACACATTTCATTGCATTCGACTTTTGTCATTTAACTATTGGTTTGTTTTCATTTTTCGTTTAGTTTGATTTTATCAGTCGTTTATAAAAATTTAGTTTGTATTTTAAATCGGTTTCATTTTCATAAAAACTAAAAAAAACCCAAAAATAATTTTTGTATTAAGTCGTTTTCGAAAAATATAATGTGTCGTTTTATCCGTTCGTAACAAAATCAATTAACCAAAATCAAGTTGCTTCAAAAGATCACCAAAATTTCACACGTGAAGTAAAAAAACAAAACTCAAGTTGTCTTTTACCTCTGTCCCCTCAGTAAAAGGAAGATGAGGCCGGACCGAGCCGGCATTTTCCCGGACCGGGCCGTGAAGAACAGAAGGCTGAGTCATTTTTGAGTCCGTCTAATGCACACACGTAAGTTTTTGTTTTTTTTATCTATTTAAGGAAGTAAAGGAGAGGCAAACCATTGCACATCTTTTCACTGTCTTCAACTTTCCTTCTTTTTTTTTTTATATAATTTTAAATGTCGAACCACTCTTCACCGTCGGTTAATTCTTACGAGCCTGATACACCGGATCATCCGGAATCTCAAGCTTCTAACGAGAATACCATTTTACACTATCATTTTGCAAATTCTCCAATCCTATTGGAGAAAGGTTTAAATTTAGATAAGCTTGATCAATGGGGAAAAACTATGATCCGTAGTTGTGGCTGGAAGAAATTTGTGAGTACACCACGAGGGCGAGTTAATATTACGGTTGTAAGGAATTTTACTCGCCCTACTTTCAACGTTCGCGATAGAGTCTACACAAATCGTTATGGTAAGAGGAGTGGCTGTTCCTTCTCTTCATCTATTATAAATCAACTCTTTGAAATACCACCGATTTGATGCAAACTTTGAAATAAAATGGGGACTAGACAATGCATATAATCATTTGAATAAAGTACACGAGTCTTTCCAATGTCTGTTCCTGCTTTTTGATGCAAATCACGACATGTCAACACGAGCTTTACTTCCACATCTAAAGGCGTGGAAGCATTTTATAAATTCTAGAGTTTATCCCACCTGGGATTTTGCTAGCCTTTCTGAAGAAGAAATGCTTCTGCTCTATGCATTGGCATTTGGTGAATTTGTTGACTGGGGTATATTGATTCAGAGAAATGTGTCGGACTTTGCAATAGCCAGAGGTAGTAGGGGGAAACCTATGCCTAATTCATGGATGATCTCGCGTTTGTGTATTCTTCTGAATGGAGTGGAAGAGTTGGAGACGGATGAGGTTTTTCCGTCTAGAGATAGTCGATTTGGTTTGTTACCGGTTGATACACCGGGTTGTTCGTCTACTATTTAGAGAATTGTTTGTTGGTTTTATTTAAATTTTAATAAGTTAAGTTAAAATTAAGTTTGGAGTTAATTTAGTTAAGTTAAGTTTTTCTTTTTAAGTTTATAATAATGTATCTTGTTTAATATATATGTCTTAGTTTTTTAAGTTGTTTGTTTTTTATTTAATGATATAATTAGTATACGCTAAAATAAAATCAGAAAAATAACGTTAATAGATAATTTTAATTTTATTTTCGAACCTACTTCTTTACTACTTATTGAACATCGGGACGATGCCACTTCGTAAGTGGGGAGTAGAGTTAGGTTAGAAAATTCATTAAAATTTTCGAAAAATAGTCAAAAACAATATATTATATGTCTAATTTAGATTTTAATAAGATTTTAAGTTTATATAATTGAGTAATTAATATTAGATATTGTTTTTATAAAATTATATAAGTATGTTGATATTTATAAGTAAAATTTTTAGAATCATTTTCAATACGAATTATGAGTTTGGAATTGGATTAAGTTTATTGATTTTTGACGCCACAAAAATATAACTGTAGCCAAATAACCTACCTCAGCCTTGATTAGAGTGATCAAGACCTCACTCGAAATTGTCAATTGTGATTAAATAACCGAGCTTTAGCTATTTTGGTCTACATTTCCTTGAAATACCGCAAGTTTGTACGTATTTATAAAAAGAGATGGAGACATAAAAGCTAAATTTTGGTATATGCTGAGATTGGAAAGATTAGATAAGTAGTAGTATATTCGATCTTACCTCATGACACTTGCAACATAGTCGATTTTGGTAATAAGTTCGGATATATTAATATTCTATAAAAGAATTAAGAATGAAGCACCATATTTACACAGAATTAATCAAATATCAGGTATCTTCCTTATCTGTGATTAACAACTTAAAAATAAAAATAACAAATCGGTTGTAGCTACCAATGATTGGAGTGAGTAGGGTGTTATCACGAAATGTCCTATATCACTATGAGGTAATTAAGCTCCCGATTGCCTGATGATAGTAGTCCAGCTAGGGTATTATCACGAAATGTCCTATTGCTGGGAATGAGGGCACAAGATAAATTGAAAGAGGAAAAGTTGAATCATAAGATCTCAGGAATTATTACAAGTTTAAGGAAACCGGACTTGTAATTTTCGATCGAAAGAGTAGTACTCCGATCAATCTTGATGAAGCAATGCCAGTAAGTTTGATTTTCTACACACACTCACGCTTTTAAGTTCTTAATCTAAAAAAAAAAAAAAAAAAAAAAAAAAAAAAGAAGAAGAAGAAGAAGAGAAAATCTGAAAAAAGATGCTATTAAATCGAGATTATGTTTTTTTCAAAAAAAATAAAGATGTAGATGCGCATTTGCCTCTTTCTTCTTTTTTGATTTCCTTTTTTCCGATTAACCAACATCTTGAACTTTATGAGCCATTTTTGTCGACTACTTTACCGAAGTTTCCGATTCCGCATTTCATAATAGTTGCGATTAAAAATAATTCAGAAATTTTATTTATACTTCTTAAGTATTACATATATAATTTTATCTAAATAATATTTAATGTTTAAGTTATTTCAGTTATATACTCTTTCTGTCTTCTTAAGATTTTAAATTAAGATAGATAATAAATTTATAATATTGACAATATACAATATAATCTGAAAAATTATACTATCTTTTATTACCGCTTATTTTTGCTCGAGGACGATCAAAAGCTAAGTGGGGAGTAATTTGATGTATTATTTTTATATGATTAAAAATACGTTATATTATTATGTTTTATTAACGAATTCTATATAAAATATATGAAATTATGATATAAAATGTTAATCTTTATAATTTAGAGTATTTAGTAATAATAATAATAAAAAGTTGTAATTTTGTACCGATTTTAGTAAATCGGAGTGTCGTGTCAGATTTACGTGGGTATTTGTGGTATTTTATTGCAGATCTATAAACCAAGACCCCGAGAATCGACATATTGAAGTTTAATCATATCTCTGGAATGATTTAGAGAGTGCCACGAGTTTAAATGGTCAATTGAATAGCTTAAGTGGATAAGTAGCCAACCAATCTGGATAAGTAATAATTGAGAAATGTCTTCAACAAACGAATGGCTCATCAAAATGATATTTTCAGAAAAAGTGTTCTTCACGAAAGTTGTAGATTTTTCCGAGAGTTTTCCAATGCAATTTAAATTATGAAGATTGGAGGTCTACAACTTAAACAGTGATCAAGTGGCTAATCGATTTGGATTAATAAAAATCCCGTAAAAGCTTCGGAGGAACACGAGGTTATCAAGAAAGCGTTATCTGGAGAAGAGTCCTTCATGAAAGTTGTAGAGTTTCTCGAGATCTTAATTTTGGCATTTCGTTTGCAATTTTTGGAGGTCCAGAACTCGAGATATGAATTTTAGAAGTTTAATAATTATATATAAAAATAAATATCTCCAACGCACATGGTGGAGTGATCAAGTTAGTGGGGATCATCATTAGTCCGGACCGAGCCGGCCTAATACCGGACCGGTCCGGCCTTGGAAGATTTTTCTATAAATAGAGGCCTCATTTCAACAGAGTGGGGTGTACCAAATATATATAAACCATATCATATATATATTCTCCTCTCCTCGCTCTTTTTCTTTTCTTTTTTATTTTGTAGTTTGTAAATAAGGCCTTACGCCGTAATAATGTAGTTTTAGTATCGTTATAATGCTCGGGAAAATCTCGGAAGTCGGTTTTGCTAAAGAAGTTGTAATGTCCGGAAGATACGATTTACAATCAACTGCCGTATTCGGGTAACTTTTCTTAAGTATTTATGTTTGTTTTTATATTTTTCGTTGTTATAATGTTTTTAGGCTAAATATAATATCGCCAAAACTATGTAATCGGTTTTATTTCGATCTTTTAGTTAAAGAAATGTTGTTAAGTTAAAATGACTAAAATTGAGTTAATTGAATCTTTTTCTATTTTGATCGTATTTCGTATTTTTAACGATCCGAGGAATTCATAATCTAATTATGAATTGACGCCTCGTAGTCAGGATATGAAATAAAAGATAGAAAAACCGGAGGGTAAAATTGGCCGTGTAAACAACGTGATAACGGAATCCGATTTCCTACCCGGGGGTAAATTTGTTTTGGGAGAAATGAATTTTATTATAATTTGTACTCGAGATCGTAATAATGTTAAATCATCAGTTTAATTGAAACTTAAACCGGAAAGTTAAATCGTCCGGCCTTGACAACCGGAGCCTTTAAAATAAAATTGACCGTTTGACGAACGGAATGACTCCTTTTTATCTAAAGGTAGATTTGTACTCGGGACCTGTTCAGATTAATTCGTTTACCGTAACAGTTGTGGACCTTGGACTGATGCAATGGACATATGACAATTTCATACGCTCGTGTGAGGAGGAATTGTTTACCTCAGGAGTGCACCGTTTCACTTACTCAATTGGACCTAAAATAGAAGGAGAGATCGAACACATTTCAATTAATTGAAAAGATCGTATAAACCAATTATATAAGTTTTGGCCAGTTCTCTAAAATATCTGTTTAATATATTGGTATCTATATATTTATATCTATATATATACTTTGCAATTTATGTACATTTATATATATTTATATATCTATATATATTATATTAGAATAACTTTTAAATTACATATTTATTTTATGTTAACTAGAATAGTAGTGATCTGTGTTATAAAATTGCGATTTAGATCGAGTTAATAACAGCTCTTTGGTGTTTAATCACACGTAAAAGAAATTACCAAGTTCCCTGAGGATTCGACACTCTGATTCACCATACTAGCACCACAATTTGACCCGGTACACTGCCGGTTAGGATCGTTTAACCCAGGAAACGTAATGTCAGATTTCTGGCGCCGTTTTCAGGGATAGGTTTAGGCGGTATCACTTGTCAGAAAGGAAAACAAATAAAAAGCTCATTCAAATCAAAGCCTCATCAATCTACAACAAGAGTTCTACATCTACTGCACATGGACCTGTTTGGACCAGTCACTCCAGTAAGTGTAAGTGGTAAGAAATATACTCTTGTAGTGGTGGATGACTTCTCAAAATACACCTGGACCATCTTCATGAACAAGAAGAAAGAAACACTCAAGAAGCTACCGGACTTGCTTGAAGACTCTGAATGAAAAAGAGCTAAAAATTATCAAAATCGATCGATAGAGAGCAATTGAATTTCTAAATGAAATTATCGTAACCTATTGTGAAGAAAATGGAGTACTACATCAACTATCTGGAGCAGGAACTCCACAACAAAATGATGTAGCAGAAAGAAGAAACAGAACTCTCAAAGAAGCAGTCAGAACAATGATTGCTGAAGCATGCTTGCCAAAGAGATTTTGGGCTGAAGCAGCAAACACAGCATGCCATACACAAAACAGATCAATCATCAACAAACATCATGGAAAAACTCCATATGAATTATGGAATGGTAGAAAACCCAATATCTCATATTTTCATATGTTTGGATCAAAATGTTTTGTCTTGAACAGGAATCATCTGCATACCTTTGATGAGAAGGCTGATGAAGCAATCTTCATGGGATACTCAGACACCAGCAAAGCATTCAGAGTACTAAATAAAAGAACATTGGTGATTGAAGAATCAATACATGTGGTTTTTGATGAACCATATACAAATGGTGACGATCTTGAAGACCAAGAAGAGAAAGTCGCAAAGAGGCAAATCTATACAAGTGCAACCATACCACTACTATCCCGAATCATCTTTTGAAAATCAAGAGGAGCCACACATCAATACAACAGAGAAGCACTGAATTGAAGTTCATGCTCAAAGATGAAGGTATGGAAGCACCAAGTGAAGATCAACTTCAACCGGACCTAAATTGGCTTAGAGACCATCCCAAGAAACAGTGTCATTGGAGATATTCACACCGGAGTCGAAACAAGAAGACAAGCTGGAGCACATGCTAACTTGCTTTCTATCACAAGTGGAACCCAAGACCATAGAAGATGCAATCCAAGATGCAGATTGGATCACGACCATGCAAGAAGAACTAAATGAATTTGAAAGAAATGAAGTCTGGAACTTGTTGACAGACTGAAATAACCAACATCATTGGTGCAAAATGGGTATTCGAGAACAAGATGGATGAGCAAGGAACTGTTGTCAGAAACAAAGCAAGGCTAGTTGCAAAAGGATATTCCCAAGCTGAAGGAATAGATTATGATGAAACCTTTGCTCCAGTAGCAAGATTGGAAGCAATAAGACTTTTTCTAGCATTTGCTGCACACAAAGACTTCAAAGTCTATCAAATGGATGTCAAAAGTGCATTCCTAAATGGACTTTTGGAAGAAGAAGTTTATGTAGAACAACCTCCTGGATTTCAAATCAAAGGAAAAGAAGATAAAGTATACAAACTCAAGAAGGCCCTCTATGGCCTCAAACAGGCAACTAGAGCCTGGTATGAAACACTGTCACAATTTCTGATCAAGAATGGATTCAACAAAGGAACTATAGACAAGACTCTATTTAAACTAGAGGAAGGGGCAAGCACATTGCTAGTGCAAATCTATGTTGATGACATAATCTTTGGATCAGAAGATGAAAAGTTGTGTGAGAAATTTGCAAACCTAATGAAGAGCAAATTTCAAATGAGCATGATGGGAGAATTAAACTACTTCCTTGGCCTTCAAGTAAAGCAAATGAAGGATGACATTTTCATTAGTCAAGCAAAATATACAAGAGATTTGATACACAAGTATGGGATGGACACAAGTGGCACAAAGAGACACACCAATGTGTGCCGAGTCATACTTGGAAAAGATGAAGGAGGAAAAGATGTTGATCGAAAAATGTATAGAGGAATTATTGGATCATTATTATACTTAACTGCAAGCAGACCCGATATTGCATTTGCAGTAGGAGTGTGTGCTAGATTTCAAGCTCAACCAAAAGAATCACATCTTCTAGCAGCTAAAAGAATAATCAAATACTTGAAACACACCATCAATGTTGGTATTTGGTACCCAAAAGATGGAGGATTTACAATCGATATCATATTCGGACTCGACTATCTTTGGATGCAAAATAGATAGAAAAAGCACCTCTGGAACATGCCAAATGCTAGGAACCAGACTAGTCTCATGGTTCAGCAAAAAGCAAAACTCTATATCTACATCAACGGCTGAAGCAGAATATATAGCGCAGGTAGTACCTGTTGTGCACAAGTACTGTGGATAAGACAACAGCTAAGGGACTATGGAGTCGAAGAGAAAACAATCCCAATCATGTGTGACAACACAAGTGCAATATCTATTACAGAAAATCCAGTATTGCATTCAAGAACAAAGCACATTGATGTGAGACATCATTTTATCAGAGACCATGTTGAAAAGGGAGATGTCATCCTAAAATACATATCCACTGAAGACCAACTGGCTGACATCTTCACTAAACCACTCAGTTATGAAAGATTTAGTATGTTGAGAAATGAGTTAGGGATGATTGAAATTGACTAAGTATCAACGAGCGGCTAACTGGAGTAATCGGCTAAGTGACTTCATCAACTGGTACAACCTTTGCCGTTACGAGAGATGTAGCGGTAAGGCAATCGGTATCCAGCAGAGGTAACTTAACTGATTGTTAGAAATAGCTCAATGAAGCGGCTTTCGATGAAGAACTCATTCGACCGGTTAAGTGACCAAATGAAGGCACTTCACCGAAATAAAGACTTGGAAAAATTCAAAGTGTGAACAAAATCAATTCTGAATACACGTGGAGAATAAGGAAATTATGGAGGATTATTCAGTACACACGTGGCGATCACGTTATGATCATGGAGGTAATTATATTATTTTTTGAATTATAAACTCCTCGATTCCCGGGCTCTATCATTACTTGCCTCAAACCACTTCCCCTCTACGCTTGAATATCACGTTTTTCATACACAAAATCACGCCATTATGCCACTAAATCCTTCCATATTCAAACCACGTTCACACTACCCAAATCACACTATATAAACTAGACTTAGAGATTTTCAGAGATCCTTACGCTCTCTTGCAAATTACAACCCTACTCTCGTTTATCTCTATTGCAAACTCAAGTTCATTTTCAAACTCCTCTCCCTCTCAAAAATGGCATCATCTTCCTCAATCACTCAAGCTGGGTGCGAAAAATCGATTGCCACTGGCTCATTCTTCCAAGCAGAACACTACCTAAAACTGTGTGGAAATGATGAGCATGCCAAAAGGTTGGCAGCATGCTGTGAAAAACTAAAATTATCCACCTTCCTCAATCCTCCAATAACTGAAGTGTGTTATGAAAGTCTGATTTCCTTCTGGAAATCTGCACAATAGTGCCTGGGCTCCCTACTGAAGAAGGTGACAAGTTCGAAGAAGACAAGATTGTTGCATCCATAAATGGCAAAGACGTGGTGATTACAGCAAAGGTAATTCGAAAACATCTCAAACTTTCAAATAAGGGTCAAGCAAAAGTGACATTGATACCACAGGACTTAGATGAATTCTGGGCAATCATTGCCAAAACGGCAAACCCAGGATCCACAAAAGTAAATTGTCTCAGATCTAAGTTGAAGCAGCCATTTAATGAGTTTAGTGCCCTAATGGGCAAAACCATTGAAGGAAAGTTGGGAGCAAATCATGCCATGACAGAAATTAGAATGCGGTTAATGGGAATCATCTATAACAAGCTACGATTTAATTGGGCAAAATACTTCTTTTGAGAATTAAAGAGCAAATCCAAGGTGAAGTAAAAGCAAAGAAAAAGGGATAAAAGAGGAAAGACAATGAAAGGACAATTCAGGTAAAAAAATCATATGGGATACAGTGTGCACTATCATTTGCAATGTCTCAAAGTCCCTCTCTGTACAACTCCACAGATCGCATGAATCCAAAGTCATGTTTACTTATGTCAAACCACAAAAGAAGGCGGGAGAAGGAAAGAGGAAGAAATCCTCACACAACACCACAAGTCAAAGAAAGAAACAAAGGTCGAGTGAAGTCCAGAAAAGACAGACTTTGGAAAATTAATTGATGAAGAAGAAGCATAAGAGGATTACGACAATGAGGAAGCACATCAAGTAGAAGAAAGTGCCGGTGAGGATGAAACGAAGATCCAAATGAAGAAACACTTTGAGAAGATGAGGAATCTCTGAAGAAGGCAGTACAATTGTCTCAGAAAGCGATATAGATGACCGAATTGCGAATATCTTGAATGGAAGGAAGGGATTCAGCACAACAACTTCAAGACACGGACCACATGCTTCTTGAAGAAGCTTGGTTATTTGATTTTCTGGGGAATCACAACACTTGTAGGAGTACTTGATGAATCACCACTATGGGAATTGGTTGATGCAGCCAAGGCAAAGATGCTCGAGACCTGTGGGAGACAGAATGATGACTCAGACGGTGGTGATGATGATCATGATCATGATTGTAATGACAATAATGATGGTGATTTAGGTAACGACAGAGAAGAGGATGCTCCTGCACCAGATGCAATTGATGACACTACTCTTCTTCGTACTTTTTGAAACCACAAGCCTCCGGCAAGTATTCAACTCCAAAGAAAGACAGGTCACTCAACGGCTGTCTGCATCAATGTTCCAAATAACAAAGACAAACATTGTGGACACTTTGGTTCACCGCCGCCACTCCACCAAGACAACCCCTGCATAGAGATAGGGGAACAACGACTCAAGCCACACCAAAGATACTCATCTACCCAAATACTTGAAGATCTAGATGTAAATGCGGATGTCACTCAACATCAAGACAAGGGCCAAGAAGCGGATCCGAACCAAACAAAACAAGGCACAAACTCTCTCAAATTTGAACACTGGCATTACAAATGAAACTTTTGAGAAAGCGGCAGACTTGCTGGCTGAAGAATTGGAACAGCAAGCAATGTATCTCAGATCCATGACTTCAGCGTTTAATGACAAAAGCTCCTCCATTGAAAACAAGTTTCAAGCCATTGCCGAGTACATTGATGCACAAAACATTGTGGTTCAACAACAGGGAAGTCTGATGAAGCAGCTTAACATCAATATCACCAACAGTCTTGCAGGCCTCAGGCAACACATTTCCCAAGAAAACGAATCACTGGCAGTAGCTTTTGGCACTAGACTTAGGAGTGTCAATGAGAAATTGAATGATCATAACAATAGATTCACCTCTATTGAATCAAAACTTGACTCTCTGATTGGAACGGCAGAGGCCACCAATAGCATCCTACTACAGCAAAGGGATGTTGCTGCCAAAAAGGGGGAAAATCTGGATAAGCCTGAAGGATCAACTTTTAAACCCCCTAATTTCACTGAAGAACAATTGAGAGCAAGAGACAGAGAAATAAGGATCAGAAATGAAGCAGAAGAGCAACAAAGAAGGATCAGAGAAGAAAGAGAAAAAGCCACAAAGGAACCCTGCATTGGATTTCCTCATCCTATTCAACGAAGAGATGATGATAGAGACAGGTCCGGCAGACAGCAAAGGCCTGGATCCACCCAGCAAAGACGATCTTTCAGTCAACACAGACTCAGCACCAGAGGAAACACCAGCAGAGGCAGCAGCAGCTCCAAATATACTAGTGAGCACAGAACTTACATTGGTCACCAAAGCAAAGCAGAATATGATGCAGATGTACTGGACCATGTAAGAGAATTTTTTAGAGTACAGGAAGGACTTTATCCTCACCTCTCACAAGATGAAGCTTGGGCTGATTGGCTAAACTATCAAGATGAAAGGATGAGAACTGATATGGCCAAACTCTACAATGAAGTCAAAAGAGAATTTGCACTTCTCAAATAGACCAACAACAAACCAAGTTCAGCCATACCACTATCTGCAAAGGGACCAGAAGACTTGCCAGCCGCACAACAAGAAGATTTCAAATACATGGCAAGATTCTTCAATCCCATGGGGAGATTGGAAAAACAGGAACAGTGGGGTCTCTACAAAAGTCTCAAATTTGCAGACTCACACATTGCTGAGGCTAGGGAAAGACTTGAAAAATATTTTGGAGAACCTAAGGCCAATGAAACCATGCCTGATTTCAATAGACTTTTTGCCAAAAGAGTTTTTCAGGGTGTATCTGAATACACAGACTTTGGCTTACTGGAAGTGGAAGTTTCCAGAAATTGATTGGAAAGACATTGAAGAGGTTTAGACTACAAAGTTCAAAAGGTACAAGGCTGAATTAAGCAAAATGTAGTTTGTAACAGTTGAATAAATTCTTTGGATCTCATTGCCCCTTGATGGATGAATAAAATTGTTGAAATTTTGTTCTGTTGGTTATTATGAATTTTTTTGATTACTTATGTTCAGGCTTATGAGGGTTTTGGCATCATCAAAAAGGGGGAAATTGTTAGGAACATTTTATTATGTTTTGATGATGGCCATACTAAACTATATAGCAAGCCTGAAATAAGTTAGAATTCTCTGTATAAGTCTTTACTTAGAGTCTGACATGTTGTATAAGTTGAGTCAGACAAGTATTGTACTAGTTGGTAGGACGGCAAAGTGAAAACAGACATTCGGCATAGTAAAGCCAGCCAAGCACCAGCAGAGATACAGAGAAGGGATTATGATCTGACTTATAACCAAGGAAGTCTGTGATGACCTTGGATAAGTCTAGGTTATGTTTCAAGTGATGAAACTCAATATTCCAATATGGTGTACACTGATCTCACCCAAATCAAGGATCAGTGAAGTATAAAGATTCTCCTGAAACTAAAGCAAAGAAGAAAACAGTGAATCGGCTGAGTACACTGACTGTCGGCAAAGAGAAAACAAAACGGCGAAGAAAGAACTAACCATCAGGCGACAAGGTCGCAAAAAGCAGGCCCGAGTTGCTTGAAGGTCGCTTGCTTTGAAAGCCACGGCCCTTAGTGAACAAGTCGCATCAGGCGACAAGGTCGCAAAAAGCAGACCCGAGTTGCCGAAGGTCGCTTGCTTTGAAAGCCACGGCCCTTAGTGAACAAGTCGCATCAGGCGACAAGGTCGCAAAAAGCAGGCCGAGTTTGCTTGAAGGTCGCTTGCTTTGAAAGCCACGGCCCTTAGTGAACAAGTCGCATCAGGCGACAAGGTCGCAAAAGCAGGCCGAGTTGCTTGAAGGTCGCTTGCTTTGAAAGCCACGGCCGCCAGTGAACAAGTCGCATCAAGGCGACAAGGTCGCAAAAAGCAGCCCAGTGAGTTGCCGAAGGTCGCTTTGCTTTGAAAGCCACGGCCGCTTAGTGAACAAGTCGCATCAGGCGACAAGGTCGCAAAAGCAGATGACCCGAGTTGCTTGAAGGTCGCTTGCTTTGAAAGCCACGGCCGCCCAGTGAACAAGTCGCATCAGGCGACAAGGTCGCAAAAGCAGGCCCGAGTTGCTTGAAGGTCGCTTTGCTTTGAAAGCCACGACCCTTAGTGAACAAGTCGCATCAAAGGCGACAAGGTCGAACAAAAATCAAGCGAGGCCGCAAAAAGCAGTTGTTTAGAAGGTCGCTTGCTTTGAAAGCCACGGCCCTTAGTGAACAAGTCATCAGGCGACAAGGTCAAAAGCGACAAGTTGTCGCAAAAAGCCAGGCCCTTAGTGAACAAGTTGCTTCAGAAGGTCGCTTGCTTTGAAAGCCGCTTGCGGCGGCCCTTAGTGAACAAGTCGCATCAGGCGACAAGGTCGCAAAAAAGCAGGCCCGAGTTGCTTGAAGGTCGCTTGCTTTGAAAGCCACGGCCCTTAGTGAACAAGTCGCATCATCCAGGCGACAAGGTCGCAAAAAGCAGGCCGAGTTGCTTGAAGGTCGCTTGCTTTGAAAGCCGCGACCGCTTAGTGAACAAGTCGCATCAGGCGACAAGGTCGCAAAAAAGCAGGCCCGAGTTGCTTGAAGGTCGCTTGCTTTGAAAGCCACGGCCCTTAGTGAACAAGTCGCATCAGGCGACAAGGTCGCAAAAGCAGGCCGAGTTGCTTGAAGGTCGCTTGCTTTGAAAGCCACGGCCCTTAGTGAACAAGTCGCATCAGACGACAAGGTCGCAAAAAGCAGACCGAGTTGCTTGAAGGTCGCTTGCTTTGAAAGCCGCGGCCGCCCAGTGAACAAGTCGCATCAGGCGACAAGGTCGCAAAAGCAGGCCGAGTTGCTTGAAGGTCGCTTGCTTTGAAAGCTTTGCAAGCAAGTCGCAAAAAGCGCTTAGTGAACAAGTCGCATCAGACGACAAGTGAACAAAGTCGCAAAGACAAGGTCCAGAGTTGCTTGAAGGTCGCTTGCTTTGAAAGCCACGACCCTTAGTGAACAAGTCGCATCAGGCGACAAGGTCGCAAAAAGCAGGCCGAGTTGCTTGAAGGTCGCTTGCTTTGAAAGCCGCGGCCGCTTAGTGAACAAGTCGCATCAGGCGACAAGGTCGCAAAAGCAGGCCGAGTTGCCGAAGGTCGCTTGCTTTGAAAGCCACGGCCCTTAGTGAACAAGTCGCATCAAGGCGACAAGGTCGCAAAAAGCAGGCCGAGTTGCTTGAAGGTCGCTTGCTTTGAAAGCCGCGGCCCTTAGTGAACAAGTCGCATCAAGCGACAAGGTCGCAAAAGCAGGCCCGAGTTGCCGAAGGTCGCTTGCTTTGAAAGCCGCGACGCTTAGTGAACAAGTCGCATCAGGCGACAAGGTCGCAAAAAAGCAGGCCGAGTTTAGCCGAAGGTCGCTTTGCTTTGAAAGCCGCGGCCATTAGTGAACAAGTCGCATCAAGCGACAAGGTCGCAAAAGCAGGCCGAGTTGCTTGAAGGTCGCTTGCTTTGAAAGCCACGACCCTTAGTGAACAAGTCGCATCAAGCGACAAGGTCGCAAAAAAGCAGGCCGAGTTGCTTGAAGGTCGCTTGCTTTGAAAGCCACGACCCTTAGTGAACAAGTCGCATCAGGCGACAAGGTCGCAAAAGCAGACCCCGAGTTGCTTGAAGGTCGCTTGCTTTGAAAGCCACGGCCCTTAGTGAACAAGTCGCATCAGGCGACAAGGTCGCAAAAGCAGGCCTAGAGTTGCTTGAAGGTCGCTTGCTTTGAAAGCCACGCCCTTAGTGAACAAGTCGCATCAGGCGACAAGGTCGCAAAAGCAGAGCCGAGTTGCTTGAAGGTCGCTTGCTTTGAAAGCCACGGCCCTTAGTGAACAAGTCGCATCAGGCGACAAGGTCGCAAAAAAGCAGACCGAGTTGCTTGAAGGTCGCTTGCTTTGAAAGCCACGGCCCTTAGTGAACAAGTCGCATCAGGCGACAAGGTCGCAAAAGCAGGCCCGAGTTGCTTGAAGGTCGCTTGCTTTGAAAGCCGCGACCCTTAGTGAACAAGTCGCATCAGGCGACAAGGTCGCAAAAGCAGGCCCGAGTTGCTTGAAGGTCGCTTGCTTTGAAAGCCACGGCCCTTAGTGAACAAGTCGCATCAGGCGACAAGGTCGCAAAAGCAGGGCCAGAGTTGCTTGAAGGTCGCTTGCTTTGAAAGCCGGCGGCCCTTAGTGAACAAGTCGCATCAGGCGACAAGGTCGCAAAAAGCAGGCCCGAGTTGCTTGCTTCAGGAAGGTCGCTTGCTTTGAAAGCCGCGGCCCTTAGTGAACAAGTCGCATCAAGCGACAAGGTCGCAAAAGCAGGCCGAGTTGCTTGAAGGTCGCTTGCTTTGAAAAGCCGCGGCCGCTTAGTGAACAAGTCGCATCAGGCGACAAGGTCGCAAAAAGCAGGCCCGAGTTGCTTGAAGGTCGCTTGCTTTGAAAGCCAAGTCGCTTAGTGAACAAGTCGCATCAGGCCGACAAGGTCGCAAAAAAGCAGACAAGTCGCATCAGAGGTGAAGGTCTTTGCTTGAAAGCCACGGCCCTTAGTGAACAAGTGAACATCAGGCGACAAGGTCGCAAAAGCAGGCCTAGTTGCTTGAAGGTAAACGCTTTGAAAGCCGCGAAAAAACCACGGCCCTTAGTGAACAAGTCGCATCAAGCGACAAGGTCGCAAAAGCAGGCCCGAGTTGCTTGAAGGTCGCTTGCTTTGAAAGCCACGGCCCTTAGTGAACAAGTCGCATCAGGCGACAAGGTCGCAAAAAGCAGGCCCGAGTTGCTTGAAGGTCGCTTGCTTTGAAAGCCACGGCCCTTAGTGAACAAGTCGCATCAGGCGACAAGGTCGCAAAAGCAGGCCGAGTTGCTTGAAGGTCGCTTGCTTTGAAAGCCGCGGCCCTTAGTGAACAAGTCGCATCAGGCGACAAGGTCGCAAAAAGCAGGCCCGAGTTGCTTGAAGGTCGCTTGCTTTGAAAGCCGCGACCCTTAGTGAACAAGTCGCATCAGGCGACAAGGTCGCAAAAGCAGGCCGAGTTGCTTGAAGGTCGCTTGCTTTGAAAGCCACGGCCCTTAGTGAACAAGTCGCATCAGGCGACAAGGTCGCAAAAAAGCAGGCCGAGTTGCTTGAAGGTCGCTTGCTTTGAAAGCCACGGCCCTTAGTGAACAAGTCGCATCAAGCGACAAGGTCGCAAAAAGCAGGCCCGAGTTGCTTGAAGGTCGCTTGCTTTGAAAGCCACGGCCCTTAGTGAACAAGTCGCATCAGACGACAAGGTCGCAAAAGCAGACCCGAGTTGCCGAAGGTGCTTGCTTTGAAAGCCGACCGAGTGAACAAGTCGTCGCAATTGAGTTGCTTTGCTTTGAAGGTCGCTTGCTTTGAAAGCCACGACCATAGTGAACAAGTCGCATCAGCGACAAGGTCAAAAAAGCAGGCCGAGTTGCTTGAAGGTCGCTTGCTTTGAAAGCCACGGCCCTTAGTGAACAAGTCGCATCAGGCGACAAGGTCGCAAAAAGCAGGCCGAGTTGCTTGAAGGTCGCTTGCTTTGAAAGCCACGGCCCTTAGTGAACAAGTCGCATCAGGCGACAAGGTCGCAAAAGCAGGCCGAGTTGCTTGAAGGTCGCTTGCTTTGAAAGCCACGGCCCTTAGTGAACAAGTCGCATCAAGCGACAAGGTCGCAAAAAGCAGACCCGAGTTGCTTGAAGGTCGCTTGCTTTGAAAGCCACGGCCGCTTAGTGAACAAGTCGCATCAGGCGACAAGGTCGCAAAAGCAGGCCGAGTTGCTTGAAGGTCGCTTGCTTTGAAAGCCATCAGGCGACGGCCCTTAGTGAACAAGTCGCATCAAGCGACAAGGTCGCAAAAAGCAGGCCGAGTTTTGCCGAAGGTCGCTTGCTTTGAAAGCCGCGGCCCTTAGTGAACAAGTCGCATCAGGCGACAAGGTCGCAAAAGCAGGCCCGAGTTGCTTGAAGGTCGCTTGCTTTGAAAGCCACGGCCCTTAGTGAACAAGTCGCATCAGACGACAAGGTCGCAAAAAGCAGGCCGAGTTGCTTGAAGGTCGCTTGCTTTGAAAGCCACGGCCGCCAGTGAACAAGTCGCATCAGGCGACAAGGTCGCAAAAAGCAGGCCGAGTTGCCGAAGGTCGCTTGCTTTGAAAGCCGCGACGGCCGCTTAGTGAACAAGTCGCATCAGCGACAAGGTCGCAAAAAAGCAGGCCCGAGTTGCTTGAAGGTCGAGGCAAGGCCCTTAGTGAACAAGCGCATCAAGCGACAAGGTTGAAAAGCAGACCCGAGTTGCCACGACCGCCAGTGAACAAGTCGCATCAAGGCGACAAGGTCGCAAAAGCAGGCCGAGTTGCTTGAAGGTCGCTTGCTTTGAAAGCCACGGCCCTTAGTGAACAAGTCGCATCAGGCGACAAGGTCGCAAAAAGCAGGCCCGAGTTGCTTGAAGGTCGCTTGCTTTGAAAGCCGCGGCCCTTAGTGAACAAGTCGCATCAGGCGACAAGGTCGCAAAAAAGCAGGCCCGAGTTGCTTGAAGGTCGCTTGCTTTGAAAGCCACGGCCCTTAGTGAACAAGTCGCATCAGACGACAAGGTCGCAAAAAAAGCAGGCCGAGTTGCTTGAAGGTCGCTTGCTTTGAAAGCCACGGCCCATTAGTGAACAAGTCGCATCAGGCGACAAGGTCGCAAAAAGCAGGCCGAGTTGCTTGAAGGTCGCTTGCTTTGAAAGCCACGGCCCTTAGTGAACAAGTCGCATCAGGCGACAAGGTCGCAAAAAGCAGGCCGAGTTGCTTGAAGGTCGCTTGCTTTGCTTTGAAGCCGCGGCCGCCAGTGAACAAGTCGCATCAGTGACAAGGTCGCAAAAAGCAGACCAAGAGTTGCCGAAAGCGGCCGCCAGTGAACAAGTCGCATCAGGCGACAAGGTCAAGCAAAAAAGCAGACCCGAGTTGCTTGAAGGTCGCTTGCTTTGAAAGCCACGGCCCTTAGTGAACAAGTCGCATCAGGCGACAAGGTCGCAAAAGCAGGCCCGAGTTGCTTGAAGGTCGCTTGCTTTGAAAGCCACGGCCCTTAGTGAACAAGTCGCATCAGGCGACAAGGTCGCAAAAGCAGGCCGAGTTGCTTGAAGGTCGCTTGCTTTGAAAGCCACGGCCCTTAGTGAACAAGTCGCATCAGGCGACAAGGTCGCAAAAAAGCAGGCCCGAGTTGCTTGAAGGTCGCTTTGCTTTGAAAGCCGCGACCGCTTAGTGAACAAGTCGCATCAGGCGACAAGGTGCACAAGCGCATCAAGCGACAAGGTCGCTTTGAAAGCCGGCCAGTGAACAAGTCGCATCAAGCGACAAGGTCGAAAAAGCGAGGCGAGTTGCTTGAAGGTCGCTTGCTTTGAAAGCCACGGCCCTTAGTGAACAAGTCGCATCAGGCGACAAGGTCGCAAAAAGCAGGCCGAGTTGCTTGAAGGTCGCTTGCTTTGAAAGCCACGGCCCTTAGTGAACAAGTCGCATCAGGCGACAAGGTCAAGGTCGCAAAAAGCAGGCCGAGTTGCCGAAGGTCGCTTGCTTTGAAAGCCACGACCCTTAGTGAACAAGTCGCATCAGAGCGACAAGGTCGCAAAAGCAGGCCGAGTTGCTTGAAGGTCGCTTGCTTTGAAAGCCACGGCCCTTAGTGAACAAGTCGCATCAGGCGACAAGGTCGCAAAAAGCAGACCCGAAGTTGAAGGGTCGCTTGCTTTGAAAGCCGCGCCCCTTAGTGAACAAGTCGCATCAGACGACAAGGTCGCAAAAAAGCAGAGCCGAGTTGCTTGAAGGTCGCTTGCTTTGAAAGCCACGGCCCTTAGTGAACAAGTCGCATCAGGCGACAAGGTCGCAAAAGCAGGCCCGAGTTGCTTGAAGGTCGCTTGCTTTGAAAGCCACGGCCCTTAGTGAACAAGTCGCATCGACAAGACAAAAAGCAGACCGAGTTGCTTGAAGGTCGCTTGCTTTGAAAGCCACGGCCCTTAGTGAACAAGTTGCATCAAGCGACAAGGTCGCAAAAAGCAGGCCGAGTTGCTTGAAGGTCGCTTGCTTTGAAAGCCGCGAAAGCCACGGCCGCTTAGTGAACAAGTCGCATCAGGCGACAAGGTCGCAAAAGCAGGCCGAGTTGCTTGCCGAAGGTCGCTTGCTTTGAAAGCCACGACCCTTAGTGAACAAGTCGCATCAGGCGACAAGGTCGCAAAAAGGCCAGGAGTTGCTTGAAGGTCGCTTGCTTTGAAAGCCACGGCCGCTTAGTGAACAAGTCGCATCAAGTCGCATCGACAAGGTCGCAAAAAGCAGGCCCGAGTTGCTTGAAGGTCGCTTGCTTTGAAAGCCACGGCCGCTTAGTGAACAAGTCGCATCAAGCGACAAGGTCGCAAAAGCAGGCCCGAGTTGCTTGAAGGTCGCTTGCTTTGAAAGCCACGGCCCTTAGTGAACAAGTCGCATCAGACGACAAGGTCGCAAAAGCAGGCCCGAGTTGCTTGAAGGTCGCTTGCTTTGAAAGCCACGGCCCTTAGTGAACAAGTCGCATCAGGCGACAAGGTCGCAAAAGCAGGCCCGAGTTGCTTGAAGGTCGCTTGCTTTGAAAGCACGGCCGCTTAGTGAACAAGTGAACAAGTCGCATCAGTGAACAAATTCGCAAAAGCGCATCAGAGCGACAAGGTGCTTTGCTTTGAAGCCACGGCCATTAGTGAACAAGTCGCATCAGGCGACAAGGTTGCAAAAGCAGGTGAGTTGCTTGAAAGCTTGCTTTGAAAGCCACGACCGCTTAGTGAACAAGTCGCATCAGGCGACAAGGTCGCAAAAGCAGACCCGAGTTGCTTGAAGGTCGCTTGCTTTGAAAGCCGACCCTTAGTGAACAAGTCGCATCAGGCGACAAGGTCGCAAAAGCAGACCCGAGTTGCCGAAGGTCGCTTGCTTTGAAAGCCACGGCCCTTAGTGAACAAGTCGCATCAGACGACAAGGTCGCAAAAAGCAGGCCCGAGTTGCTTGAAGGTCGCTTGCTTTGAAAGCCACGGCCCTTAGTGAACAAGTCGCATCAGGCGACAAGGTCGCAAAAAAGCAGGCCGAGTTGCTTGAAGGTCGCTTGCTTTGAAAGCCACGGCCGCTTAGTGAACAAGTCGCATCAGGGCGACAAGGTCGCAAAAGCAGACCCGAGTTGCTTGAAGGTCGCTTGCTTTGAAAGCCGCGGCCCGCTTAGTGAACAAGTCGCATCAGGCGACAAGGTCGCAAAAGCAGGCCGAGTTGCTTGAAGGTCGCTTGCTTTGAAAGCCGCGCCGCTTAGTGAACAAGTCGCATCAGGCGACAAGGTCGCAAAAAGCAGGCCCGAGTTGCTTGAAGGTCGCTTGCTTTGAAAGCCACGGCCCTTAGTGAACAAGTCGCATCAGGCGACAAGGTCGCAAAAAGCAGTTGCCGAGTTTGCTTTGAAGGTCGCTTGCTTTGAAAGCCACCGCTTGAAGGTCGCTTGTGAACAAGTCGCATCAAGTCGACAAGGTCGCAAAAGCAGGCAAAGGTCGCTTGCTTTGAAAGCACGGAGTTGAACAAATCGCATCAAGCGACAAGGTCGCAAAAGCGAGGCGAGTTGCTTGAAGGTCGCTTGCTTGAAAGCCACCCATTAGTGAACAAGTCGCATCAAGCGACAAGGTCGCAAAAGCAGGCCGAGTTGCTTGAAGGTCGCTTGCTTTGAAAGCCACGGCCCTTAGTGAACAAGTCGCATCAGGCGACAAGGTCGCAAAAAAGCAGGCCGAGTTGCTTGAAGGTCGCTTGCTTTGAAAGCCGCGGCCGCTAGTGAACAAGTCGCATCAGGCGACAAGGTCGCAAAAAAGCAGGCCCGAGTTGCTTGAAGGTTGCTTTGCTTTGAAAAGCCATCGGCCCAAGGTGAACAAGTCGCATCAGACGACAAGGTCGCAAAAGCAGTGAACAAGTTGCATCAAGGTCGCTTGCTTTGAAAGCCACGGCCGAGTTGCTTAGTGAACAAGTCGCGGCCAAGTGAACAAGTCGCATCAAGCGACAAGGTCGCAAAAGCAGGCCGAGTTGCTTGAAGGTCGCTTGCTTTGAAAGCCACGGCCCTTAGTGAACAAGTCGCATCAGGCGACAAGGTCGCAAAAAGCAGGCCCGTTTGCCGAAGGTCGCTTGCTTTGAAAGCCGCGGCCGCTTAGTGAACAAGTCGCATCAGGCGACAAGGTCGCAAAAAGCAGGCCCGAGTTGCTTGAAGGTCGCTTGCTTTGAAAGCCACGACCCCCTTAGTGAACAAGTCGCATCAGGCGACAAGGTCGCAAAAGCAGACCCAGAGTTGCTTGAAGGTCGCTTGCTTTGAAAGCCACGGCCGCTTAGTGAACAAGTCGCATCAAGCGACAAGGTCGCAAAAAAGCAGGCCGAGTTGCTTGAAGGTCGCTTGCTTTGAAAAGCCGCGGCCCTTAGTGAACAAGTCGCATCAGGCGACAAGGTCGCAAAAAAGCAGGCCGAGTTGCTTGAAGCTGCTTTGAAAGCCACGGCCCTTAGTGAACAAATCGCATCAGGCGTGAACAAAAAAAGTCGCAAGGTCATCTTTGAAGCACGGCGACAAGGTCGCAAAAGCAGGCGACAAGTTGCTTGAAGGTTGCTTTGAAAGGTCTTGCTTTGAAAGCCACGGCCCTTAGTGAACAAGTCGCATCAGGCGACAAGGTCGCAAAAAGCAGGCCCGAGTTGCCGAAGGTCGCTTGCTTTGAAAGCCATGGCCCTTAGTGAACAAGTCGCATCAAGCGACAAGGTCGCAAAAAGCAGGCCCGTTGCTTGAAGGTCGCTTGCTTTGAAAGCCGACCCCTTAGTGAACAAGTCGCATCAACGACAAGGTCGCAAAAAGCAGGCCCAGTTGCTTGCCGAAGTCGCTTGCTTTGAAAGCCGCGGCCCTTAGTGAACAAGTCGCATCAGGCGACAAGGTCGCAAAAAGCAGGCCGAGTTGCTTGAAGGTCGCTTTTGAAAAAAGCCACGGCCCTTAGTGAACAAGTCGCATCAGGCGACAAGGTCGCAAAAAGCAGGCCCGAGTTGCTTGAAGGTCGCTTGCTTTGAAAGCCACGGCCCTTAGTGAACAAGTCGCATCGACAAGGTCGCATCAAAAGCAGGCAGAAGGTCGACAAAGTCGCAAAAGTCGCATCCCGAGTTGCTTCGAAAAAGCAGCTGCTGCTTTGAAAGCTTTGAAAGCCACGGCCGCAGTGAACAAGTCGCATCAAGCGACAAGGTCGCAAAAAGCAGGCCCGAGTTGCTTGAAGGTCGCTTGCTTTGAAAGCCACGGCCCCAGTGAACAAGTCGCATCAGGCGACAAGGTCGCAAAAAGCAGGCCGAGTTGCTTGAAGGTCGCTTGCTTTGAAAGCCACGGCCCTTAGTGAACAAGTCGCATCAGGCGACAAGGTCGCAAAAAAGCAGGCCCTTGCTTTGAAAGAGTTGCTTGAAGGTCGCTTGCTTTGAAAGCCACGGCCCCAAAGCCAGTGAACAAGTCGCATCAGGCGACAAGACAAAGCAGGCCAGAGTTTGCTTGAAGGTCGCTTGCTTTGAAAGCAGGCCCGAGTTGCTTCAAGGTCAAGCTTGCTTTGCCGAAAGTCGCTTGCACGGCCACGGCCCTAGTGAACAAGTCGCATCAGGCGACAAGGTCGCAAAAGCAGGCCGAGTTGCTTGCTTGAAGGTCGCTTGCTTTGAAAGCCACGGCCCTTAGTGAACAAGTCGCATCAGGCGCGACAAGGTCGCAAAAAGCAGGCCGGAGTTGCTTGAAGGTCGCTTGCTTTGAAAGCCACGGCCCTTAGTGAACAAGTCGCATCAGGCGACAAGGTCGCAAAAGCAGGCCGAGTTGCTTGAAGGTCGCTTGCTTTGAAAGCCACGACCCTTAGTGAACAAGTCGCATCAGGCGACAAGGTCGCAAAAGCAGGCCGAGTTGCTTGAAGGTCGCTTGCTTTGAAAGCCACGGCCCTTAGCCGCCAGTGAACAAGTCGCATCAGAGCGACAAGGTCGCAAAAAGCAGGCCGAGTTGCTTGAAGGTCGCTTGCTTTGAAAGCCGCGGCCCTTAGTGAACAAGTCGCATCAGGCGACAAGGTCGCAAAAGCAGACCGAGAGTTGCTTGAAGGTCGCTTGCTTTGAAAGCCACGGCCCTTAGTGAACAAGTCGCATCAAGTCGCGTCAAAAGCGACAAGTTGCTTGAAGGTCGCAAAAAGCCCTTAGTGAGTTGCATCAAGGCGAAAGGTCGCAGACCGAGTTGCTTTGAAAGCCGGCTTGCTTTGAAAGCCGCGGCCATTAGTGAACAAGTCGCATCAAGCGACAAGGTCGCAAAAAATAGGCCGAGTTGCCGAAGGTCGCTTGCTTTGAAAGCCACGGCCCTTAGTGAACAAGTCGCATCAGGCGACAAGGTCGCAAAAGCAGGCCGAGTTTAGCTTGAAGGTCGCTTGCTTTGAAAGCGACCGCCAGTGAACAAGTCGCATCGAAGGCGACAAGGTCGCAAAAGCAGGCCGAGTTTAGTGAAGGTCGCTTTGCTTTGAAAGCCACGACCGCCGAGTGAACAAGTCGCATCAAGCGACAAAAGTCGCAAAAAGCAGCTGAGAGTTGCTTGAAGGTCGGCTTGCTTTGAAAGCCGCGGCCGCCAGTGAACAAGTCGCATCAGGCGACAAGGTCGCAAAAGCAGGCCGAGTTGCTTGAAGGTCGCTTGCTTTGAAAGCCGCGGCCCTTAGTGAACAAGTCGCATCAGGCGACAAAAGGTCGCAAAAAAGCAGGCCCGAGTTGCTTGAAGGTCGCTTGCTTTGAAAGCCACGGCCCTTAGTGAACAAGTCGCATCAGGCGACAAGGTCGCAAAAGCAGGCCGAGTTTGCTTGAAGGTCGCTTGCTTGCTTTGAAAGCCACGACCCTTAGTGAACAAGTCGCATCAAGCGACAAGGTCGCAAAAGCCCAGAGTTGCTTGAAGGTGTTGCTTTGAGGCCGGCCCTTGCAAGTCGCATCAGAACAAGCCAGGCCCGAGAGTTGCGAAAGGTCCTTGCTTTGAAAGCAGTGTGAACAAGTCGCATCAGGCGACAAGGTCGCAAAAGCAGACCCGAGTTGCTTGAAGGTCGCTTGCTTTGAAAGCCACGGCCGCTTAGTGAACAAGTCGCATCAGGCGACAAGGTCGCAAAAAGCAGATTGAGTTGCTTGAAGGTCGCTTGCTTTGAAAGCCACGGCCCTTAGTGAACAAGTCGCATCAGACGACAACAAGGTCAAAAACAGAGCCCGAGTTGCTTGAAGGTCGCTTGCTTTGAAAGCCACGGCCCTTAGTGAACAAGTCGCATCAGGCGACAAGGTCGCAAAAAAGCAGGCCCGAGTTGCTTGAAGGTCGCTTGCTTTGAAAGCCGCGGCCCTTAGTGAACAAGTCGCATCAGGCGACAAGGTCGCAAAAAAGCAGGCCGAGTTGCTTGAAGGTCGCTTGCTTTGAAAGCCGCGCCCTTAGTGAACAAGTCGCATCAAGCGACAAGGTCGCAAAAAGCAGAATGAGAGTTGCTTGAAGGTCGCTTGCTTTGAAAGCCGCGGCCGCTTAGTGAACAAGTCGCATCAGACGACAAGGTCGCAAAAAGCAGGCCGAGTTGCTTGAAGGTCGCTTGCTTTGAAAGCCACGACCCTTAGTGAACAAGTCGCATCAGACGACAAGGTCGCAAAAACAGGCCCAGAGTTGCTTCGAAGGTCGCTTGCTTTGAAAGCAACGGCCCTTAGTGAACAAGTCGCATCAGACGACAAGGTCGCAAAAACAGGCCCAGAGTTGCTTGAAGGTCGCTTGCTTTGAAAGCCACGACCGCCAGTGAACAAGTCGCATCAAGGCGACAAGGTCGCAAAAAGCAGGGCGAGTTGCTTGAAGTCGCTTGCTTTGAAAGCCGAGGCCCTTAGTGAAGTCAGGTCAAGTTGCCGAAGGTCGCTTGCTTTGAAAGCCACGAAGGTCGCTTGAACAAGTCAGGCGAGTTAGTGAACAAATCGAAAGCCACGACCGCTTAGTGAACAAGTCGCATCAGGCGACAAGGTCGCAAAAGCAGGCCGAGTTGCTTGAAGGTCGCTTGCTTTGAAAGCCACGGCCCTTAGTGAACAAGTCGCATCAGGCGACAAGGTCGACAAGGTCGCAAAAAAAAGCAGGCCCGAACAAGTGCTTGAAAGGTCGCTTGCTTTGAAAGCCGCGGCCCTTAGTGAACAAGTCGCATCAGGCGACAAGGTCGCAAAAGCAGGCCCGAGTTGCTTGAAGGTCGCTTGCTTTGAAAGCCACGGCCCTTAGTGAACAAGTCGCATCAGGCGACAAGGTCGCAAAAGCAGACCGAGTTTGCTTGAAGGTCGCTTGCTTTGAAAGCCGCGGCCCTTAGTGAACAAGTCGCATCAGGCGACAAGGTCGCAAAAAGCAGGCCCGAGTTGCTTGAAGGTCGCTTGCTTTGAAAGCCACGGCCCTTAGTGAACAAGTCGCATCAGGCGACAAGGTCGCAAAAAGCAGGCCCAGTTGCTTGAAGGTCGCTTGCTTTGAAAGCCACGGCCCTTAGTGAACAAGTCGCATCAGGCGACAAGGTCGCAAAAAGCAGAGCCGAGTTGCCGAAGGTCGCTTGCTTTGAAAGCCACGACCGCCAGTGAACAAGTCGCATCAGGCGACAAGGTCGCAAAAGCAGGCCCGAGTTGCTTGAAGGTCGCTTGCTTTGAAAGCCACGAACCGCATTAGTGAACAAGTCGCATCAGGCGACAAGTGAACAAGTCGCAAAAGCAGGCCGAGTTGCTTGAAGGTCGCTTGCTTTGAAAGCCGCGGCCGCTTAGTGAACAAGTCGCATCAGAGCGACAAGGTCGCAAAAGCAGGCCGAGTTGCTTGAAGGTCGCTTGCTTTGAAAGCCACGGCCGCCAGTGAACAAGTCGCATCAGACGACAAGGTCGCAAAAAAGCAGACCGAGTTGCTTGAAGGTGCTTGCTTGCTTTTGAAAGCCACGGCCGCTTAGTGAACAAGTCGCATCAGGCGACAAGGTCGCAAAAAGCAGGCCGAGTTGCTTGAAGGTCGCTTGCTTTGAAAGCCACGGCCCTTAGTGAACAAGTCGCATCAGACGACAAGGTCGCAAAAAAGCAGACCCGAGTTGCTTGAAGGTCGCTTGCTTTGAAAGCCACGGCCCTTAGTGAACAAGTCGCATCAGGCGACAAGGTCGCAAAAGCAGGCCAGAGTTGCTTGAAGGTCGCTTGCTTTGAAAGCCGCGGCCCTTAGTGAACAAATCGCATCATCAGACGACAAGGTCGCAAAAGCAGACGAGTTGCTTGAAGGTCGCTTGCTTTGAAAGCCGGCCCTTAGTGAACAAGTCGCATCAGACGACAAGGTCGCAAAAGCAGGCCGAGTTGCTTGAAGGTCGCTTGCTTTGAAAGCCGCGGCCCTTAGTGAACAAGTCGCATCAGGCGACAAGGTCGCAAAAAGCAGGCCGAGTTGCTTGAAGGTCGCTTGCTTTGAAAGCCACGGCCCTTAGTGAACAAGTCGCATCAAGCGACAAGGTCGCAAAAGCAGGCCCAGAGTTGCTTGAAGGTCGCTTGCTTTGAAAGCCACGGCCCTTAGTGAACAAGTCGCATCAGAGCGACAAGGTCGCAAAAGCAGGCCCGAGTTGCTTGAAGGTCGCTTGCTTTGAAAGCCACGGCCCTTAGTGAACAAGTCGCATCAGGCGACAAGGTCGCAAAAAGCAGACCCGAGTTGCTTGAAGGTCGCTTGCTTTGAAAGCCACGGCCCTTAGTGAACAAGTCGCATCAAGCGACAAGGTCGCAAAAAAGCAGGCGAGTTGCTTGAAGGTCGCTTGCTTTGAAAGCCACGGCCATAGTGAACAAAGTCGCATCAGACGACAAGTCATAAAAAGCAGGCCAGTTAGAGTTGCTTGAAGGTCGCTTGCTTTGAAAACAAGGCCCATAGTGAACAAGTCGCATCAGGCGACAAAGGTCGCAAAAGCAGGCCCGAGTTGCTTGAAAGGTCGCTTGCTTTGAAAGCCACGGCCCTTAGTGAACAACAAGTCGCATCAGGCGACAAGGTCGCAAAAAGCAGGCCCGAGTTGCTTGAAGGTCGCTTGCTTTGAAAGCCACGGCCGCTTAGTGAACAAGTCGCATCAGAGCGACAAGGTCGCAAAAAAAGCAGGCCGAGTTGCTTGAAGGTCGCTTGCTTTGAAAGCCACGGCCCTTAGTGAACAAGTCGCATCAGGCGACAAGGTCGCAAAAAAGCAGGCCCGAGTTGCTTGAAGGTCGCTTGCTTTGAAAGCCACGGCCCTTAGTGAACAAGTCGCATCAGACGACAAGGTCGCAAAAAAGCAGACCGAGTTGCTTGAAGGTCGCTTTGCTTTGAAAGCGCTTTGAACAAGCCGCGGCGACAAGCCAGTGAACAAAGTCGCAAAGCCAGCGACAACAAGTCGCATCAAGCGACAAGGTCGAAAAGCAGGCCGAAGTTGCTTGAAGGTCGCTTGCTTTGAAAGCCACGGCGGCCCTTGAACAACAAGTCGCATCAGGCGACAAAGGTCGCAAAAGCAGGCCGAGTTGCTTGAAGGTCGCTTGCTTTGAAAGCCACGGCCCTTAGTGAACAAGTCGCATCAGGCGACAAGGTCGCAAAAGCAGGCCCGAGTTGCTTGAAGGTCGCTTGCTTTGAAAGCCCGCCTTAGTGAACGGCCGCGACAAGGTGAACAAGTCGCATCAGGCGACAAGAGCAGGCGAGGAGTTGCCGAAGGTCGCTTGCTTTGAAAGCACGGCCCTTAGTGAACAAGTCGCATCGGCGACAAGGTCGCAAAAGCAGACCCGAGTTGCTTGAAGGTCGCTTGCTTTGAAAGCCACGGCCCTTAGTGAACAAGTCGCATCAGGCGACAAGGTCGCAAAAAGCAGGCCGAGTTGCTTGAAGGTCGCTTGCTTTGAAAGCCACGGCCCTTAGTGAACAAGTCGCATCAGGCGACAAGGTCGCAAAAAGCAGACCGAGTTGCCGAAGGTCGCTTGCTTTGAAAGCCACGGCCCTTAGTGAACAAGTCGCATCAAGCGACAAGGTCGCAAAAGCAGGCCAGAGTTGCTTGAAGGTCGCTTGCTTTGAAAGCCACGGCCATTAGTGAACAAGTCGCATCAGGCGACAAGGTCGCAAAAAGCAGGCCCGAGTTGCTTGAAGGTCGCTTGCTTTGAAAGCCGCGGCCCTTAGTGAACAAGTCGCATCAGGCGACAAGGTCGCAAAAAAAGCGGCCCAGAGTTGCTTGAAGGTCGCTTGCTTTGAAAGCCGCGGCCGCTTAGTGAACAAGTCGCATCAGACGACAAGGTCGCAAAAGCAGGCCGAGTTGCTTGAAGAAGTCGCTTGCTTTGAAAGCCACGGCCCTTAGTGAACAAGTCGCATCATCAGGCGACAAGGTCGCAAAAGCAGGCCCGAGTTGCTTGAAGGTCGCTTGCTTTGAAAGCCACGGCCCTTAGTGAACAAGTCGCATCAGGCGACAAGGTCGCAAAAGCAGGCCCGAGTTGCTTGAAGGTCGCTTGCTTTGAAAGCCACGGCCCTTAGTGAACAAGTCGCATCAGGCGACAACAAGTCGCAAAAGCAGAGCCAGAGTTGCTTGAAGGTCGCTTGCTTTGAAAGCCACGGTGAACCGCCAGTGAACAAGTCGCATCAAGCGACAAGGTCGCAAAAAACAAGCGCATCAAGCGACAAGAGTCGCAAAAAGCAGCGAGTTGCTTGAAGTCGCTTGCTTTGAAAGCCACGGCCCTTAGTGAACAAGTCGCATCAAGCGACAAGGTCGCAAAAAGAGGCCCGAGTTGCTTGAAGGTCGCGCTTGCTTTGAAAGCCGCGGCCGCTTAGTGAACAAGTCGCATCAGGCGACAAGGTCGCAAAAGCAGGCCCAGAGTTGCTTGAAGGTCGCTTGCTTTGAAAGCCACGGCCCTTAGTGAACAAGTCGCATCAGGCGACAAGGTCGCAAAAAAGCAGGCCAGTTGCTTGAAGGTCGCTTGCTTTGAAAGCCGCGGCCCTTAGTGAACAAGTCGCATCAGACGACAAGGTCGCAAAAACAGGCCCAGAGTTGCTTCGAAGGTCGCTTGCTTTGAAAGCGCGGCCCTTAGTGAACAAGTCGCATCAGACGACAAGGTCGCAAAAAGCAGGCCCCGAGTTTGCTTGAAGGTCGCTTGCTTTGAAAGCCGGCGCCCTGAAGTGAACAAGTCGCGTCAGGCGACAAGGTCGCAAAAGCAGGCCCGAGTTGCTTGAAGGTCGCTTGCTTGCTTTGAAAGCCACGGCCCTTAGTGAACAAGTCGCATCAAGCGACAAGGTCGCAAAAAGCAGGCCCGAGTTGCTTCGAAGGTCGCTTGCTTTGAAAGCACGGCCCTTAGTGAACAAGTCGCATCAGACGACAAGGTCGCAAAAACAGGCCCAGAGTTGCTTCGAAGGTCGCTTGCTTTGAAAGCACGGCCCTTAGTGAACAAGTCGCATCAGACGACAAGGTCGCAAAAACAGGCCCAGAGTTGCTTGAAGGTCGCTTGCTTTGAAAGCCACGGCCGCCAGTGAACAAGTCGCATCAGGCGACAAGGTCGCAAAAAAGCAGGCCCAGAGTTGCTTGAAGGTCGCTTGCTTTGAAAGCCACGGCCCTTAGTGAACAAGTCGTGAACAAGTCGCATCAGGCGACAAGGTCGCAAAAAAGCAGGCCCTTAGTTGCAAGAAGGTCGCTTGCTTTGAAAGCCACGGCCCTTAGTGAACAAGTCGCATCAAGTGACAAGCATCAAGCGACAAGGTCGCAAAAGCAGGCCCGAGTTGTTGTTTGAAGGTCGCTTGCTTTGAAAGCCGACCGCCCTTAGTGAACAAGTCGCATCAGGCGACAAGGTCGCAAAAGCAGGCCCGAGTTGCTTGAAGGTCGCTTGCTTTGAAAGCCACGGCCCTTAGTGAACAAGTCGCATCAGGCGACAAGGTCGCAAAAGCAGGCCCGAGTTGCTTGAAGGTCGCTTGCTTTGAAAGCCACGGCCCTTAGTGAACAAGTCGCATCAAGGCGACAAGGTCGCAAAAGACCCCGAGTTGCAGGCCTTTGAGTTGCTTAGTGAACAAGGTCGCTTGCTTTGAAAGCCGGCCCGAAGGTCGCTTGCTGAACAAGTCGCATCAACAAGTCGACAAGACAAGTCGCAAAAGCAGGCCCGAGTTGCTTGAAGGTCGCTTGCTTTGAAAGCCACGGCCCTTAGTGAACAAGTCGCATCAAGCGACAAGGTCGCAAAAGCAGGCCAGAGTTGCTTGAAGGTCGCTTGCTTTGAAAGCCACGGCCGCCTTAGTGAACAAGTCGCATCAGGCGACAAGGTCGCAAAAAAAGCAGGCCAGAGTTGCTTGAAGGTCGCTTGCTTTGAAAGCCACGGCCCTTAGTGAACAAGTCGCATCAGGCGACAAGGTCAAGCAAAAAAAGGCCGCTTTGCTTTGAAAGTTGCTTGAAGGTCGCTTGCTTTGAAAGCCGAGTTGCCAAGGTTAGTGAACAAGTCGTGAACAAGTCGCATCACGACAATGTCGCAAAAAAGCAGGCCCAGAGTTGCTTGAAGGTCGCTTGCTTTGAAAGCCACGGCCCTTAGTGAACAAGTCGCATCAGGCGACAAGGTCGCAAAAGCAGGCCCAGAGTTGCTTGAAGGTCGCTTGCTTTGAAAGCCACGGCCGCTTAGTGAACAAGTCGCATCAAGCGACAAGGTCGCAAAAAGCAGGCCCGAGTTGCTTGAAGGTCGCTTGCTTTGAAAGCCACCCTTAGTGAACAAGTCGCATCGGGGCGACAAGGTCGCAAAAGCAGACCAGAGTTGCTTGAAGGTCGCTTGCTTTGAAAGCCACGGCCCTTAGTGAACAAGTCGCATCAGGCGACAAGGTCGCAAAAAAGCAGGCCTAGAGTTGCTTGAAGGTCGCTTGCTTTGAAAGCCACGGCCGCTTAGTGAACAAGTCGCATCAGACGACAAGGTCGCAAAAAAGCAGGCCCTGAGTTGCTTGAAGGTCGCTTGCTTTGAAAGCCACGGCCCTTAGTGAACAAGTCGCATCAAGCGACAAGGTCGCAAAAAAGCAGGCCGAGTTGCTTGAAGGTCGCTTGCTTTGAAAGCCACGGCCGCTTAGTGAACAAGTCGCATCAGGCGACAAGGTCGCAAAGCAGGCCGAGTTGCCGAAGGTGCTTGCTTTGAAAGTGAAAGCCGCGGCTTTGAACAAGTCGCATCAGGCGACAAGGTAGTGAACAAGTTGCATCGAAGGTCGCTTGCTTTGAAAGCCGCGACCGTTAGTGAAAAGTCGCATCAGACGACAAGGTCGCAAAAGCAGAGTGAGTTGCTTGAAGGTCGCTTGCTTTGAAAGCCACGGCCCTTAGTGAACAAGTCGCATCAGACGACAAGGTCGCAAAAAGCAGGCCGAGTTGCTTGAAGGTCGCTTGCTTTGAAAGCCGCGGCCCTTAGTGAACAAGTTCGCAAGGTCGGTCTTTGCTTTGCTTTGAAAGCCACGGCCCTTAGTGAACAAGTCGCATCAGGCGACAAGGTCGCAAAAAAGCAGGCCGAGTTGCTTGAAGGTCGTCGCTTGCTTTGAAAGCCACGGCCGCTTAGTGAACAAGTCGCATCAAGTCAAGCGACAAGGTCGCAAAAGCAGGCCAGAGTTGCTTGAAGGTCGCTTGCTTTGAAAGCCACGGCCCTTAGTGAACAAGTCGCATCAAGCGACAAGGTCGCAAAAGCAGGCCGAGTTGCTTGAAGGTCGCTTGCTTTGAAAGCCGCGGCCCTTAGTGAACAAGTCGCATCAGGCGACAAGGTCGCAAAAGCAGGCCGAGTTGCTTGAAGGTCGCTTTGCTTTGAAAGCCACGGCCCTTAGTGAACAAGTCGCATCAGAGGCGACAAGGTCGCAAAAGCAGGCCGAGTTGCTTGAAGGTCGCTTGCTTTGAAAGCCGCGGCCCTTAGTGAACAAGTCGCATCAGGCGACAAGGTCGCAAAAGCAGGCCCGAGTTGCTTGAAGGTCGCTTGCTTTGAAAGCCACGGCCCTTAGTGAACAAGTCGCATCAAGCGACAAGATCGCAAAAAGCAGGCCCTAGAATTGCTTGAAGGTCGCTTGCTTTGAAAGCCACGGCCCTTAGTGAACAAGTCGCATCAAGCGACAAGGTCGCAAAAGCAGGCCCGAGTTTGCTTGAAGGTCGCTTGCTTTGAAAGCCACGGCCCTTAGTGAACAAGTCGCATCAAGCGACAAGGTCGCAAAAGCAGACCAGAGTTGCTTCTTTGAAGGTCGCTTGCTTTGAAAGCCACGACCCTTAGTGAACAAGTCGCATCGCATCAGCGACAAGGTCGCAAAAGCAGGCCCTGAGTTGCTTGAAGGTCGCTTGCTTTGAAAGCCACGGCCCTTAGTGAACAAGTCGCATCAAGCGACAAGGTCGCAAAAGCAGACCCGAGTTGCTTGAAGGTCGCTTGCTTTGAAAGCCGCGGCCCTTAGTGAACAAGTCGCATCAGACGACAAGGTCGCAAAAGCAGGCCGAGTTGCTTGAAGGTCGCTTGCTTTGAAAGCCGCGGCCCTTAGTGAACAAGTCGCATCAGGCGACAAGGTCGCAAAAGCAGGCCCGAGTTGCTTGAAGGTCGCTTGCTTTGAAAGCACGGCCGCCAGTGAACAAGTCGCATCAAGCGACAAGGTCGCAAAAAGCAGGCCCGAGTTTGCTTGAAGGTCGCTTGCTTTGAAAGCCACGGCCGCCAGTGAACAAGTCGCATCAGGCGACAAGGTCGCAAAAGCAGGCCCTGAGTTGCTTCGAGGGTCGCTTGCTTTGAAAGCACGGCCCTTAGTGAACAAGTCACATCACACGACAAGGTCACAAAAATAGGCCCAGAGTTGCTTCGAAGGTCGCTTGCTTTGAAAGCACGGCCCTTAGTGAACAAGTCACATCAAACGACAAGGTCGCAAAAACAGGCCTAGAATTGCTTCGAAGGTCGCTTGCTTTGAAAGCACGGCCCTTAGTGAACATATCTCCGGCTAATATATAGACAATCCACTCACAAATAAGCCGATATCCACAACACCGGCACCGCCACGCTATCGTGACGATTTACTTCTCGTGAATCAATAACTATAGTAGATTTTACTCAAAATGAGCGTTTACAGTTGTTTAGTAGAGTTTACTCAAAATGGGGGTTTACAACTTTTTGTATAATATTGTATAGCAGAGTTTTCTCGAAATGGGGGTTTATAACTTCTTGTATATAAAATTATTGGAGAGTTTACTCAAAATGGGTGTTTACAACTTTTTGTAAATAATTGTTGTAAAGTTTACTCAAAATGGGGGTTTACAAATTTTTGTAAATAAGTGTATAGTAGATTTTACTCAATACGGGGGTTTACAATTTTTTGTTCATAGTCATATAAAAGAGTTTACTTGAAACGTGGGTTTACAACTTTTTGTATATAAAATTATAGCATAGTTTACTCGGAATAGGTGTTTACAAATTTTTCTATATAATTGTAGTAAATTTTACTCAAAATGGGGGTTTACAACTTTTTGTATATAATTGTATAGTAGATTTTACTCAAAACGGGGGTTTACAACTTTTTGTATATAATTTTATAGCAGTGTTTACTCGAAACGGGGATTTACAACTTTCTGTATATAAAATTATAGCAGAGTTTACTCAAAATAGAGGTTTACAACTTTTTGTATATAATTGTATAATAGATTTTACTCAAAACGGGGGGTTACAACTTTTTGTATATAATTGTAGTAGAGTTTACTCAAAACGGGGGTTTACAACTTTTTCTACATATTTGTATAGCATAGTTTACTCAAAACGGGGGTTTATAACTTTTTGTATATAATTGTATAGTAGATTTTACTCATAATGGGGGTTTACATCTTTTTGTATATAATTGTAGTAGAGTATACTGAAACGGGGGTTTACAACTTTTTTATATAATTGTATAGTAGAGTTTACTCAAAACAGGGATTCAACTTATTGTATATAAAACTATAGTATTGTTTACTCAAAACGGAGGTTTACAACTTTTTATATGTCCCAAACAATTTGGGACGGAGGGAGTATAAATTTAGTAGAGTTTACTGAAAAAGGGTGTTTACAACTTTTTGAATATAATTGTATTAGAGTTTACACAAAACGGGGTTTACAAATTTTTGTATATGATTGTATTAGAGTTTACTCAAACCGGGGGTTTACAACTTTTTTGTATATAATTGTAGTAGAGTTTACTCAAAATAAGGCTTTACAACTTTTTGTATATAATTGAAGCAGAGTTTACTCAAAACGGGGGTTTACAACTTTTTGTATATATAAATTTATAGCAGAGTTTACTCGAAACGGGGGTTTACAACTTTTTGTATATATAATTGTAGTAAAGTTTACTCAAAATAGGGGTTTACAACTTTTTGTATATGAATGTATAGTAGATTTTACTCAGAACGGGGGGTTACAGCTTTTTGTATATAATTATAGTAGAGTTTACTCAAGCATGAGAACGGGGGGTTAGAGCTTTTTGTATATAATTATAGTAGAGTTTACTCAAACGTGGGTTTACAACTTTTTGTATATAGTGTATAATAGAGTTTACTTAAAACGGGGGTTTACAACTTGTTGTATATAATTGTAGTCGAGTTTACTCAAAACGGGGTATACAACTACTTGTATATAATCGTATAGTAGAGTTTACTCAAAATGGGAGTTTACAACTTTTTGTATATAAAATTATTGTAGATTTTACTCGGAATAGGGGTTTACAACGTTTTGTATGTAATTGTAGTAGAGTTTACTCAAAATGGCGGTTTACTACTTTTTGTATATAATTAGTAGATTTGACTCAAAACGGGTGTTTACAACTTTTATATATAATTGTTGTAGAGTTTACTCAAAATGGGGGTTTATAAATTTTTGTATATAATGGTATAGTAGAGTTTACACAAAACAGGGGGTTTAGAACTTTTTGTATACAATTGTTGTAGAATTTACTCGAAACGGGTGTTTAAAACTTTTTGTATATATATTGTATCGTACAGTTTACTCGAAACCGGGGTTTACAACTTTTTGTATATAATTTTAGTTGAGTTTACTGAAACCGGGGGTTTACAACTTTTTGTATATCATTGTCTTAGAGATTACTCAAAACAGGGGTTTACAACTTTTTTATATAATTGTATAGTAGAGTTTAATCAAAACCAGGGTTTAAAACTTTTTGTATATAAAATTATAGTAGTGTTTACTCAAACGGGTGTGTACAAGTTTTTGTATATAATTGTATTAGAGTTTACACAGAACGGGGGTTTTCAACTCTTTTTATATAATTGTAGTCGTGTTACTCAAAATGGGGGTTTACAACTTCTTACATATAATCGTATAGTAGAGTCTACTGAAAACGGGGGTTTACAACTTTTTCTAAATTAAATTATAGTTGAGTTTACTCAAAATAGGGGTTTACAATGTTTTGTATATAATTGTAGTAGAGTTCATTCAAAACGGCGGTTTACGACTTTTCGTATATAATTGTATAGTAGATTTTACTCAAAATGGGGTTTTAGTATTTTTTGTATATAATTGTAGTAGAGTTTACTCAAAATGGGGGTTTACCACTTTTTATATATAATGGTATTGTAGAATTTACTCGAAACGGAGGCTTACAACTTTTTGTACATATTTGTATCGTAGTGTTTACTCGAAACAGGGGTTCACAACTTTTTTTATATAATTTTAGTAGAGTTTACTCAGAACGGGGGTTTACAACTTTTTGTATATCATTTTATTAGAGTTTACTCAAAACGGGGGTTTACAACTTTTTTTATATAATTGTAAAGTAGAATTTACTCCAAACAGTGGTTTACAACTTTTTGTATGTAAAATTAGAGTACTGTTTACTCAAATGGGGGTTTACAACTTTTTGTTTATAATTTTAGTAGACGTTTCTCAAAACAAAGGATACAACTTTTTATATATAAAATTATAGTAGTGTTAACTAAAAACGGGGTTTTACAGTTTTTTGTTTATAATTTCAGTAGTGTTTACTCAAAACGGGTGTTTACAACTTTTTCTATATAATTGTATTACAGTTTACTCAAAACAGGGGTTTAAAACTTTTTGTATATAATGGTATAGTAGAGTTTACCCAAAACGGGGGTTTATAACTATTTGTTTATAATTATAGTAGTGTTTACTCAAAATGGGTGTTTACTCAAAGTGGGTGTTTACAACTTGTTGTATATGATTGTAGTAGAGTTTACCCAAACTGGGGGTTTACAACTTTTTGGTATATAATTATAGTAGAGTTTACTCAAAACGGGGGTGTACAACTTTTTGTATATAATTGTAAGAGAGTTTACACAAAACGGGGGTCTACAACTTTTTGTATATAATGGAATAGTAGAGTTTACTCAAAATAGGGCTTTAGATCTTTTTGTATATAATTGTTGTAGAATTTACTCGAACGGGGGTTTACAACCTTTTTTATATAATTGTATAGTAGAGTTTACTCAAACGGGGGTTTACAAATTTTTGTATATAATTGTATAGTAGAGTTTACTCAAAACATGGGTTTTATTACATTTTGTATATAATTGTAGTAGAGTTTACTCAAACGGGGGTTTACAACTTTTTGTATTTAATTGTACGGCAGAGTTTACTCAAAACGGGGGTTTACAACTTGTTGTATATAATTGTAGTCGAGTTTACTCAAAATAGTGTTTTGTATAGGGCTTTAGATCTTTTTGTATATAATTGTAGTAGAGTTTACTCAAAACGGGGTTTTACAACTTGTTGTATATAATTGTAGTCGAGTTTACTCAAAACAGGGGTTTACAACTTTTTGTAAAAAAAATTATAGTAGAGTTTACTGAAAATAGGGGTTTACAATGTTTTGCATATAATTATAGTAGAGTTTACTCGAAATGGGGGTTTAAAAATTTTTGTATATAATTGTTGTAAAATTTACTAAGAATGGGGGTTTACAACTTTTTGTATATAATTGTATCGTAGATTTTACTCTAAACGGAGGTTTAAAACTTTTTGTATATAATTGTAGCAGAGTTTACTCAAACGGGGGTTTACAACTTTTTGTAAATAATTGTACAGTAGAGTTTACTTAAAACGGGAGTTTACAACTTGTTGTATATAATTGTAGTCGAGCTTACTCAAAACAGGGGTTTTCAACTTTTTGTATATAAAATTATAGTAGAGTTTACTCAAAATAGGGGTTTACAATGTTTTGTTTATAATAGTAGTAGAGTTTATTCAAAACAGCGGTTTACAACTTTTTGTATATAATTGTACAATAGATTTAACTTAAAACGGGGGTTTACAACTTTTTGTATATAATTGTAGTAGAGTTTACTCAAATCAGGGGTTTACAACTTTTTGTACATAATTGTAAGAGAGTTTACACAAAACGGGGGTCTACAACTTTTTGTATATAATGGAATAGTAGAGTTTACTCAAAATAGGAGTTTAGATCTTTTTGTATATAATTGTTGTAGAATTTACTCGAAACGTTGGTTTACAACTTTTTTATATAATTGTATAATAGAGTTTACTCAAACGGGGGTTTACAACTTTTTGTATATAATTGTTTAGTAGAGTTTACTCAAAACATGGGTTTAGAACATTTTGTATATAATTGTAGTAGAGTTTACTCAAAATGGGGGTTTACAACTTGTTGTATATAATTGTAGTCGAGTTTACTCAAAACAGGGGTTTACAACTTATGGTATATAAAATTATAATAGACTTTACTCAAAATAGAGGCTTACAGCGTTTTGTGTATAATTATAGTAGGGTTTACAAATTTTTGTATATAATTGTAGTAAAATTTACTCAGAATGGGGGTTTACAACTTTTTGAATATAATTGTATAATAGATTTTACTCAAAATGGGGGTTTACAACTTTTTGTATATAATTGTAGTAGAGTTTACTCAAACGGGGGTTTACCACTTTTTGTATATAATTGTACAGTAGAGTATAGTCAAAATAGGGGTTTACAACTTGTTGTATATAATTGTAGTCGAGTTTACTCAAAACAGGGTTTTACAACTTTTTGTATATAAAATTATAGTAGAGTTTACACAAAATAGGGGTTTACAACGTTTTGTATATAATTGTAGTATAGTTTATTCAAAACGGCAGTTTACAACTTTTTGTATATAATTGTACAGTAGATTTGACTCAAAATGGGGCTTTACAACTTTTTGTATATAATTGTAGTAGAGTTTACTCAAAACAGGGGTTTACAACTTTTTGTATATAATTGTAAGAGAGTTTACACAAAACGGGGGTCTACAACTTTTTGTATATAATGGATTAATAGAGTTTACTAAAAAAAAGTTTAGATCTTTTTGTATGGTTTACAACTTTTTTTATATAATTGTATCTTAGGGTTTACTCGAAACAGGGGTTTACAACCTTTTGTATAAAGTTTTAGTAGAGTTTACTCAAAACGGGGGTTTACAACTTTTTGAATATCATTGTATTAAAGTTTACTCAAAACGGGGGTTTACAATTTTTTTATATAATTGTATAGTGGAGTTTAATCAAAACCGGGGTTTAAAACTTTTTGTATATAAAATTATAGTAGTGTTTAATCAAAACGGGTGTGTACAACTTTTTGTATATAATTGTATTAGAGTTTACACAGAACAGGGGTCTTCAACTTTTTGTATATAATTGTAGTCGAGTTTACTGAAAATGGGGGTTTACAACTTCTTACATATAATCGTATAGAAGAGTTTACTCAAAACGGGGGTTTACAACTTTTTGTATATAAAATTATAGTAGAGTTTACACAAAATGGAAGTTTACAACGTTTTGTATATAATTGTAGTAGAGTTCACTCGGAACGGCGATTTATGACTCTTTGTATATAATTGTATAGTGGATTTGACTCAAAACAGGGTTTTACAACTTTTTGTATATAATTGTAGTAGAGTTTACTCAAAACGGGGGTTTACTAATATTTGCATATAATGGTATTGTAGAATTTACTCGAAACGGGGGCTTACAACTTCTTGTACAAATTTGTATCGAAGAGTTTACTAGAAAAAAGTGTTTACAACTTTTTGTATATAATTTTAGTAGAGTTTACTCAAAACGAGGGTTTACAACTTTTTGTATATCATTGCATTAAAGTTTTCTCAAAACGGGGGTTTACAAAATTTTTATATAATTGTATAGTAGAGTTTACTCAACGGGGGTTTAAAACCTTTTGTATAAAAAATTATAGTAGTGTTTACTCAAAACGGGGGTTTAGAACTTTTTGTTTATAATTTTAGTAGAGCTTACTCAAAATGGATGTTTACAAATTTTTGTATATAATTGTATTAGAGTTTACTCAAAACATGGGTTTACAACTTTTTGTATATAATTGCACAGTAAAGTTTACTCAAAACGGCGGTTTACAACTTGTTGTATATAATTGTAGTCGAGTTTACTCAAAACAGGGGTTTACAACTTTTTGTAAATAACATTATAGTAGAGTTTACTCAAAATAGGGGTTTACAATGTTTTGCATATAATTATAGTAGAGTTTACTCGAAATGGGGGTTTACAAATTTTTGTATATAATTTTTGTAAAATTTACTAAGAATGGGGGTTTACAACTTTTTGTATATAATTGTATCGTAGATTTTACTCTAAACGGAGGTTTAAAACTTTTTGTATATAATTGTAGCAGAGTTTACTCAAACGGTGGTTTACAACTTTTTGTAAATAATTGTACAGTAGAGTTTACTTAAAACGGGGGTTTACAACTTGTTGTATATAATTGTAGTCGAGCTTACTCAAAACAGGGGTTTACAACTTTTTGTATATAAAATTATAGTAGAGTTTACTCAAAATAGGGGTTTACAATGTTTTGTTTATAATAGTAGTAGAGTTTATTCAAAACAGCGGTTTACAACTTTTTGTATATAATTGTACAATAGATTTAACTTAAAACTGGGATTTACAAGTTTTTGTATATAATTGTAGTAGAGTTTACTCAAATCGGGGGTTTACAACTTTTTGTACATAATTGTAAGAGAGTTTACACAAAATAGGGGTCTACAACTTTTTGTATATAATGGAATAGTAGAGTTTACTCAAAATAGGGGTTTAGATCTTTTTGTAAATAATTGTTGTAGAATTTACTCGAAACGGGGGTTTACAACTTTTTTATATAATTGTATAATAGAGTTTACTCAAACGGTGGTTTACAACTTTTTGTATATAATTGTTTAGTACAGTTTACTCAAAACATGGGTTTAGAACATTTTGTATATAATTGTAGTAGAGTTTACTCAAAATGGGGGTTTACAACTTGTTGTATATAATTGTAGTCGAGTTTACTCAAAACAGGGGTTTACAACTTTTGGTATATAAAATTATAATAGACTTTACTCAAAATAGAGGCTTTACAAATTTTGTTTTGTGTATAATTATAGTAGGGTTTACAAATTTTTGTATATAATTGTAGTAAAATTTACTCAGAATGGGGGTTTACAACTTTTTGAATATAATTGTATAATAGATTTTACTCAAAATGGCGGTTTACAACTTTTTGTATATAATTGTAGTAGAGTTTACTCAAACGGGGGTTTACCACTTTTTGTATATAATTGTACAGTAGAGTTTAGTCAAAATAGGGGTTTACAACTTGTTGTATATAATTGTAGTCGAGTTTACTCAAAACAGGGGTTTACAACTTTTTGTATATAAAATTATAGTAGAGTTTACTCAAAATAGGGGTTTACAACGTTTTGTATATAATTGTAGTAGAGTTTATTCAAAACGGCATTTTACAACTTTTTGTATATAATTGTACAGTAGATTTCACTCAAAATGGGGCTTTACAACTTTTTGTATATAATTGTAGTAGAGTTTACTCAAAACAGGGGTTTACAACTTTTTGTATATAATTGTAAGAGAGTTTACACAAAACGGGGGTCTACAACTTTTTGTATATAATGGATTAATAGAGTTTACTAAAGAAAGGGGTTTAGATCTTTTTGTATAGTTTACAACTTTTTTTATATAATTGTATCTTAGAGTTTACTCGAAACAGGGGTTTACAACCTTTTGTATAAAGTTTTAGTAGAGTTTACTCAAAACGGGGGTTTACAACTTTTTGAATATCATTGTATTAGAGTTTACTCAAAACGGGGGTTTACAACTTTTTTATATAATTGTATAATAGACTTTACTCAAAATAGGGGTTTACAACTTTTTGTATATAAAATTATAGTAGTGTTTACTCAAAACGGGGGTTTACAACTTTTTGTATATAATTTTAGTAAAGGGTGTTTATAACTTTTTGTATATAATTGTACATCAGAGTTAACTCGAAACTGGTGTTTACAACTTTTTGTATATAATTGTATTAGTGTTTACTCAAAACGGGGGTTTACAACTTTTTTGTATATAATTGCAGTGTTTACTCAAAACGGGGGTTTAAAACTTTTTGTATATAATTGTAGCAGAGTTAACTCGAAACGGGGGTTTACAACTTTTTGTATATAAAATTATAGCAGAGTTTACTCAAAATAGGGGTCTACAACTTTTTGTATATAATTGTAGTAAAGTTTACTCAAAATGGGGGTTTACAACTTTTTGTATATAATTGTATAGTAGATTTTACTCAAAATGAGGGGTTACAACTATTTGTATTTAATTATAGTAGAGTTTACTCAAAACGGGGGTTTACAACTTTTTGTACATTCTTGTATAACAGAGTTTACTTGAAACTGGAGTTTACAACTTTTTGTATATAAAATTATAGCAGAGTTTACTCAAAAAATAGGGGTTTATAAATATTTGTATAGAATTTTAGTAAAGTTCACTCGAAAATGGGGGCTTACAATTTTTTGTATATAATTGTATAGTAGATTTTCCTCAAAACGGGGGTTTACAACTCTTTGTATATAATTGTAGTAGAGTTTACTCAAACGGGGGTTTACAACTTTTTGTATATAATTGTATTGTAGAGTTTACTCAAAACAGGGGTTTACAACTTGTATATAATTGTAGTTGAGTTTACTCAAAACGGGGGTATACAACTTCTTGTATATAATCGTATAGTAGAGTTTACTCAAAATGGGGGTTTACAACTTTTTGTATATAAAATTAGAGTAGATTTTACTCAGAATAGGGGTTTACGACGTTTTGTATGTAATTGTAGTAGAGTTTACTCAATATAGTGGTTTACTACTTTTTGTATATAATTAGTAGATTTGACTCAAAACGGGGGTTTACAACTTTTTATATATAATTGTAGTAGAATTTACTGAAAATGGGGGTTTATAACTTTTTTTATATATGGTATAGTAGAGTTGACTCAAAATAGGGGTTTAGAACTTTTTGTATATAATTGTTGCAGAATTTACTCGAAACGGGGTTTTACAACTTTTTGTATATAATTGTATCGTACAGTTTACTCGAAACCGGTGTTTACAAATTTTTGTATATAATTTTAGTAATGTTTACGCAAAACGGGGGTGTACAACTTCTTGTATATCATTGTATTAGAGTTTACTCAAAACGGGGGTTTACAACTTTTTTATATAATTGCATAGTCGAGTTTAATCAAAACGGGTGTTTAAAACTTTTTGAATAAAATATTATAGTAGTGTTTACTCAAAATGGGTGTGTACAACATTTTTTATATAATTGTATTTGAGTTTACACAAAACGGGGTTTACAACTTATTTTATATAATTGTAGCCGTGTTTACTTGAAACAGGGGTATACAACTTCTTGCATATAATCGTATAGTAGAGTTTACTCAAAACGGGGGTTTACAACTTTTTGTATATAAAATTATAGTTGAGTTTACTCAAAATAGAGGTTTACAATGTTTTCTATATAATTGTAGTAGAGTTCACTCAAAACGGTGGTTTACGACTTTTTGTATATAATTGTATAGTAGATACGATTCAAAACGGGGTTTTACAACTTTTTGTATATAATTGTTGTAGAGTTTACTCAAAATGGGGGTTTTCTACTTTTGTATATAATGGTATTGTAGAATTTACTCGAAACGGGGGTTTACAACTTTTTGTACATATTTGTAACGTAGAGTATACTCGAAACAAGGGTTTACAACTTTTGGAATATAATTTTAGTAGAGTACACTCAAAACGAGGGTTTACAACTTTTTGTGTATCATTGTATTATAGTTTTCTCAAAACGGGGGTTTACAACTTTTTTATATAATTGTATAGTAGAGTTTACTCAAAACGTGGGTTTAGAACTTTTTGTATATAAAATTACAGTTGTGTTTACTCAAAACGGGGGTTTACAACTTTTTGTTTATAATTTTAGTAGAGCTTACTCAAAACGGGTGTTTACAAATTTTTGTATTTAATTATATTAGAGTTTACTCAAAACGGGGTTTACAACATTTTGTATATGATTGTAGCAGAGTTACTCAAACAGGGGGCTTACAACTTTTTGTATATCAATGTAGTAGACTTTACTCAAATAGGGGGTTTACAACTTTTTATATATAATTGTATAGCAGAGTTTACTCAAAATGGGGGTTTACAACTTTTTGTATATAATTGTAATAAAGTTTACTCAAAATAGGGGTTTACAACTTTTTGTATATAATTGTACAGTAGATTTTACTCAAAACGGGGGTTTACAACTTTTTGAACATAATTATATAGCAAAGTTTACTTGAAACGGGGGTTTACAACTTTTTGTATATAAAATTATAGCAGAGTTTACTCGAAAACAGGGGTTTACAACTTGTTGTATATAATTGTAGTCGAGTTTACTCAAAACAAGGGTTTACAACTTTTTGTATATTAAATTATAGTAGAGTTTACTCAAAATAGGGGTTTACAACCATTTTTATATAATTGTAGTAGAGTTTATTCAAAACGGCGGTTTACAACTTTTTGTATATAATTGTACAGTAGATTTGACTCAAAGCGGGGGTATACAACTTTTTGTATATAATAGTAGTAGAGTTTACACAAAACGGGGGTTTACAACTTTTTGTATATAATTGTAAGAGAGTTTACACAAAATGGAGGTCTACAACTTTTTGTATATAATAGTATAGTAGCGTTTACTCAAAATAGGGGTTTAGATCTTTTTGTATATAATTGTTGTAGAATTTACTCGAAATGTGGGTTTACAACTTTTGTATATAATTGTATCGTAGAGTTTACTCAAAACAGAGGTTTACAACCTTTTGTATATAGTTTTAGTAGAGTTTACTCAAAACGGGGGTTTATAACTTTTTGAATATCATTGTATTAAAGCTTACTCAAAATAGGGGTTTACAACTTTTTTATATAATTGTATAGTAGAGTATACTCAAAACGGGGGTTTACAACTTTTTGTATATAAAATTATAGTAGTGTTTACTCAAAACGGGGGTTTACAACTTTTTGTATATAATTTTAGTAGAGTTTAATCAAAAAGGGTGTTTACAACTTTTTCTATATAATTGTATTAGAGTTTACTCAAAACGGAGGTTTACAACTTTTTGTATATGATTGTAGTAGAGTTCACTCAAACCGGGGGTTTACAACTTTTTCTATATAATTGTAGTAGATTTTACTCAAAATGGAGATTTACAACTTTTTGAATATAATTGTTCATCAACGTTAACTCGAAACGGTGGTTTACAACTTTTTGTATATAAAATTATAGCAGAATTTACTCAAAATGGGGGTTTACAACTTTTTGTATATCATTTTATTAGTGTTTACTCAAAACGGGGGTTTACAACATTTTTATATAATTGTATAGTAGAATTTACTCAAAACGGGGGTTTAGAACTTTTTTTTGTATAAAATTATAGTAATGTTTATACAAAACGGGGGTTTACAACTTTTTGTATATAATTTTAGTAGAGTTTACTCAAAAAGGGTGTTTATAACTTTTTATATAAAATTTTATTAGAGTTTACTCAAAATGGGGGTTTACAACTTTTTTTATATGATTGTAGTAGAGTTTACTCAAACCGGGGATTTACAACTTTTTTTGTATATAATTGCAGTGTTTACTCAAAATGGGGGTTTACAACTTTTTTGTATATAATTATAGTAGAGTTTACTCAAAAACGGGGGTTTACAACTTTTTGTGTATAATTGTATAGCCGAGTTAACTCGAAATAGGGGTTTAGAACTTTTTGTATATAAAATTATAGCAGAGTTTACTCAAAATAGGGGTTTACAACTTTTTGTATATAATTGTAGTAAATTTTACTCAAAATGGGGGTTTACAACTTTTTGTATATAATTGTATATTAGATTTTACTCAAAACGGGGGGTTACAAATTTTTGTACATAATTATAGTAGAGTTTACTCAAAACAGGGGTTTACAACCTTTTGTACAAAATTGTATAACAGAGTTTACTCGAAACGGGAGTTTGCTACTTTTTGTATATAATGTTATAGCAGAGTTTACTCGAAAAATAGGGGTTTATAAAGATTTTTATAGAACTATAGTAAAGTTTACTCGAAATAGGAGTTTACAACTTTTTGTATTTAATTGTATAGTAGATTTTACTAAAAACGGGGGTTTACAACTCTTTGTATCTAATTGTAGTAGAGTTTACTCAAACTGGGGTTTACAACTTTTTGTATATAATTGTATACTAGAGTTTACTACAACTTGTTGTTTATAATTGTGGTCAAGTTTACTCAAAACGGGGGTATACAACTTCTTGTATATAATCGTATAGTAGAGTTTACTCAAAACAGGGGTTTACAACTTTTTGTATATAAAATTATAGTAGATTTTACTCAGAATAGGGGTTTACGACGTTTTGTATGTAATTGTAGTATAGTTTACTCAAAACGGCGGTTTACTACTTTTTGTATATAATTAGTAGATTTGACTCAAAACGGGGGTTTACAACTTTTTATTTATAATTGTTGTAGAGTTTACTCAAAATTGGGGTTTATAACTTTTTTATATAATGGTATAGTAGAGTTTACTCAAAACAGGGTTTTAGAACTTTTTGTATATAATTGTTGTAGAATTTACTCGAAACTGGGATTTTCAACTTTTTGTATATAATTGTATCGTACAGTTTACTCGAAACCAGGTTTACAACTTTTTATATATAATTGTATCGTAAAGTTTCCTCAAAACGGCGGTTTACAACTATTTTATATAATTGTATAGTAGAGTTTATTCAAAACGGGGGTTTAAAACTTTTTGAATATAAAATTGTAGTAGTGTTTACTCAAAACGGGTGTGTACAACTTTTTGTATATAATTGTATTAGAGTTTACAAAAAACGAGGTTTACAACATTTTGTATATAATTGTAGTCGAGTTTACTTAAAACAGGGGTTTACAACTTCTTGCATATAATTGTATAGTAGAGTTTACTCAAAACGGGGGTTTACAACTTTTTGTATATAAAATTATAGTCGAGTTTACTCAAAATAGAGGTTTACAACGTTTTGTATGTAATTGTAGTAGAGTTCACTCAAAACGGTAGTTTACGAATTTTTGTATATATTTGTATGGTAGATATGACTCCAAACGGGGTTTTACAACTTTTTTGTATATAATTGTAGTAGAGTTTACTCAAAACAGGGGTTTACTACTTTCATATATAATGGTAAAGTAGAATTTACTCGAAACGGGGGTTTACAACTTTTTGTATATATATGTAACGTACAGCTCGAAACAAGGGTTTACAACTTTTTGTATATAAATTTAGTAGAGTTTACTCAAAACATTGGTTTACAAATTTTCGTATATCGTATTAGAGTTTACTCAAAACGGGGGTTTACAACTTTTGTATATAATTGTATAGTAGTGTTTACTCAAAACGGAGGTTTAGAACATTTTGTATATAAAATTATAGTTGTGTTTACTCAAAACGGGGGTTTACAACATTTGGTATATGATTGTAGTAGTGTTTACTCAAACCGGGGGCTTAAAACTTTTTGTATATCATCGTAGCAGAGTTTACTCAAATAGGGGGTTTACAATTTTTAATATATAATTGTATAGCAGTGTTTACTCGAAACGGGGGTTTATGACTTTTTGTATATAATTGTAGTAAAGTTTACTCAAAATGGGGGTTTACAACTTTTTGTATATAATTGTACAGTATATTTTACTCAAAATGGGGGTGTACAACTTTTTGAACATAATTATATAGCAGAGTTTACTTGAAACAGGGGTTTACAACATTTTGTATATAAAATTTTAGAAGAGTTTACCCGAAATTGGGGTTTACAAATTATTGTATGTAATTGTAGTAAAATTTACACAAAATGGGGGTTTACAACTTTTTCTATATAATTGTATAATAGATTTTACTCAAAACATGGGTTTACAACTTTTTGTATATAATTGTAGTAGAGTTTACTTAAACGGGGGATTACAACTTTTTATATATAATTGTACGATAGATTTTACTCAAAACGGGGGTTTACAATTTGTTGTATATAATTGTAGTCGATTTTACTCAAAAGAGCGGTTTACAATTTTTTGTATATAAAATTATAGTAGAGTTTACCCAAAATAGGTGTTTACAACGTTTTGTATATAATTGTAGTAGAGTTTATTCAAAACGGCGGTTTACAACTTTTTGTATATAATTGTACAATAGATTTGACTCAAAACGGGGATTTACAACTTTTTGTATATAATTGTAGTAGAGTTTACTCACTACGGGGGTTTATAACTTTTTATAAATAATTGTAGGAGAGTTTTCACAAAACGGGGTCTACAACATTTTTTATATAATGGAATAGTAGAGTTTACTCAAAATAGGGGTTTAGATCTTTTTGTATATAATTGTTGTAGAATTTACTCGAAATAGGGGTTTAAAAGTTTTCATATATAATTGTATCGTAGAGTTTACTCGAAACAGGGGTTTACAACCTTTTGTATATAGTTTTAGTATAGTTTAATCAAAACGGCAGTTTACAGCTTTTTGAATATCATTGTATTAAAGTTTACTCAAAACGGGGGTTTACAACTTTTTTTTATAATTGTATAGTAGAGTTTACTCAAAACGGGGTTTACAACTTTTTGTATATAAAATTATAGTTGTGTTTACTCAAAACGGACGTTTACAACTTTTTGTATATAATTTTAGTAGAGTTTACTCAAAAAGGGTGTTTACAACTTTCTGTATATAATTGTATTAGAGTTTACTCAAAACGGGGGTTTACAACTTTTTGTATATAATTGTAGTAGAGTTTACTCAAACCAGGGGTTTAAATTTTTTTTGTATATAATTGTAGTGTTTACTCAAAACGGAGGTTTACAACTTTTTATACAAATTTTTGTATATAATTAATTAGTATATTTTACTCAAAACGTGGGGTTACAACTTTTTGTTTATAATTATAGTAGAGTTTACTCAAAACGGGGGTTTGCAACTTTTTGTACATAATTGTATAACAGAGTTTACTCGAAACGGGAGTTTACAACTTTTTATATATAAAATTATAGCAGTGTTTACTCTTAAAATTGGGGTTATTTATATATTTGTATAGAATTGTAGTAAAGTTTACTCGTAATATGGGTTTACAAATTTTTGTATATAAATTGTATAGTAGATTTTACTCAAAACAGGGGTTTACAACTCTTTGTATATAATTTTAGTAGAGTTTACTCAAACGGGGGTTTACAACTTTTTGTATATAATGGCATAGTAGAGTTTACTCAAAACCGGGGTAAAGAACTTCTTATATATAATCGTATAGTAGAGTTTACTCAAAATGGGGGTTTACAACTTTTTGTGTATAAAAAATTATAGTAGATTTTACTCAGAATAGGGGTTTACGGTGTTTTGTATATTGTAGTAGAGTTACTCAAAACGGCGGTTTACTACTTTTTGTATATAATTAGTAGATTTGACTCAAAACGGGGGTTTCTAACTTTTTATTTTTAATTGTAGTAGAGTTTACTCAAAATGGGGGTTTATAACCTTTTTTATATAATGGTATAGTAGAGTTTACTCAAAATAGGGGTTTAAAACTTTTTGTGTATAATTGTTGTAGAATTTGATCGAAATAGGGTTTTACATCTTTTTGTATATAATTGTATCGTACAGTTTACTCGAAACCGGGGTTAACAAATTTTGTATATAATTTTAGTAAATTTTACTCAAAACGGGGGTTTACAACTTCTTGTATATCATTGTAATAGAGTTTACTCAAAACGGGGGTTTACAACTTTTTTATATAATTGTATAGTAGAGTTTAATCAAAACGGGGGTTTAAAACTTTTTGTATATAAAATTATAGTAGTGTTTACTCATAACGGGTGTGTACAACGTTTTGTATATAATTTTATTAGAGTTTACACAAAAGGGGGGTTTACAACTTTTGGTATATAATTGAAGTCGAGTTTACTAAAAACAAGGGTTTACAACTTCTTACATATAATCGTATAGTAGAGTTTACTCAAAACGGGGGTTTACAACTTTTTGTGTATAAAATTATAGTAGAGTTTACTCAAAATAGAGGTTTACAACGTTTTGCATATAATTGTAGTAGAGTTCACTCAAAACGGCGATTTACGACGTGTGTAAATAATTGTATAGTAGATTTGACTCAAAACGGGGTTTTACAACTTTTTGTATATAATTGTAGTAGAGTATACTCAAAACGGGGGTTTACTACTTTTGTATATAATGGTATTGTAGAATTTACTCGAAACGGGGGTTTACAATTTTTTGTTCATATTTGTAACGTAGAGTTTACTCGAAACAAAGGTTTACAACTTTTTGTATATAATTTTTGTAGTGTTTACTCAAAATGGGGGTTTACAACTTTTCGTATATCATTGTATTAGAGTTTACTCAAAACGGGGGTTTACAACTTTTTTATATAATTGAATAGTTGAGTTTACTCAAAATGAGGGTTTAGAAATTTTTGTATATAAATTATAGTTGTGTTTACTCAAAATAGGGATTTACAACTTTTGTTTATAATTTTAGTAGAGCAAACTCAAGACGGGTGTTTACAAATTTTTGTATATAATTGTATTAGAGTTTACTCAAAACGAGGGTTTACAACTTGTTGTATATAATTTGTACAGTAGAGTTTACTCAAAATGGGGGTTTACAACTTGTTGTATATAATTATAGTCGAGTTTACTCAAAACAGTGGTTTACAACTTTTTGTATATAAAATTATAGTAGAGTTTACTCAAAATAGGGGTTTACAATGTTTTGTATATAATTGTAGTAGAGGTTATTCAAAACGGCGGTTTACAACTTTTTGTATATAATTGTACATTAGATTAGACTCAAAACGGGGGTTTACAACTTTTTGTATATAATTGTAGTAGAGTTTACTCAAAACGGGGGGTTTACAAATTTTTGTATATAATTGTAGGAGAGTTTACACAAAACGGGGTCTACAACTTTTTGTATATATTGGAATAGTAGAGTTTACTCAAAATAGGGGTTTAGATCTTTTTGTATATAATTGTTGTCGAATTTACTTGAAATGGGGGTTTACAACTTTTTGTATACAATTGTATCGTAGAGTTTACTCGAAACTGGGGTTTACAACCTTTTGTATATAGTTTTAGTAGAGTTTACACAAAATGGGGGTTTACAACTTTTTGAATATCATTGTATTAGAGTTTACTCAAAATGGGGGTTTACAACTTTTTTTAATTGTATAGTAGAGTTTACTCAAAACGGGGGTTTACAACTTTTTGTATATAAAATTATAGCAGTGTTTACTAAAAACCGGCGTTTACAACTTTTTGTATATAATTTTAGTAGAGTTTACTCAAAAAGGTTGTTTACAACTTTTTGTATATAATTGTATTAGAGTTTACTCAAAACGGGGGTTTACAACTTTTTGTATATGATTGTAGTAGAGTTTACTCAAACCGGGTGTTTACAAGTTTTTTGAATATAATTGTAGTAGATTTTACTCAAAACAGAGGTTTACAACTTTTTGTATATAATTGAAATCAGAGATAACTCGAAACGGGGGTTTACAACTTTTTGTATATAAAATTATAGTAGAGTGTACTCAAAATAGGGGTTTACAACTTTTTGTAGATCATTGTATTAGTGTTTACTCAAAACGAGGGTTTACAACATTTTTATACAATTGTATAGTAATGTTTACTCAAAAAGGGCGTTTACAACTTTTTGTATTTAATTGTATTAGAGTTTACTCAAAATGGGGGTTTACAAATTTTTATATATGATTGTAGTAGAGTTTACTCAAACCGGGGGTTTAAAACTTTTTTGTATATAATTGTAGTGTTTAATCAAAATGGGGGTTTACAACTTTTTGTATATTATTGTAGCAAAGTTAACTCGATACGGGGTTTATAAATTTTTGTATATAAAATTATAGCAGAGTTTACCCAAAGTGGGGGTTTACAACTTTTTGTATATAATTGTAGTAAAGTTTACTCAAAATAGGGGTTTACAACTTTTTGTGTATAATTGTATAGTAGATTTTACTCAAAACGGGGTTACAAATTTTTGTATATAATTATAGTAGAGTTTACTCAAATCGGGGGTTTACAACTTTTTGTACATAATTGTATAACAAAGTTTACTCGAAACGGGAGTTTACTACTTTTTGTATATAAAATTATAGCAGTGTTTACTCGAAAATTGGGGGTTTATAAATATTTGTATAGATTGTAGTAAAGTTTTTCTCGAAATATGGGTTTACAACTTTTTGTATATAATTATATAGTAGATTTTACTCAAAACACGGGTTTACAACTCTTTGTATATAATTGTAGTAGAGTTTACTCAAACGGGGGTTTACAACTTTTTGTATATAATTGTATAGTAGAGTTTACTCAAAACGGGGGTTTACAACTTGTTGAATATAATTATAGTCGAGTTTACTCAAAATGGGGGTATACAACTTCTTGTATATAATCGTATAGTAAAGTTTACTCAAAACGGGGGTTTACAACTTTTTGTATATAAAATTATACTAGATTTTACTCAGAATAGGGGTTTACGATGTTTTATATGTAATTCTAGTAGAGTTTACTCAAAACATCGGTTTACTACTTTTTGTATATAATTACTATATTTGACTCAAAACGGGGGTTTACAACTTTTTATATTTAATTGTAGTAGAGTTTACTCAAAATGGGGGTTTATAACTTTTTATATATAATGGTATAGTAGAGTTTACTCAAAACATGTGTTTGGAACTTTTTGTTTATAATTGTTGTAGAATTTAATCGAAATGGGGGTTTGCAACTTTTTTTATATAATTGTATCGTACAGTTTACTTGAAACCGGGGTTTACAACTTTTTGTGTATAATTTTAGTAAAGTTTACTCAAAACGGGGTTTACAACTTTTTTATATAATTGTATAATAGAGTTTAATCAAAATGGGGGTTTAAAACTTTTTATATATAAAATGATAGTAGTGTTTACTCAAAACGGGTGTGCACAACTTTTTGTATATAATTGTATTAGAGTTTACACAAAACGGGGGTTTACAACTTTTTGTATATAATTTTAGTCGAGTTTACTTATAACAGGGGTTTACACTTCTTGCATAAAATCGTATAGTAGAGTTTACTCAAAACGGGGGGTTACATCTTTTTGTATATAAAATTATAGTCGAGTTTACTCAAAATAGAGGTTTACAACATTTTGTATACAATTGTAGTAGAGTTCACTGAAAACGGCGGTTTACGACTTTTTGTATATAATTGTATAGTAGATTTGACTCAAAACAGGGTTTTACAACTTTTTGTATATAATTGTAGTAGAGTTTACTCAAAACGGGGGTTTACTACTTTTGTATATAATGGTATTGAAGAATTTACTCGAAATGGGGGTTACAACTTTTTGTACATATTTGTAACGTAGAGCTTACTGGAAACAAGGGTTTACAACTTTTTGTATATAATTTAGTAGAGTTTACTCAAAACGGGGGTTTACAACTTTTTGTATATCATTGTATTAGAGTTTACCCAAAACGGGGGTTTACAACTTTTTTATATAAGTGTATAGTAGAGTTTACTCAAAACGGGGGTTTAGAACTTTTTGTATATAAAATTATAGTTGTGTTTACTCAAAATGAGGGTTTACAACTTTTTGTTTATAATTTTAGTAGCGCTTACTCAAAACGGGTGTTTACAAATTTTTGTATATAATTGTATTAGAGTTTACTCAAAACGGGGTTTTACAACATTCTGTATATGATATTAGTAGAGTTTACTCAAACCGGGGGCTTACAACTTTTTGTATATCATTGTAGTAGAGTTTACTCAAATAGGGGGTTTATAACTTTTTATATATAATTGTATAGCAGAGTTACTCGAAACATGGGTTTACAACTTTTTGTATAAAATTGTAGTAAAGTTTACTCAAAATAGGGATATACAACTTTTTGTATATAATTGTACAGTAGATTTTACTCAAAACGGGGGTTTACAACTTTTTAAACATAATTAGATGGCAGAGTTTACTTGAAACGGGGGTTACAACTTTTTGTATATAAATTTACAGCAGAGTTTTCTCGAAATTGGGGTTTACAAATTTTTGTATATAATTGTATAATAGATTTTACTCAAAACATTGGTTTTCAACTTTTTGTATATTATTGTAGTAGAGTTTACTCAAACGGGGGTTTACAACTTTTTGTATATAATTATATAGTAGAGTTTACTCAAAACGGGGATTTACAACTTGTTGTATATAATTGTAGTCGAGTTTACTCAAAACAGGGGTTTACAACTTTTTGTATATAATTGTAATAGAGTTTACACAAAACGGGGGTCTATACCTTTTTGTATATAGTGGAAAAGTAGAGTTTACTCAAAATTGGGGTTTAGATCTTTTTGTATATAATTGTTGTAGAATTTACTCAAAACGGGGGTTTACCACTTTTTGTATATAATTGTATCATACAGCTTACTCGAAACAGGGGTTTTCAACCTTTTGTATATAGATTTAGGAGAGTTTACTCAAAACAGGGGTTTACAACTTTTTGTAAATCATTGTATTAAGTTTACTCAAAACGGGGGTTTACAACTTTTTTATATAATTGTATAGTAGAGTTTACTCAAAACGGGGGTTTACATCTTTATGTATATAAAATTATAGTAGTGTTTACTCAAAACGGGGGTTTACAACTTTTTTATATATTTTAGTAGATTTTACTCAAAAAGGTTGTTTACAACTTTTTGTATATAATTGTATTAGAGTTTACTCAAAATGAGGGTTTACAACTTTTCGTATATGATTGTAGTAGAGTTTACTCAAACCGGGGGTATACAACTTTTTTGTATATAATTGAAGTAGAGTTTACCCAAAACGGAGGTTTACAACATTTTGTATATAATTGTACAGCTGAGTTAACTCAAAATGGGGGTTTACTACTTTCTGTATATAAAATTATAGTAGAGTTTACTCAAAATGGGGGTTTACAAATTTTTGTATATCAGTGTATTAGTGTTTACTCAAAACGGTGGTTTATAACATTTTTATATAATTGTATAGTAGAGTTACTCAAAACGGGGGTTTATAACTTTTTGTATATAATTTTAGTAGAGTTTACTCCAAAAGGGTGTTTACAACTTTTTGTATATAATTGTATTAGAGTTTAATCAAAACGGGGGTTTACAACTTTTTGTATATGATTGTAGTAGAGTTTACTCAAACCGGGGGTTAACAACGTTTTTTATGTAATTGTAGTAGAGTTTACTCAAAACGGGGGATTACAACTTTTTGTATATAATTGTAGAAGAGTTAACTCAAAACGGGGGTTTACAACTTTTTGTACATAAAATTATAGCAGATTTTACTCAAAATGAGGGTTTACAACTTTTTGTATATAATTGTAGTAAAGTTTACTGAAAATAGGAGTTTACAACTTTTGGTATATAACTGTATAGTAGATTTTACTCAAAACGGGGGGTTACAACTTTTTGTTCATAATCATATAGAAGAGTTTACTCAAAACGGGGGGTTACAACTTTTTGCACATAAAATTATAGCAGATTTTACTCAAAATAGGGGTTTACAACTTTTTGTATATAATTGTAGTAAAGTTTACTGAAAATAGGGGTTTACAACTTTTGGTATATAATTGTATAGTAGATTTACTCAAAACGGGGGGTTACAACTTTTTGTATATAATTATAGTAGAGTTTACTCAAAACAGGGGTTTACAACTTTTGTACATAGTTGTATAACAGAGTTTACTCGAAACAGGAGTTTACAACTTTTTGTATATAAAATTATAGCAGAGTTTACTAAAAAAAATAGGGGTTTATAAATATTTGTATAGAATTGTAGTAAAGTTTACTCAAAATAGGGGTTTACAACTTTTTGTATATAATTTTATAGTAGATTTTACTCCAAACGGAGGTTTACAACTCTTTGTATATAATTGTATTAGAGTTTACTCAAACGGGGATTTACAACTTTTTTTATATAATTGTATAGTAGAGTTTACTCAAAACGGGAGTTTACAACTTGTTGTATATAATTGTGGTCGAGTTTACTCAAAACGGGGGACTACAACTTCTTGTGTATAATCGTATAGTAGAGTTTACTCAAAACGGGGGATTACAACTTTTTGTAAATAAAATTATTGTAGATTTTACTCAGAATAGGGGTTTACAACGTTTTGGATGTAATTGTAGTGGAGTTTACTCAAAACGGCGGTTTACTACTTTTGTATATAATTAGTAGATTTGACTAAAAACAGGGGTTTACAACTTTTTATATATAATTGTAGTTGGATTTACTCAAAATGGGGGTTTATAACTTTTTGTATATAATGGTATAGTAGAGTTTACTCATAACAGGGTTTTAGAACTTTTGTCTATAATTGTTGTAGAATTTACTCGAAACAGGGGTTTACAACTTTTCGTATATAATTGTATTGTACAGTTTACTCGATACTGGGGTTTACAACTTTTTGTATATAATTTTTGTAGAGTTTACTCAAAACGGGGGTTTACAACTTTTTGTTTATCATTGTATTAGAGTTTACTCAAAACGGGGTTTTACAACTTTTTTATATAATTGTATAGTAAAGTATAATCAAAACGAGGGTTACAAATTTTTGTGTATAAAATTAGTAGTAGTGTTACTCAAAATGGGTGTGTACATATTTTTGTATTTATTGTATTAGAGTTTACACAAAACAGGGGTTTAATACTTTTTGTATATAATTGTAGTCGAGTTTACTCAAAACGGGGGTTTACAAATTCTTGCATATAATCGTACAGTAGAGTTTACTCAAAACGGGGTTTACAACTTTTGTATATAAAATTATAGTCGAGTTTACTCAAAATAGGGATTTACAACGTTTTGTATATAATTGTAGTAGAGTTTACTCAAAACGGCGGTTTACGACTTTTTGTATATAATTGTATAGTAGATTTGACTCATAACGGGGGTTTACCACTTTTTGTATATAATTTTAATAGAGTTTTCTCAAAACTGTGGTTTACAACTTTTTGTATATCATTGTATTAGAGTTTACTCAAAACATGGGTTTACAACTTTTTTATAGAATTGTATAGAAGAGTTTACTCAAAATGGGGGTGTAGAACATTTTGTATATAAAATTATAGTAGTGTTTACTCAAAATGGGGTTTTACAACTTATTCAATATAATTTTGTAGAGCTTACTCAAAACGGGTGTTTACAAATTTTTGTATATAATTGTATTAGAGTTTGCTCAAAACGGGGGTCTACAACATTTTGTATATGATTGTAGTAGAGTTTACTCAAACCGGGGGTTTACTACTTTTTGTATATTATTGTAGTAGAGTTTACACAAAACGGGGGAATACAACTTTTTATATACAATTGTATAGCAGAGTTTACTCGAAACGGGGGTTTACAACGTTTTGTATATAATTGTAGTAAATTTTACTCAAAATAGGGGTTTACAACTTTTTGTATATAGTTGTACAGTAGAATATACTCAAAACGGGGGTTTACAAGTTTTTGAACATAATTATATAGCATAGTCTACTTGAAACAGGGGTTTACAACTTTCTGTATATAAAATTATAGGAGAGTTTACTCGAAATGGGGGATTAAAATTTTTGTATATAATTGTAGTAAAATTAACTCAAAATGTGGGTTTACGACTTTTTGTATATAATTGTATAGTAGATTTTACTCAAAACGGTGGTTTACAACTTTTTGTATATAATTGTAGTAGTGTTTACTCAAACAGGGGTTTACAACTTTTTATATATAATTGTACAGTAGTGTTTACTCAAAACGGGGGTTTACAACTTGTTGTATATAATTGTAGTCGAGTTTACTCAAAATAGGGGTTTATAACTTTTTGTATATAAAATTATTGTACAGTTTACTCAAAATAGGGGTTTACACTGTTTTACTCAAAATAGGGGTTTACAATTTTTTGTATATAATTGGACAGTAGATTTGACTCAAAACGGGGGTTTACAAGTTTTTGTATATAATTGTAGTAGAGTTTAATCAAAACAGGGGTTTACAACTTTTTGTAAATAATTGTAATAGAGTTTACACAAAACGGGGGTCTCCAACTTTTTGTATATAATGGTATAGTAGAGTTTACACAAAATAGAGGTTTAGATCTTTCTGTATATAATTGTTGTAGAATTTACTCAAAACGGGGGTTTACAACTTTTTCTATATAATTGTATCGTAGAGTTTACTCGAAACAGGGGTTTAAAACCTTTTGTATATGGTTTTAGTAGAGTTTACTCAAAACGGGAGTTTACAACTTTTTTATATAATTGTATAGTAGAGTTTACTCAAAACGGTGGGTTTACAACTTTTTGTATATAAAATTGTAGTAGTGTTTACTCAAAATGGGTGTTTACAAATTTTTGTATATAATTGTATTAGAGTTTACTCAAAACGGGGGTTTACAACTTTTTGTATATGATTGTAGTAGAGTTTACTCAAACCGGGTTTCCCATCCATCTTATTGGTATCAGTCACTGGTTTCCCATCCATCTTATTGGTTAAGATGATGCATCTGTGTATGCAACATTCAAAGAGGAAGTTCTACCCTATGCCTCAGGAATGACTCTCTAAATCTTCGGATCAAGAGAAATGGGATAGATTCTCTTTCTAGTAAGAGATGGTCAGGTTATTGAACGTCAACTTTGATCGAATCTTAGATTCGGCGGTTAACAAAGCAAGTTTATTGTGTCCTTTAGTATCTTGAAGAGAACGAGGAATAATATGCGAACATATTCATGTGTGAACTTGGATATGTGTGATACACTGATTTTGACTTTAAGTCAGATTGAGGATGATCGTTAAGTCGATCTCGGGCTCAGTGTTTACTCTTGTGTTGAAGCTATTGCCTGGAGGAATCCAACAACGCCAACTCGACTTTACCTAGTTGGGTGATTAGATGCTTTTGTAGTAGCTAGAGAGGCGATATAGCTTAAGGATTTCCTTTTCATTTCTGGGAGTGATCCTAGATTTGGAAGCCGATACCACCTCATTGTGCAAACAATGAAGGGTAGCTTATAAGGTTTTTCGAAATCACTAGAGGTCAAAAGCATATTGGGAAAGTACCACATGATTAGATGGACCGGTAACGTTTTGATTCTACGGATCGTCTCGAGCCGACAACCTGACTAATCATTAAGACCCATGATATTTAGATGTAGGTGCTCCCCGAATCACTGACCTATCCTACGACGGCACACTCGGAGTGTATTTTGTCATCTACAATGGTTATGATATGCTTAATGGGTACTAGAATACGGGATGAGTCTCCATTGCTTTAGAGCCAGTGGGAGATGTAGTTTGTTGTAGTTTAAATAATAGGCTGTGCTCTAAAACAATTAATCACATGCTTTCGTGCAAGTGGGACATTGTTAGGTGTAATGCCCGAAAGACAATTGTTGTAATTGTTTTATTTGATAAATGAAATGATATTATTATTCATATTTATTATACTCATATTCACCGATGTGACAATAGTATTTACACTACAGAAAACCCTAAAGTATATCGTTTATGTAATCACTTAACTCAGTGTATGGGATATACACGGGAGGATTGAGTTAGTGAAGATGTACTTAAAATACAATTAGCCCGTAGTGAAGTTAATCGAGAGTATCGGGTCTCTCCTTTAACATGCTATTAATGCGCCCAGAACACAATAGGTGTGATTGTCTTATCCGGACTTTCGGTAAAGAGAACCTAGTGGGGCATTTATATATGATAGATATATCATATAGAAATGGACCGATTTGATTAGAGTTCACGATATAATTTCAATCGAGAAGTCTTATCGAATCAATGGATGATCATATTTATGGATATATCTTAATCCTGAGGGTGATCACGATCAACCGCTTGAATCGATGATGAGGTTTGACTTGACGGGTTAAAGATTACACTGAGTCCGTGGTCCAGATTACCCCATCTTGGCATTGTCTTTGGATTTAATGAGTAGTCTCGTGTTATCACGATCTCGAATCCATTCCTTCTATTTATGGAAGTAGATACACAGTTCCCTTATTTGTTAATCATAGAAACTGATCGAACGCGCGAGTTCATATTACACGGATTAGCTACCAGTGAGTTGTATGAATTAATTGATCACTAGGGGGTTAATGGTAGATAAGGACAAGAGGTTCTAGAAAGGGTTAACGGTAACTTCCCGATTTAGAATGAACAGTCTATGGAGGATTAATCCATAAGTAATGATTATATCAATGGACGCTTATTATTATTCTCGTGAGGAGATAAATATAATCTTATAATCGGAGGAGTGCAGTCACGGGATTATGGTGGCATATTCCTGTGATTGATTTTAATATAATTATTATGTTCGTAAGATAATTATTTATTTGATTTATCAGAGCCGCTGATTATTAGTCCATGGTCCCCGACGTGCCTCCAAATATAGCATAGCTATTCTCGGACGTCGAATCCTAATAATATTAATTTAGTTCTTGTTGGACTTTATTAAAACGATATGTGAATTAATTGTTTAATGGACTATTAAATTAGTTGGGCTAAATAATTAAATATGTGGAAAATACATTTTTCTTAATCTTGGCCCAATTTAGTGTGTTAGTTGAAATTATTGTGACTAGGTCACAAGAGACGAAATTTCAACCACAAGCTTATTTTATGGAACAAGAAATTGTTTTCTTGTGTATTAATAAGAGATGTGCATAAAATATTTATTAGATAAATATTTATGGAAAAAAAATAAAGATAAATATTATTCTAGATTTGTTCTAGAATATTATGGAATTATTTTTATTTATTGGATTTATTTATTTGCATAAAAAAAATCCTTGGAGGTTAAGTTTTACTCTCCTATATAAAGAGAGTTCTCCCAAGCCTTACAACACACATAATATCGACTTCACCTCATATAGAGGAGAAGAAATATTTTTTTGGCCAAGGGGAGAATAGGGGAAATCTTAGAGGTTTTTCCGGGTAGCATATCGGGAGGATTCGAGCCGAGGATTTTCTTCCACCGGGAGTTGCTTGGATCACACATACGGAAGATCGTGGTGCTCTTCACATCTTCGTTTGTAATTTCTATTGCGTCTCTTCTACTTGGATTTTGAGATCCAAGAGGTATGTTCTACAACCCCCTTGTAGAGTAGATCTAAAATTTTATTACGTGTAATTTATAGATCTAGATCCTTAAATTGCTTCCGTTGCGGATGGTATTACTAACACCACAACTACCAGAGTGTACTTCTTTCTTGTTACACTTGTTGGTGGTACTGGTCCAAATAAATCTATGAGCATTAGCTCCAAGACTCTTTTTGTTGATTGTTTAGTCTTTGACTTGAAATTTGACTTTGTTTGTTTACCTTGCTGACAAGGATCACATATAGCATCCTATTTGAATGTGATCTCAGGCAAACCAACCACCAACTTCTTTTTCACCAACTGATTGATATCATCAAAGTTAAGATGATTCAACTTCTTATGCCACAACCAATTCAGTTATGACTTAGTATACACAATCAGGCTTGTCTCTGGAACAGCAGTAGACCAATCCACAACATACATGTTTTGTTGTCTTCTACCAGCCAACACAACTTGTTCACCTCGTTCACTAATGACAACACAGTAGCCTTTGTCAAAAGGGACCTTGTAACCTTATGTCACGGAACTGTCCAGTGCTCAGTAGATTGTAGTCCAGTGCTTCCACAAATGCAACATTCCTGATAGTTAATCCATTCCTCACCAGTGTACCATATCCTCTTGTGTATCCTGGTGTGTTCTTGTTTCCAAAATTGACTCTTGGACCATCCTTTGCCACATAATTTGTCAAACAATGCTTATTCTTTGTCATATGTCTGGAACATCCACTGTCAAAGTACCAGACACCCTACAAAACAAAGTTAATGTGTTTTAGGTACTCAAAACTGTTTGGGTCCATAGTGGTCAGTGGTAAGCATGACTCTTGGTAAATTTCCATAAGGTCTTCTTTGAAAAGCATTGCACTTTTGTTCATATATGTATCCTACATTTCCATAAAATCTAACATTTGGTTGCGTAGGATTCACATATGTTTTCTGGCCGTTTGGTATGTAATGCTGTTTAAAGTGATTCCTATTGTTAGAAACACTAACATAACCATAGGTTTGCTGTCTATTAGGAACAACCCTGTAATATGGAGTCTGCTGAGGTCCCTATGAAGGTCTTGAATAAGTCCTCAACTGAGTCCTCTGCTGAGGTTTTACCCTAGCATTATGGTTATATCTATTGTATCTAACAGTAGGGGCATGAATATTCCAATCTTCATCAGCAGGGAACAATCTACCTTTCACCTGAGATAAGTATCCCTAGAATGATTAACATTTTTAGGTTTAGGATTCTTATCCTTGGAATTTTTTGGAATTTTGCCCTTTTTTGGTCCAACAGACTTTGCAGCAGGTCTGCTATTAGTAGCTCTAGAAGGTCCAACAGTCCTACCTTTGGATTTAAAATTTTTGTTAGGTACTGATGCCCTTTTTTTACTTCTGATTTTTCCTCTTTGAAGTATTCTCAGAAGGCTTCACTGCATCAGCACCTTTTTGGGAGTTGGATCTTATGCAAGCACAAACTTAGGACCAATTTTGGTACTAGGTTAAATGACCTTACTGGATCCACTCTTAGTAGATTGTTGAGTTCCAAATCCAAGGCATGTTCTATTACCATAAGGTTTTCTAGATTTGAATGCAGTGGAGGAACTAGATTGTTCTGCAGATTCAGCAGCTACTGAACGTACAATAGACTTATGTTGATTCTGTCCAAACTCTTTTTCCTTTCCCTTGAGACTTCCAAATTCAGCTTTTAACCTTTCAATTTCTGATTGAAGAGCTTCTTTTCAAATTTTCACAATCTCATAACCATTGTATTTTCCTCAATTGATTAAGGATGGCATCCAAAGTTTCTTTATTGTCGAAATTTTTACGATTTGAACCAAAAGTAGATTCACAATCCCTATCCGTAGGAGTATTTATAGATACTGAGTTGTATACCTCCTCGCTTTCTACCATGTTTTCCATTAAAGAAAAATCATCCATATCGAGAACAAGTGCGATATCATCGATTCATTTCCTTTTTCGATTCAACTTCATAGCTTTGATTCATCTTCAGCAACCATTGCTTTCGTGCCAGATCTCCTTTGCTTACTTTTCCTCTTCAGTAGGTATGGACAATCAAGTCTGAAATGTCCAGGTTTCTTGCAGTAGAAGCATAGATAATCAGGTTCCTTTTTCTATTTTAGATCAGGAGATGATCCAGTTTGAAGTGTCCTGGTTTCTTGCTATGAAAACACAAATAATCATTATCTTTCTTGGATTCCTCCTTCTTCTTTTCACTTGATTTCTTGGTGAAGTTTCTTGGAGAACCCCTTCCAGTTTTCATCATTCTGATTTTCTTGGTCAGAAAGGCAATTTGCTCTTGCGTCTCATCCAATAGATCATCATGAGCACCTGATGATTCTTTTTTATTTATAGCAACCAATGCAGTGGTGTTTGGTTCTTCTTTTTCAATATCAGGATAAAGTTTCTTACATAATTCATATGCTTTGAGATCTAAAAACAACTTGAAGGTGTCTTCTTCATGTAGACTCCTTGATTCTTCTATGGCAGTAACCTTCATCTCTCAAACCTCTTTTGCAGGTAGGGCTTCTTGTATTGATATATTCATTTCTATAGATTACATTTAGCAGCGTGAGTTCTTCCATGATAGCATTGAATCTTGACTCCATTTGCTCAATGGTTTCATTTGTTTTCATTTTGAAATCTTGAAACTTCTTTTTGGCCACACTAATTTTTTTTTCTTGATAGCATCAGTGCCTTCACAGATTAGTTGTAACTTTTGCCAAAGTTCCTTTGCAGTCTTGCAATCCTTCACTTTCAGGCACATATTTCTATCCAAGGTTCTGTAGATGATATCAATATCAATATTGTTGAGGTTTGCTCTTTTTCTATCTTCAGCACCCCACTCCTTCTTTGGATTTGGAACAGTCTGAGTTTGAACATCCATAGTTATGGACATAGTGATTTCCAGTGGTCCATCAATAAGAATATACATCATCTCATCTGTGTTGCAGCTAGAAAAGCCTGCATACAATGTTTATACTCATCAAAACGATCTAGAGAGCACTTCAACATTGTCCTAGAATACTGGCTGTTATCCATGATGCAAAGCTTTGAAAATTAGAAACTTGAAAAAGTTTTCAAATTATTTTCACAAGCACAACAAGTAGGATTACTTCAGAACAGAAGCACTACTCCGATACCAATTGTTGGTCCCTTGAAATGGCTTTGGTTAAGTTTAGAGGGGGGTGAATAAATTTAACACTTAAAACTTTTGGAGTTAACAAACTCAGCAAGGTCAGTAGCCTGTTGACTGCTCAGTAGTCTGCTGACGACTCAGTATTCTATGGACTTTTGATATTATTGGATTTGTTGCAGTGGAATATATTTAGTTTAAGCCTTATTACTTGTTGTTTTAAATATGATACCAAGTATTAGATACTCAGTAGTGTGAGTGTGTGATTCAGTTGCTAGTATCAGTAGCTTGATGTGATTTGCATACTAAATGTAGAAAGTAAATAGGCAGATTTTATAGTGGTCCAGGTGGTGTAATCATGTCAGTCCACTCTTCTCCTGTGATGTTGGAGGAAATTCACTAGAGATCTTTGAGGTTGTAGTTACAAAAATCCCTAAGCCGTCATCTCTTCACCAATAACTATGACATCACAAACTCGAATATTTGAAATGCAGTAGATTGTCGCTCCAAAGTATTCCACTGGTCCTTGAAGGTTAGGATTGCCTCTTCACAATCTCTACCACAAACAACAGTTCTTAACACCTAATTGCTTCTGTCTTCAGCAGGTTTCTTGTAAAATAGAGTTTGAACCAAGTATGTGATTCAGCTTTCAGCAGCTTGATCTGGATGAAATGATCAGCAGCATGGAGTCTTCAAGTGTGTGTTCTTGATGTAACTTGATAGCAGGTTACATTTGAAGAATATACTGGATCAGTAGCTTTAAGCTCAGTAATGTTAGCAAGGTGTTTTTCTTGATCTTTAAAAAGATAGCTTCGTATGGATTATTTTTCTTCTCAATTTTCATCGTCTGTATCTAAATCAGGATTTTTCTATTTATATGTGAGAATCCTATGACATATGTTTGAATTTCAAACATTGCCATTTCAGACTTGTCTCCATCTTGACTTGCTTTCTGTCTCTGTTCATTGTACTCAAGCGCTACTTGCTTTCATCAATTTTCAATCTGTCCACCATTTGACCTGTGTCCATTGGTTAATCCTCTGAATCTTTCCAATGTCCCTTTAATCTTGACCATTGATTTTTTGACAAAATCAAGACTTGTAATCTGTCCCTATCCTTGTAATCTTCCAATGTAACCTTTGATTAAATTGAGATTTACATTCAGTAGATACCTGTGTATATTAGTCTGTTGAAATTCATGTCAGTCAGATGTCTTAAGTTTGTTGTGTTTATAAAACACTTCAGCTGACTGTCTTTTATCTAACTTTTGATTGTGAAGTTAGAGTACACCATTTTGAACATAACAAAGTTCCAATCACCACTTAACATATCGAACTCAGGCCTTGTAAACAAGGTATATGTAATCAGTTTAGGTCATCACCGACTTCCCTAAATTCTGATTTCATATCCTTGACTTTAAATACTAATTTTGATCCCTTAGCCTTCAATAACTGAGTTTGAACCCTCAGCCTTTAGTCTTCAGCAGGTTCCTAACTAGTCTACTGACCTAGTTACCCTCTATCGACCTAGACAGTCTCACGATACAAGATGTGACCAAATTACATTGCTTGTTTGATCAAACCTATACAAAGATCAAACTCTAATATACCTATACATTTGTTCTAGACATCTTTTTGCCTTTGCTCAATAACAGCTAGTCTGGCACTCATCATTAAAACTTAAAATATGTCCAACAATGTCCCCCTTTTTAGTGATGATGCCAATACCCTCCTTACAGCAAAGCAAAAAGGTAAAAACAAAGACAGAACAAATTCAGTCATTTCTCATTATAATCATATTTGTTCAACATTATTACAAACTAGGATCAGTAGAATAAAGTAAATAATGTAAGTGTGTTGATCTAGTTTCTGTCTTTGTCTCTTTCTCTTTTCTCATAGAACTCTTTGACTACATCCAGCATCCATTGGTTTTCAATTGGGGAAAAGTCAACCCAATGATTCAATTATTTCCACCACTTCTAGGCTTCTGGTAGAGTTTATCTTATGTTATGAACACTGAAGCCTTGTCTCATGTAAAAATGTTTTAATTCATCCAGTGGCTCCCTTGCTGGTTGGACAGTTCCCAGTCTACCTCTTCCACCTCTATAAGAAGCTCTCAGTGTTTTGACCCTTGTTTCCCAATGTTTCAGTCCTAGAAAGGAATTCAGTCCCTCATGAAATCCCATGTGATGATAGGGTTTCTTCATTCCATAGTATAGCTTCTTATATTCTTTTAGGAGGTCATCATTCAACTGCATCCTGCCAGATGCAGGTTTCCTGAACTCATTTGTAACATCCTCCCATCTCTTCTTCGCAAAAATCCTTGCAGCTTCCTTTGCTTCAGCTGTAAGGCCCTCTTCCCTCTTATTGACATCATCAACAAACCTGGATAGTAGACCATGAACACTCTCATGTGTGATCACTAAGGTAGCAAGTTGACCTTCCATAATCTCTGTCCTTGTGTCAACTGCAGTGATCCTTCCGTCCATAGTTTGTTCCTACAGAATGATCTTCTCAGTAACCTTAGGATCCAATGCAGTAGGTTGAGGTGTTGCAGCAGGTTGAGCTACAGCAGGCTTGGGTGCCTCAGCAAGCTTGTCAAGCTTTTTGTGTAGTGATGCAAACTGTTCATTCAAATATTTATCTATGTGTGTATTGCCTTGTTTTATGCCTCTTACATCTTTGGTTTGGTCAGCAATGGCATATTGAGTAGAAGTGATGTTGGAAGCAACTGTCTCAGTAGTTCTTCCTCTATTTTCCACCAGGTTGACCAAGTCTTAAAACCTGTGTTCTTTCCTATCCAGTTGAGTTCTTAATTGTGTAATATCAGCTCTTACAGCTTTCAATTCTTCTAAAATATGTGTTGGTACTGCACCAGCCCTACCTCCAGCCATATGTCCAGCAAAATCATCAGCAGGCTCTTCAACATTATAGTTTGCCCTTTGTTTGCTGACAGTCGTGGCTCTTGTCCTGTCCCACCCAGCAGGTTTCGGACCTTCCTCAATAATATCTCCAAAAATCTCCTCCAGAATTGGATCTTCTGCAGGTTGAGGTTCCTCAGCAGATTGTTCTTCCTCAAAAATATTTGCCTCCTCAAAAATTGGTACATGTGCATGTTGAGGTTCATCAGCAGATTGTTCTTCCTCAGGCATTTGGAACTCCTCATCAGTGAAATCATAGTCCAACAATTGTTCATCCTCATCAACAACAGTCTGCTGACTATCCTTTTCTTCAATAGTCAAAACTTCAGTAGCCTGCACTACAATAACAGGTTTTTTAGCAACATGTTCTACAACAATCTCTTCAACATGTGCAGGGGTTTCCTCCAAACCCAATGTAGGTTCCAACCTTTGTCCAGGTGCTGTCTGATCCTCAGCAGCCCGAACCTCCAATTCCAACTTGTATTCAGGGGCTATTTGTTCCTCAACAACCTGAACCACCTCTTCAACAAATATTTGAGGAAATATAGCTAGATTTTACTCTAATACTCCTCTAGCATCAACAATATTCTATAATTTATTTCCAACTTGAGATAAAGTATCTTGAGTGTCAAACCACTCCTGATATTGAGCTGAGGCCTCTGAACTTGCATTAGTTTCTTCAAACATAACAACATTATAACCAGTAGATATTCTGGCCTCCTCCATTGATGTTGCTATATCAAGATGTATTTCCAACTCCTCATTGTATACAATTCCCAGCTCTTCATTTGACGTGTCAGTCTGCTGATTATCAGTAGACTTGTCACCTTCAAAGAGGTGATCTGCTATTTCCTCGATAGATCCTTGACCGGTTGCTTCAACGAGATGTTTCCCCAGGCCACTCCACTTTGGACTCCTCAAGGAACATAGGATGATCATCATCTGAATCAGATGAGGATGAATCATCACTATCTGGTGTAAACTTGGGATCCTTAAACATAATGTTCTTCTTTTTCTTCTCATCTTCTATGATTCCCATCAGCTTCATCTCCAACAAAGAAGTGTCAATTAGTCCAGGCAAATGCCCGTTCTTCAAAACCACTCATTGGATCAGCAGCTGGTTTTTGTCTCTTATAAAATCCAAACTTCCATTCAATGTACTTTGAACCCTTTTGAAGTCAGGATCCACCCTTTCTTTCTTTGACTTCTTTTCTTTTCTTTCATAGGGCATAATAGGCTTCCTTGGAGTAGGTTGCTCAACTTGTTGTCCTCCAAAGGCTTCAACAAGGTGAGTCAATGTATCTATAGCAGATACAAACAGGTCAGTAGGTTCTTCAGGTTGCATATTTGTCCTTACTACCTCAAACTATTCCACACAAGGTTCCTCCTGACTTATATGCATATCAAAGAGGTCTCAGAGCGATGTGTTCTTCCCTATAGTTGTAGCATCCACAGCGAGGTCTTGAATCCCAGTTCAACGAATTCCACAAAGAGAGCACAGTACATCAGTGTGATGAGGTTCTTCAATCTGTCGCTCAACAACAACATGAGCATCCTCAGTAGGCTCAAAAGCCTCTTCTTCTTCTTCTCTTTGGTCCTCCAGGACCTTTAATTCCTTGCCTTTAACATATACCTTCTTTTTCACAACATGTTTCATTCTTTTTGCAGGTTGTTCCTCAATCTCAACAGCTTTCCTTTTTCTTCTATCCTCTTTCTGTTGTTCTTTCAAAATCTCAGCAGCAGATTTCTTCCTTTTAACCTCAGTGGGCTCAGTAAGTTCAACTTCAACTGGACCCTCAGTGGACTCAACAGTATCACTAGTATGTGTAACTTGCTTAACCTGCTCACCACCAGCATCATCATCTCTATCATTGTCACTCTATGTCCTTTCAATATCTAAATATTCATCATCATCCAAACCAGGGATAAGATAACTGATTTCTTGTTTGTATCTTCACTTGTTGAATTTTACAGGTGCAACATCAGCAATCTTCAAATGAGTCAGTAGGGCCTATATCATCAAGCGCAAAGGCAGTGTTTTGGACTTCCTTTTCCCATCTATGTCTTCTGTTATCACCTTCTTCTTGTATTGGACAAAGAATCCGGCCCAATCAAACTTCATACTCTTGCATATGATTATCAATAGGTCAATCTTGGGTCCAGACAATGTGTCAATGCTTCCACTAAATCCATGAATGTTTTTAGCAATAATCTTGCTCAGTAGATTATACTCCATTCTGATATGCTTCACATTGATACTCAGTGATGATTTTATGGATTTGTTGGTCTTTATTGCATCAACAAGCTCAAATCTAGACAGCTCCATTGATTCAGGATTGGTTGGAGCACCATTTGCAGGTCCAAATCCGAATAATTCCCTCTGCAGGTTTGACGAGATTTCAATCTCCTGGGCATTAGAAGTGGTAGTAAATTCCTCTCTATCATCTCTAATCACTATATTTCTCCAGAAATTTGTAACATTTGAATAAGAGATGCTTTCCTATATCAGATTCAGAACATCCTCTAATCCTTCATATCTTCTGATTCTTCTACCAATATTGATAGCTAGCTCAGTCTTGTTATAATCAACAATGAACCCTCTAACACTTTGGCTCGTTCCAATATGAAAATCACCTTTATCCGCCATTAGAAATTTGAGAAAGATAAAGAGAAAGCTTTGTAAATCTGTGTTCACACTTTGTATTCTTAGAGAAAATCGATCTAAAAATGTAAGCATCATCTTTGTATATATGTCTGTATATATAAGGAAAGAAAGTGGGTACTAACTGTCAAGAAAGTACTGTACACGTTCTGTAGCATTTAACCACGATTAAAGTTTGAATAAATGTGATGTTGCCGCGTGTTCCACTAATTGATCCTATAAAGAGTTGTAACCGTTGGATAATGTAACCACAGTTATAAAGGATAAGAATAATATCCAATTACTGTTGACTTTCATTTAAGTTTGACTGTCTTGTAACGTATTCTCCAGCAGACTTGATCTTCAGTAGACTTGGATTAGCAGCCTGCTGAAAAAGATCGCTCAGCGGCCTACTGACAGGGTTACTCTGTTGATCTTCTTACTCACTTGTTTTGTCCAACTGATAATACAAGATGAAGTTTAACATCAATGACTGATCTGTCAAGTGAGCTTACCCAACAGGACAAAGACCAATCCCCTTGGCAACTTCATTTGCTCAATTGTCCAAACTTATTTAAGTACATGGAATTGTTGATACCAATGACTAGTCTGCTAAGTGAGCTCACCCAACATAGCAAAGACTAATCCCCTTGTTGAATTCCAGTACACTGCTGTTGGTTAGAGTATCAGTCAACTTTTATGATGCCAAGTTCAGTTCTTAACTTAGCAAATCTTTCACTATCCAATGGTTTTGTAAATATATCATCAAGTTGATCTTCAGTAGGATGTAAAGAACCACCACATATTTCTTCTCAACATGATCTCTTATAAAATGATGTCTCACATAAATGTGCTTGGTTCTTGGCTGCAAAATAGGATTTTCTGTGATTGCAATTTCACTTATATTGTCACACATTATAGGAATTTCTTTTTCTTCAATTCAGTAATCCCTTAACTGTTGTCTTAACCATAGTATTTGTGCACAAAGAAATTCCAAAGAAAGAATATATTCAAACAAGATGGGAAGTTGATATTGAATTCTATTTCTTCCTGAACTAGGAAACAAGTCTATTTCCCATCAACTGACAGGTTCCTGTGGTGCTTTTTATATCAATCTTGCATCCGGTATAATCAGAATCTGAGTAAGATATAACTTTGAAGCTTCCATCTTTTGAATACCATATCCATACTCTCAATGTCTCTTTTAAATACTTTAGAATCCTTTTGACTGCAGCTAAGTGACTTTTCTTTGGTTTTTGATTGAAATCTTGTGCAAACAACTACAGCAAAGGATATATCAGGTCTGCTGGTAGGGAAGTACATCAGACTGCCAATCATCCTACCGTATAAAGTCTGATCAACATCTCTTGCCTTGTTTATCTTCATCTAGTCTCATGCTTGTACTCATAGGAGTTGATACTTTGGTGCTATTTTCCATGCCAAAATTCTTCAGCAACTCCTTGGTATATTTAGTTTGATCAATAAAGATTCCATCTTTCATTTGTTTGACTTGTAATCCCAAGAAGTAGTTCATCTCTCCAATCATACTTATTTGGAACTTGAATTTCATGAGATTAGCAAAATTTTCACATAGTAATTCATTTTCAGAACCAAAAAATATGTCATCAACATAAATCTGTACCAGCAGCATGTTGTCCCCTTCATTGATTCTGAAATGAGTCTTGTCAATGGTACCTTTGTTAAAACCATTGTCCACCAAGAATTGAGATAAGGTTTCATACCATGCTCTTGGTGCTTGTTTCAAGGCATAAAGTGCCTTGTTAAGTCTGTACACTTTATCTTCTTGATTTTTAACTTCAAAACCAGGAGGTTGCTGTACATAAACATCCTCCTCTAGAATGCCATTCAAAAATGCACTATTGACATCCATCTAGTATACTTTGAAGTTTTTATAAGCAGCATATGCCAAGAATAATCTTATAGCTTCCAATCTTAGAACTGAGGCATATGTCTCATCAAAATCTATTCTTTCCGCTTGAGAATAGCCTTTTGCTACTAGTCTGGCCTTATTCCTTACAATGGTAACAGATTAATACAATTTGTTTCTGTATACCCATTTTTCTCCAATTATATTTTCATGAGTAGGCCTTTCCACTATTGTCCAAACTTGGTTTCTTTCAAATTCATTCAATTCTTCTTTCCTAGCAATTATCCAATCTGGATCAGATATTGCTTCTTCAACAACTTTAGGCTCTATTTGAGATAGAAAACAAGTAAACATTGCTTTCAATTGTCTTCTACTCCTTACACCTTGCTGTATATTGCCAATAACTTGTTCAGTAGGGTGATCCCTTAACAATTGTGAATTTTAGTTAGTTTGGTTCTCATGATCCTCATCTTCGAGAGGGTCTCATTGTTGCTTTAGTAGGGGTTCAAGCAGATCCTTGAACTCCTTCGCTTGTTGCCTCAAGAGTGTTACCAGAGGTTCTTCAAAGAGGCGTGGTCAAAACTTTTAAGTCATTTATCCTTTCCAAAACATCAACACATTCTGGATCAGTGACTTGGAGATTTTCAACAGGTACTGAAATTTCATCTTCCATTCTAGTAAACTTAGGTTCATCGAATACAACATGTATTGATTCTTCATGTTTCAATGTCCTTTTATTCAGTACCCTGAATGCCTTGCTGACTGAAGAATATCCCAAGAAGATTCCTTCATCTGACATTGGTTGGAATGTCTTCAATTGCTCCTTGTGATTTAAAATGAACCACTTGCTTCCAAATGGATGGAAATATGATATATTTGGTTTTCTTCAATTCCATATCTCATAAGGTGTCTTTAGCAGCTTCTTGTTTGTTAAGGTCCTATTTTGTGTATAGCATGCTGTGTTGATTGCTTCAGCCCAATATCTTTCAGTTAATAATGCTTCACAAATCATAGTCCTTCCTGCTTCTTTCAAAGTCCTTGTTCTTCTCTCAGCAACCCTATTTTGCTGATGTGTACCAGCAGCTGCTAATTGATGCAGCACACAATTATGCTCACAATATTCTCTTATGACTTTATTAAGAAACTCAGTATCCTCTGCTGATTCTATTGATGACGTTTTACCCTACCATTATTGTTATATCTATTGTATCTAACAGTAGGGGCATGAATATTCCAATCTTCATCAGCAGGGAACAATCTACCTTTCCCCCTGAGATAAGTATCCGTAGAATGAATAATATTTTTAGGTTTAGGATTATTATCCTTGGAATTTTTTGGATTTCACCCTTTTATGGTCCAAAGGACTTAGCAATGTGTCTCGCTCGGTCGAGAGTGTGAAGGTCCATTAGTCCTACCTTTGTATTTACCCTTTTTGTTAGGTACTGATGTCCTTTTTGACTTTTGATTTTGCCTCTTTGAAGTATTCTCAGTAGGATTCCCTGCCTCAACAACCTTTTTGGGAGTTGGATCTTGTGAAGGCACAATCTTAGGACCAATTCTGGTACTAGGTTCAGTGACCTTACAAGATCCACTGTTAGTAGATTGTTGAGTTCCAAATCCAAGGCATGTTCTATCTCCATAAGGCTTTCTAGAATTGAATGTTGTGGAGGAACTTGATTGTTCAGCAGATTCAACAGCTACTGAATGTACAATAGACTTATGTTGATTATGTCCAAACTCTGCTTGAAGAGTTTCTTTTTCAGCCTTCACAATCTCATAACCAGATTGTATTTTCCTCAGTTTATTATGAATAGCATCCAATGTTTCTTCATTGTAAGAGTTTTTAGGATTTGAACCACAAGTAGATTCACAATCACTATCAGTAGGAGTATTTGTAGATACAGAGTTGTATACCTCCTCAGTTTCTTCCATATTTGCCATTAAACCATAATCATCCATATCAGCAACAATTGCAGTATAATCAAATTCATTTCCTTTTTCTGATTCAAATTCATAGCCTGATTCATCTTCAGCAACCATTGCTTTCTTGCCAGATCTTCTTTGCTGACTTTTGCTCTTTAGTAGGTCAGGACAATCAGGTCTGAAATGTCCAGGTTTCATGCAATTGAAGCACACATAATCAGGTTCATTTTTCTATTTTAGATCAGGACAGTCAGGTTTGAAGCATCCTTGTTTCTTGCAATGAAAACACCAATAATCATTATCTTTCTTGGATTCCACCTTCTTCTTTTCACTTGATTTATTGGTGAAGTTTCTTGGAGAACCCCTTCCAGTTTTCATCATTCTATTTTCTTGCACAACAGGGCAATTTGCTCTTGCATCTCATCCAGTAGATCATCGTGAGCACCTGATGATTCTTCTTTATGTGTAGCAGCCAATGCAGTGGTGTTTGGTTCTTCTTTTTCAATATCAGGAATAATTTTCTTACAAAATTCATATGCTTTGACACATCATAAAACAACTTGAAGATGTCTTCTTCATGTAGACTCCTTGATTCTTCTATGGCAGTAACCTTTATCTCCAAAACCTCTTTTGCAGGTTGGGCTTCCAATATTCTTGTATTGATCTCTTCTTTTGTATAGATTACATTCAGCAGGGTGAGTTCATCCATGATAGCATTGAATCTGGACTCCATTTGCTCAGTGGTTTCATTTGAATTCATTTTGAAATCTTGAAACTTCTTTTTGGCCACACTGATTTTATTTTTCTTGATAGCATCAGTGCCTTAACATATAAGTTGTCACTTTTCCCAAAGTTCCTTTGCAGTCTTGCCATCCTTCACTTTCATGTACATATTGCTATCCAAGGTTCTGTAGATGATATCAATAGCAATATTGTTAAGGTTTTCTCTTTTTCTATCTTAAGCACCCCACTCCTTCTTGGGCTTTGGAACAGTCTAAGTTTGACCATCCATAGTTGTGGACTTAGTGATTTCCAATGGTCCATCAATAAGAACATTTATGTAGGTCAACCTGATGATACAATCCCAGATGATTTACCCTATTTTCTAATGCAATCAGCGCTATTTTGACATCAACTTGAGCAATTTGAATGATGACTGGAACCATATTTTGTGTACATAGAATTTTCAGAAAAACCATGTTTCTAGCTATATTATATTAGTATTAGCCGATTTTGTTATCAGAATTATGCATGGTATCTTTGTGTCTATTTTTCAGCACAAATATCACGGTTGGAAGTGTGGATTTTGACCTTAGGATGGCTATTGATCTTTTGTGATGATTTTGAAGCCATGGCGAAGATTTCAGCCCATGAGGATTATCGAGACACATTGGAAGGGTTAAATCCAAGCCAAGTGGAAGAATGAATTATGATTATATGATTTTAGATACAAATGGCTCAAGCCATGTCACATTGACCTGAGTCAAGAAGTTGCTGAGCAATTAATGCAAATGTCATTCAATCAACTACCACATATTGGACTTGACCTATGCTGAGAAGCTCCGACCTGCGCTAGTTGTGCATTTTGATCTTGATGCACGCCAAGATGGATTGACCTGAGTCAATATGGCAGAGTCAGCAAACAATTTATCCCTTTTAATCATCCAAACACAGTAGCATCAATATACTTTATCTTCTTCAACTTTTCCATCTTGCAGGCACCACTCCACCCCAAGGCTCTTATAGCCAAATTCTAGTAGAAATTAGCACTTGAACTTGATTGTAACAATTAAGGATCCTAGTTTAGCTTTTATTTCTTGTTTGAAGTTTAACACACTAGTGTTAGCTTCATTGAAGCTTTTGAGGTTGGATGAAGAACACCAACTCGAATTTCATCATTTGAATTGGTAATCTTTTATCTTTATTGTCATTCAATTGTTCTTATGTTTATGAATGTTAATTTTGAGATGTTAATGTTTGTATGCATGAGTGGCCAGGTTTATCTAGCCAAGATTATGTTGTAGTATTAGTTTATCCTCTTTTGATTGATTGGGAATGATCGTTTGTGTTGCTAGCTTTGATTGTTGTGAAGCTTTTCTTACTTGTATTATATAGATTTTTTGCACTAGAGTAATTGCCTAGTGTTAGCATTTACACGTTTAACGGATACCGAACGGAGATGTTAGATGTGGGAAGAGGGTAGGAGAACCGGAAGGTAAAACAGACCTCTTTGTGGCATTCGATTTCTTATCCAGGGATTCTTGGCTTTGCCATTGCATTCACGTGCGTAGCATACCGAATCATTAGGTATAGATCGCCTAAACCAAGGAGGAGGTAGAGAGCAATTCCATTCACTCGTACGAGGGGGGTTTTCTTGCTTAGGAATGCACCATTTCACATTCTCGAACACGAAGGGTAGGAAGGTAGGAAATCATTCCCATGACATTATGAGAGGATAGCTAGGCTACACATTATCTTGGTTAGTTTCTTTTATCAGTTTATCATCTTTTTTTTTTCAAGTATTTTATTTATGCAAGTGATTAATCTTTCACCAAATTATGACCTAGATCGAATTAATATGAACTTTTTAGTGTATAACCTCACAAGATAGTTCCCCGTGGATTTGACCTTGATTCAGCATACTAGACTACAATCGACCCGGTACTCTGCCGGTTATGTTGGACACCTCGGTTTGGCCCATCAAACATCCATCATCTCAGCACGTGTTGCATCTAGAAAAGCATGTATACGACGTTTATACTCATCAAAACGATCTACAGAGCACATCAATATTGTCCTAGCATACTAGTTGGTATCCATGATGCAAAGCTTTGAAAATTAGAAACTTGAAAAGTTTTCAAAGTATTTTCAGAAGCACAACAAGTAGGATTACTTCAGAACAGAAGCACTACTCCGATACCAATTGTTGGTCCCTCGAAAAGGCTTTTGTTAAGTTTAGAGGGGGGGGGGGTGAATAAACTTAACACTTAAAACTTTTGGAGTTAACAAACTTAGCAAGGTCGAGAGTCTGATGATCGCCAGAGTGGTCTGGCCGACCACTCAATGAGTCACCGACTTTTGATATTACTGGATTTGTTGTAGCAGAATATATTTAGTTGAAGCCTTATTACTTGTTGTTTTAAATATGATACCAAGTATTAGATACTCAGTAGTGTGAGTGTGTGATTCTGTTGCTAGTATTAGTAGGTTGATGTGATTTGTATACTAAATGCGGAAAGTAAATGCAGAAAGTAAATAGGCAGATTTTATAGTTGTTCCAGGTGGTGTAATTCTTTCAGTCCACTTTTCTCCTGTGATGTTGGAGGAAATTCACTAGAGATCTTTGAGGTTGTAGATAAAAAAATCCCTAAGCTGTCTGTCCTTCACCAATAACTATGGCTTCACAAACTGAATATTTGAAACAGGTAGGATTGCTAAGTATTCCAGTGGTCCTTGAAGGTTAGGATTTTCTCGTCACCAGCTCTACCACAAACAACAGTTTTTGACACCTAAGTGCTTCTCTGTCTTCAGAAGGTTTCTTGTAAAAGAGAGTTTGAACCAAGTAAGTGATTCGGCTTTCAGCAGCTTGATTAGGATGAAATGATCAGCAGCTTGGAGTCTTCAAGTGTGTGTTCTTGATGTAACTTGATAGCAGGTTACACTTGAAGAATATACTGGATCAGTAGCTTTAAGCTCAGTAACGTCAGCAGGGTGTTTTTCTTGATCTTTAAAAAGATAGCTTCGTATGGATTATTTTCCTTCTCAATTTTCATCGTCTGTATCTGAATCAGGAGTCTTCTATTTATAAGTGAGAATCCTGTTACTTATGTTTGAATTTCAAACATAGACATTTCAGAATTTTCTCCATCTTGACTTGCTTTCTGTCTCTGTTCATAGTACTGACACAGTCAGTTTGCTTTCTGTCAGTTTTAAGTCTGTCCACCCTATGACTTGTATCCATTGATTAATCCTCTGAATCTTTCCAACATCCCTTTAATATTGATCATTGATTTGTTGACAAAATCAAGACTTGTAATCTGTCCCTATCCTTGTAATCTTCCAATGTAACCTTTGATTAAATCGAGATTTACATTCAGTAGATACCTGTGTATATTAGTCAGCTGAAATTCATGTCAGTCAGCTGTCTTAAGTTTTTTGTGTTTATAAAACACTTCAGCTGACTATCTTTTATCTAACTTTTGATTGTGAAGTTAGAGTACATTTTAAACATAACCAAGTTTCAATAACCACTTAACATATGGAACTTAGACCTTGTACACAAGTTATATGTAATCAGTAGGTCATCACAGACTTCCCTAAATTCTGATTCCGTATCCTTGACTTTAAATACTATGTTTGATCACTTAGCCTTCAATAACTGAGTTTGAACCCTCAGCCTTCAGTCTTCAGCAGCTTCCTAACTAGTATACTGACCTAGTTACCCTACTGACCTAGACAGGTCTGCTGATACAGTCAGCTGACCAAATTACTTTACATGTTTGATCAAACCTATACAAAGATCAAACTCTAATAAACCTATACATTTGATTTAGATGTCTCGGATTTTATGCAAAGCAAAATATAACAAGTAATAAAATTTATAAATCCGGTTTACCCCAAGTGCAGGGATCGTAGTATAGAGGTTAATACCGGAGTCGATCCACAGGGAATCGAGGTTGGTCTAGTTCTTAATTTTTCGAAAAGTGTCACGAGAAATAAAAACTAAAACGAAAACAACAAAAGTAAATCGACAAGATCAAAGATCTAAAGCCGTGAAAGATAGTTACGAACTAAGTTATTTCTACTTTTTAACTAAAACTACAATTTCTACGATTACTACGATGAAGACGAAAGCAAGACAGCACAACGATTTCTTTTCAATTAATTTAACAACGAACAAGCAATGATCCACCGATTCCACAACACTCAATTTCTTCTCTGGATTATCTTGTAGTGATTTAACGAAAATTGTGATTCACCTATCGAAGGTATGAACTCCTAATCTCTTAGAAAAGTTCGCCTATCAATCTTTTATCTTTCGATTTTAAAGATTAACGCTTTCATAACAAAGGTGTGAAATCTCTCAATTCCGCAATCTAGATATTCAACCTAACAACTCTCGTTATTTTTAGGTTAAAAATCTAATCTTTACTACGGTGATCTAAGTTTAACAACGACTCTCGTCAAACGTTAAACATCAAATATGCAACGATCTCTCGATATAATTGCATAAAAACGAATAAAGCATAATAAAGATACAACTTTTATTAAAACTTACAAGATAATCCAAATTCGAAATCGAGATGTGCTAAGAATCGGCTTCACAAGGCTTGTTCCAACGTGCTTTAGCCTCTCATCATCGTATGATTGCTTGAAATCGTTTCATATTTCAAGTGTTGATTCATAGGCCGTATTCTCCGAGAATTTATATATAAGATAGTATATATATTTTGGTACATAGATATATAGATATAGATATAGATATATACGTATAGAGATATATAGATATATATATTTAGCTACACATATAGTTAATATATATAAATCTATAAATATATATATAGATAGATAGCTAGATAGCTATATATATATATATATATATATATATATATATATATATATATATATATATATACTATAAAGAAAAATAAAAATAAAGAAGACAAGAAAAATAAAATGCAAAAGAAAAAAAAATTAGATATGTATATATATATATTCTAGTACTACAACAAAGAAAAAAATAAGAGCAAGAAAGTAAAAGAAAATTGGCCGAAAGAAGCGAGGCGCTTCATCCTCGATGAAGTTAAGCCTATTTATAGGAAATTTGCCAAGGCCGGATCGATCCGGGAAAGGGCCGGATCGATCCGGTGTCATTATTGCAAATCCTAACTGATTCTACCCAATCTTCGGATGATTTGACATATATTGGATTAAAACTTCTAAAATTCATATCTTGAGTTGTAGACCTCCAAAAATTGCAAACGAAATGCCAAAATTACGGTCTCGAGAAACTCTACAACTTTCATGAAGGACTCTTCTTCAGAAAACGTCTTCTTGAGTACCTCGTGTTCCTCCGAGCGTTTTTGCGACATTTTTACGAAATTGAATCAATTAGCCACTTGACCACCATTTGAGTTATAGAAGTCCGATTGACTTGATTCAAAATCCATTGGAAAGCTTTCTTGAAGATATACAACTTTTATTAAGGAAACTTCTTCAGAAAATGTCGTTTTGATGAGCCATTTCCATTACGTGTCGTTTTACGACATTTTACTGATATGAATCGATTAGCCACTTTGACCATAACTTGAGTTGTAGAACTCCAATTTACGTGATTCAAAGTGCGTTGGAAATCTTATGTGAAGATCTACAACTTTCATTAAGAAGTCATCCCCTGAAAATGCCTCTAAGCTAGGTCAAATCTCCGTCGAAAATATGTAACGATTTAAGTACTCAGGAAAAAACGACCCTTTTGAACTCGTAAGCTTGTGGCACCTTCTTCTAACCCTCTAAACACATCTTTTAGACTCAAAACATGTCGTTACGTGGAATCTTGGTCAATGTATAATCCTGCAATGAACCACCAAAATACCAAACGTAAATCCGACATTTACACTCCGGTTACTAAACCGGTACAAAAACTAGTAAAAACACGATAAAAATACAATATTTTATATAATAACTACTACTAACATATTTAGATGAAACATAGGAACTAATGACTCGAACTGATATATAAGTGCTCAAAATCCAAACCTTATCATCTTTTAATCATCTTTTAGATCGAAAATATGTATCTACAAGACATCCAAAACATTGCAAAGTGTAATCACATATAAAACCACCAATAAAACACATAAATCAACCACTTTTGCAATTAAACCGTTTAAAACCTCACTTGCTCAATAAATCGATTAAAAGCTCATTTTCTATGAAAATTATATAAATGTGGAGGAAATCATTATAAAATGTATCATTAGAAATCGTATAAAATCACCCTTAACAACTCCCCCACACTTAGCTTTTGCTCGTCCCGAGCAAAACAAAACAAGAATCAAGGCTAGAGAAAAGATAGACACCTCAGCAAATATAGCATATATTCAATAAATCGAGAGTTCACCCTCGTGTGTGTGCATAGCCATAGAAAACTTCCACTAAGTCCAAACTTGAAAATTCAAAGCAAACTAGCTAATACCCCTTCAAGCTAGTAATAAATGATACTTATAAGATGCACCCTACAAAACGTGACATATCCCGAAAGGATAATAGAATGTATCTAGGACCTTTCTCGATATACTCGAGAGGATAATCCCTGACACAAATATATCTGCTCGGTTTATACTTGGGGATAAGGTATACGATAACTAAGCCTTTCCCCATGTTCTATTTATTTTTATTATTTTTTCATAGAATACTAACATATCCGAACTCATTGCCAAAATCGACTATCTTGCAAGTGTCATGAGGTGAGATCGAATACATTAATACCTATCTAACTCTTTTTTTTCAACACACATCAGAATGAGCTCTTGCCCGTCATAGCAGAATAGGATATTCGAGATATATCCTACCTTACTCAAATCATAAGGCAACTTTCTTCTTTTCGTCGTGAGCTTTTGGTCATCATAGTGGTATAGGACATTCGAGATATGACCTACCGCACTCAAATCATCGACCAGCTTCCGACACACACAATTAATTCTATTAAATTCAACTTTTTTTTTTTCAATGCACAATAGTTACGCTTTACTTATCACATTCAAACCTAAGATATTCACAGTATAACATACTTTGGATCTAAACACAAACTATCATAATCGTAACGATATATACGTTAGCACTAAGCACATGACTTATAAGATAATCAACTATCACTAATCCAAAGGGGTATAGCTTTATATTTTAGCTCATCATTCACTATGGCTTGTGAAAAATATAATATCGGGTGAAACAACTAACCTACTAAACATACGGTATACAACATCAATGACTATAAAAAAAAACCGAACAAAGATATGCATTGCTTACTCGGGACTAAACAAAAAAACTAAAAATTTCGAAAAATTTAGCTCTTTTTTGCATAGAATCATAATGAATTAAGCAAATGGTAGATACACATAACCGACTATTCCCTCCCCCACACTTAAATCACAAAGATGTCCTCAAAGTTGTGCAGAAAGTAAAAGAAAAAGAACACTTAGCCGATTGTAGTCGATAGAGGCAATTCGGAAAGTGCTTCAAGTCGAGATCGAAATGTCCGACGAAAAGCGATGAAGATCATGGACCATCCACCGAAAACCGATTTTGTCTAAAACTCACAATTGCTATCACAAATATCCTGCACACTTGACAAACACGGAAATATCTCGGGGACACGGGGGAATATAACATATCGCGCAGAAAAGTTTGATACAAGCATAGGAAATAATCACTCAGATGGAAAAATCACCACATAGGGAAAACACAGGACATCTAAGCATATACGTATCATAGAGAGTATTACATGAGCATAAATCATAAATTCATAGTCAGATATTCCTACTAGATTATAAAATGAAATGTAGTGAGTCTTTTATACCCAGATCCTCAAGGGTTAAAACATTCTAACAACCTATGTCTAAGGAATGACACAATTGAATTTTTTTCTTTGTTCTCCATCGGGATTTTCGGATAACCACCTAATCGTTCCCTCTTTAATGATATTCAAAACATTCATCCTGATACTTGGTTGTGCTATGTGTTCAACTTCTATCACAAATTCTACATTTCATTAAGACTAATCTTTATCCAAATTATTTTTTATTATTATTATTACTATTATCGGGCTGCCTCCCGGTAGCGCTTTTGTTTAACGTCGTTTGCTCGACAATCGTGCAACTCAACCTGGATCAGGCCACTTCACCTTCCTCCCAGCCACTACATCGTGTAAGCTCTGATCATTGGTGTGGCTGCAGAAACAGCATCTAATACATGGGGTCAAGTTTCTGATTCCTTTCCAAACACTTTTAATCCTCCCCATTGTAGACTTCTTCTTCTTCAGTTTTCTCTTCAACTGTGCCTCCCTTTTAAGTTCTTCCATATCCCAACTACCAGCCATAACTTCCTCTAATGAACTACTGCCGTCATCCTCAGAAAACAAGTCAGGTGAAAATTCGTCAAACTCAGCCATTTGACCATACCACACCCGAGGATGTCGAGGAAATGAACAATCAAAGGTTTCTCTTTGGTTTGTCCAATATAATGCTTGCACCTTTGACCATTCACTCTGAACGGCTGGTCACCATGACCTCTTAGTTCTAAAACACCTCCAGGAATGATTTGCAGAATTTCAAAGGGGCCGGACCAACGTGTCCTTAACTTTCCAGGAAACAGATGTAACCTGGAATTGTACAATAAAACTTGCTCCCCAACTTGAAATTCTCGCTTCTTGATCTTTGCATCATGAAGGAGTTTCATTCTATCCTTGCTAATCCTGGCACTCTCGTAGGCCCGGAGTCTAAACTCATCCAATTCATGCAACTGCAGCAGCCGATGTTCACCACATGATTGGGTATCGAAGTTTAAGAACTTAGTAGCCCAATACGCCTTATGCTCCAACTCAACTCGGTAAGTGGCATGGTTTTCCATATACCATCTGATAGGGTGATGTACCCATGGGGTCTTATAGGCGATTCGATATGCCCATAGTACATCATCCAACTTAAGACTCCAGTCCTTTCGTGGATCAAGCACAACTTTTTCCAGGATCTTCTTTAAACTCGATTGCTTCTCGACACCTGCCGCTAGTCATAGGGTGATATGGTGTGCCAATTTTATGCCGGACACCATATTTCTCAAGGACTTTCTCTAGTGGTCGGTTGCGCGAGTGTGTTCCTCATCACTAATTAAAGCACGGGACATCCAAATCTCACAAAGATATTTTTCTTAAGAAAGCTCATGACCGCTTTGTGGTCATTGCGAAAAGTGGCTTGAGCCTCCACCCATTTTGACACATAGTCAACGCAGACTAAGATGTACTTGTTTCCACAGGAAGATGGAAACGGGCCCATAAAATCAATACCCCATACATCAAAGACCTCACATTCTAAAATGGGTTTTAATGGCATGTCAAAACGCCTAGTTAGAGTACCGGTTCGTTGGCATCTATCACAAGCCTTGCAGAAGGCTTCTGAATCCTTGAAGATCGTGGGCCAATAGAAACCGGACTGAAAGATTTTAGCAACGGTTTTCCAGGGACCAAAGTGGCCACCAGTAGGCCCACTGTGGCATTGTTTAATGATATCACGTTGCTCGATTCGAGAACACATCTTCTTAACAATCCGTCCTTACAAATCTTGAAGAGGTAAGGTTCATCCCATACAAATGTTTTCAAGTCGAGAAAGAATTTCTTCTTCTCCCGATATATGAAAATTCGGATTTAAATATCGGGAATGCAGTAGTTGACGATGGAAGAATACCATGGAACATCCGGAGCACAATCGTCTATTAGCATAACATTTTCTAGAGGAAAGTAAAGGTCTATATCATCCGGCTTTCTCTTTCCTCATTCAAAGATCCTTGAAACATGATCGGCTACTACGCTCTCACCGCCCTTTTTGTCCTTAATCAAGCGTCAAACTCTTGCGGGATCAGTATCCAACGTAGTAAGCGCGGTTTAGCATCTTTCTTTGTCATGAGATATCGCAAAGCAGCGTGATCAGTCCACACAGTAATTGCAGCACCCAACAAGTAACTACGAAACTTGTCAATAGCGAAGCTACGGCCAATAATTCCTTTTCCGTAGTGGTGTAGTTAACTTGAGTAGGGTTTAGTGTGTGACTGGCGTAAGATATAGGTTGGAATTTCCCCTTTATTCGTTGTCCTAAGACTGCACCAACAACATAGTTGGATGCATCACACATAAGTTCGAAGGGTAGATTCCAGTCAGGAGAGATAAGAATCGGTGCAGAAATCAATTGATTTTTAAGCTCCTTAAACGCTTGCTGGCAACTATCATCAAAATTAAAAACGACGTCTTCTCTAAGTAAAGTAGAAAGGGGCTTGGCTATCTTGGAAAAGTCCTTAATGAATCTCCTATAAAAACCGACATGTCCAAGAAAGCCTCGAACTTCACGCACATTTCTAGGAAAATTCATCTTCTCTATAGCTTCCACTTTTGCCCTATCCACTTCCATTCCTTTGGCTGAGATCTTGTGGCCAGAACTATTCCTTCATCTACCATAAAATGGCACTTTTCCCAATTTAGGACTAAGTTCTTTTCCACACAAATGGGATAACACTTGATCGAGATTAGCAAGACAAAGTGATCAAAGGATTGACCAAAGACTCGAGAAATCGCCCATGAATATCTCCATACCCTTTTCAACAAGCCCATCAAAGATTGCCAAACATACATCTTTGGAATGTAGTCGGGCATTGCAAAGACCGAATGGCATTCGCCTGTAAGCGAATGTACCATAAGGGCAAGTGAAAGTGGTCTTTTCTTGGTCAGATGGGTCTATGGGTATCTGGAAATATCCTGAATATCCATCAAGGAAACAGTAGAATGCATGTCCTGCCAGACGTTCTAACATCTGGTCAATGAAAGGAAGGGGGAAATGATCTTTCATTGTAACTTCATTGAGCTTTCTATAGTCGATACAAACTCTATAACCCGATGAATTGAGCCTCAATGCTACTTCTTCGCCTTTCTCATTCTTCTCAATAGTAATTCCTCCTTTCTTAGGAACTACTTGAGTAGGGGACACCCATTCACTTTATCGACAATTGCGTAAATGATACCCATGTCTAAAAGCTTAATAATCTCTTTTTAACCACTTCTTGCATATGAGGGTGAGCCTCCTCCAGGGCTGTCTAACGACTTGGCACCCTCTTCGATCTTAATCTTATGCATACAAATGTCGGAGATATCCTCTCGATGTCTCCTACTTGCCAACCAAAGGCTTTCTCATTCTTTCTTAAGACGTCCAATAACTTCATCTCTTCTAATCGAGATAACTTGGCAGAAATAATCAACGGAAGCTTGTCACCTTCTTTTAAGAACACGTATTTCAGATGCTTAGGTAAAGGCTTTAGTACCAGATCTGCAGGGGGGTCTTCTAAACTCGATTTAAGCTCTCCACTTTTCAACTCAACATCACTGAGTCTACTTAGTGGTCCCACTGCCGAAGCTTCTCCTTTCAACAAATCTTTATCAAATTCAGCTTCTAATTGTTCTAGATTCACCCAACCATGATTATTCAAGTTCTCTATTAATCGCTCATATTCGAGCTTTCAATGGCCATGACTTGCTTTTCTATGTAATCATTAAAATCATCGACACATATCTTCTATAGAAGCCAGGTTGGATAATCGGAGGGTCTCTGAATAGCTTTGGAGACACTATAGCTCACCTCCGATCACCAACTCGTATGGTCACTTGGCCTCCATCACACCAACAATGGGCTCTGCTCAGAAAGAAAAGTTCTTCCAAGTATCAAAGGGTATTCTCATCCTTCCCGATGTCTCAGGCGTACTACCAACCGGAAAAGTGAATCTATCTATTTGAACTAGAACGTCCTTTAATATCCCAAAGACTTTCTTGGAAGATCTATCAATAATTGAAGGTTCATGGTTGTGGGTTCTAAAAGGTCATTCAAACCAAGTCACATTTCTGATGCACAATGGCATCGAGACTTATGGATGCACCTAGGTCACATAAAGAATTTGGAAAGACTAAGCCTCCCATCAACAATGTGAGCACAAATTTCCCGTGGTCACCCTTTTTTGATTGGTAGATCATCATAACTTATCATAGAGCAATCCTCACCAATCAACCGATCCATGTCTTCGAGCTTCTTTTTAGAAGAAACAACATCCTTGATAAACTTAGTATACTTAGGCATCTCAACCAAAACATCAGATAATGGAAGATTAACCTGAGTATTTTTCAAAAGATTAAGCACTTTTTCATATTTCTTGTCCTCATGCAAGGAGATGTTACTTTTTCTAGGTGGATATGGAAGTTTCTTTAAATCACTCTCAGAAAAGACTTTCTTCGAGGATGAACTGACAGCTTTATCTTCCAAATCTTTCCACCTCACCACTTTCTCACTTCTTTTACTAGTCGGGGATCAGCCACCGACTTTCACCGAATTTTTCATCTCTCGGGGTTCACCACACCAAGTCTTTCAAACTCTTTACTTCTCGGGGTCACCACCACGAGTACTATCAAATGAATGTAGGGGCATGGATGCACGACTTCCCTCATGCCTCATCGGGGCGAGGGGGTTAGTGGTTTCCCTGGTTCGGGGACCACTTAGTTGAGTACTGGACCTTAAGTTCATTGCACCGCCTCTTCTCTACCGTAAGGAATTGAAGGTACCAGGTCAGTGCATTGGCTATTATTCAAATCGGTCTGAGCAACTTGACCGTCCTTTGGATTCTTTTCTGTGAAACTGGGCAGCTGCCCTGGGGGTCTAGAAGCTAACTGTCCAGCCAACTGTCCGATTTGCCTCTCAAGATTTTTCATTGATTTATTTTGCTCCTCCCTAAAGGAGTCCCATTGAGCTTTGATATCACTCGAGTGCGAGGGGCCTTGAGAGTTTTGATAGTTCTGCGAATAAGGCTGGCTGGACCGATTTTGGAATGTAGAATTAGAATTGTTAGGCCAATTCTGATTGAACCTCTGATTTTAATTGGAAAAATTCGTGTTCAGGTTCTGATTAGGGTTTCGATTGAAATTTTGATTTTGGTTAAAATTTGAGTTTTGATTGAAATTTTCATTCTGATGGAAATCCTGGTTTTGAGGATTACTTTGGCCAGAGAACTGATTATTAAATCTCTGATTTTGCTGCCCAAAGAAAGCATTAACTTCAGCATTCTGTCCATTCATAGGACAGAAACGAGAGGTGTGCCCCACATTATCACATGTCTGGCATGTGACTGGATTGTACTGTCCATGATTCTGGACAGCATTAACTTGATAGGTCGAAGGGGAAATGAATTGACACTGGCCAACCATATGGCCAGTTTGACAACAATTTTCACAAAACAGAACTTGAGAGTTCTGTGAAAATGAAGGATTCTTATTCTTTTGATTTAGATACGTGGTAAGAGCAGCCATCTGCTGTTTCAGCATGGCGATTTCATTTTGACTGTTCACCTCCTCGATCCTAGGAGGAGGAAGTGGTGCTTGAATAGCTTGATACGAGGGGGCATAGTTATATTTGGAAATATCCTCGAATAATGCCCACCCCTCTTCAGGTGTTTTCTTCAGGAATGCCCCACCAGAAGAACTGTTGACCATGCCTTTAGTGAGCTCGGTCAAGCCGCTGAAAAACGTGTTGACTTTCCTCTGCAAGTCCAAACCATGATGGGGGCATTTTCTAAGAAGAGCTTTGAATCTCTTCCAACAGTCGAAGAAAGACTCATTTTCCTTTTGATAGAAAGTGAAAATTTCACTTAGGCACTGGGCTGTCTTAGATGGAGGGAAGTATTGACTCAGGAACTCTTTCTCGAGTTCAGCCCAGGTGGTGATTGACTCTGCAGGGAGAGAGTTGTACCACTCTTTAGCCTCCCCTCTTAGGGAAAATGGAAATAATTTCAATTTTATCGCATCCTCACTGACTCCTTGGATGCGAGTCGTACTACATATCTCCAGAAATATGTGTATGTGAGTATGAGGATTCTCAGACTGAAAACCATGGAAAATAGATGCATGTTGCATCATTTGTATGAGACCAGGTTTAAGTTCGAAGGTTGGTGCATTAATGACGGGTAAAACGATTGCCGGGTTGACCTGGACTTCACCAGGCATGGCGTAGTCAGCCAACGTACGTCTATCGTCTGCAGCCATTATGACTATTTCTTCGATCTCGCCGCCCAAACGCTGTTCAAATCTTGATCGGCCGTGTTCTCTTCGTCAGGAAGAGCCGAAGGACGGACTCTTCGCCTGTTTGGTCTGACTATGGTTCGTTCGAGGTCAGGGGTGTAAAGAAGTGGACCTTTCTGACTCCGAGTTTGCATAAACCAGCTCGTACACCAACACCTAAATCACGAGGTTTCGGGATTTTTTCCTTATGCTTTCGCAGAGTGGGATTCACCGAGAATCCTTCACCCAACCTCGACGATTGAAACGTGTTCCTTGGATCTTAAAAAATTCTCGAAATTTTTTTATTTTTTTTCTCTCTCGGTAATTACCGATTACACTCGGTATTTACCGATTTTTTTTTTTTTTTTTTTTTTTTGAAAGGAAAAGAAAAAGAAACAGAAAAGGATACGGAAACAGAAACAGGAAAACAGAAAAATTAAAACAACTAGACAACCTTTTCGAGGTCCCCGGCAACGGCGCCAAAAACTTGTCTCGGATTTTATGCAAAGCAAAATATAACAAGTAATAAAATTTATAAATCCGGTTTACCCCAAGTGCAGGGATCGTAGTATAGAGGTTAATACCGGAGTCGATCCACAGGGAATCGAGGTTGGTCTAGTTCTTAATTTTTCGAAAAGTGTCACGAGAAATAAAAACTAAAACGAAAACAACAAAAGTAAAGACGATGAAGATCAAAGATCTAAAGCCAGGAAAGATAGTTACTGAACTAAGTTATTTCTACTTTTTAACTAAAACTACAATTTCTACGACACTACGATGAAGACGAAAGCAAGACAGCACAACGATTTCTTTTCAATTAATTTAACAACGAACAAGCAATGATCCACCGATTCCACAACACTCAATTTCTTCTCTGGATTATCTTGTAGTGATTTAACGAAAATTGTGATTCACCTATCGAAGGTATGAACTCCTAATCTCTTAGAAAAGTTCGCCTATCAATCTTTTATCTTTCGATTTTAAAGATTAACGCTTTCATAACAAAGGTGTGAAATCTCTCAATTCCGCAATCTAGATATTCAACCTAACAACTCTCGTTATTTTTAGGTTAAAAATCTAATCTTTACTACGGTGATCTAAGTTTAACAACGACTCGTCAAACGTTAAACATCAAATATGCAACGATCTCTCGATATAATTGCATAAAACGAATAAAGCATAATAAAGATACAACTTTTATTAAAACTTACAAGATAATCCAAATTCAAATCGAGATGTGCTAAGAATCGGCTTCACAAGGCTTGTTCCAACGTGCTTTAGCCTCTCATCATCATTATGATTGCTTGAAATCGTTTCATATTTCAAGTGTTGATTCATAGGCCGTATTCTCCGAGAATTTATATATAAGATAGTATATATATTTTGGTACATAGATATATAGATATAGATATAGATATATACGTATAGAGATATATAGATATATATATTTAGCTACACATATAGTTAATATATATAAATCTATAAATATATATATAGATAGATAGCTAGATAGCTATATATATATATATATATATATATATATATATATATATATATATATATATATATATATATATATATATGTTAGGAAATCACTAGTTTAACGCAAATGAATTTAAAATTTGATTTCCTTTTCTAGATCGTTCTTCGTTTAATGCAATAAACACGTTAAGTAGTTTGACGGTTATACCTTAGATGATCTACAAGATCGTCGCTTTGACCGCCAACGGAGAGTAGTTCAATGCGCAAGCCGTCCACGCGTCCGGCCTCTATCGCTAATCCACACGAACCCTCGCCGAATCCTCCTGGATTGCTATCGTAAAACTCCGGTGCGCTAGACCGGACCTTTTCTTCCTCACAAACTCACTATGGAGAGCTCTCTATTTTACACAAGAATTATGAACTCTTGCAATTGTGTTGTACAAAAGAGCTTGACACCCACTTCCTTTTATAGAGGAGGTGGCGCCCATCTCAAATGTGGAGGAGAAGAAACCTTTTTCCAATAAAATAAGGAAAATCAATTAGATTGATTTATCTCTTTAATTATAATATTTTGTCAATATCATATATTGATTATAATTATCTTATTACCATAAATCTATTTTTCCAAAATCAATTAATATCCTATATTAATATTATGGCAATATTTATTAATTAAAGCGCACAATCCAAGTGTATCTCATACACCCAAAAGTGGCGCCCTTTAGTCAATAAATTGACTTCCGGAATATTCTTTAATTAATATAATTTATATATAATTAATATCTTGTATTTTATTTATTCATAATAAATAAATACCACCATATTAATTTACCACTATAACCTTTATAGTCTAGAGATAAACTTTCCTTATTTGGTTATCAGCTATAACCGCATTTTAATCCGACTCGATGTTCATATGTGTGTGACCCGATAGGCTTCCGAATATGTTGGCCGTAGACACAAAGTGCAATTTACCAAAATGCCCTTCATACCTAACGATCACGGGATAGCGTCTAGCAACACACCGTGACCCCCAATTATCGGAAGAGTCAAAAGCAATGACTACTACCTTTCATGTGAAGCAGTTACCGTGTAACTTACAATCCTATCGCTATAATAATATCCATACGATCGTATCTCGAGTGTCAATACATTGACGATCGTATCTTATAATCTGGATATCATGCTCTCTCGGAATAACACATTTACTCCCACTTTGCAAAGATTCTCGAGAGCTAGACATTCCTTATAAGAAGGCCATTTCGGATATTCAATCCCTATCATAGGATATGCGATTCCCGGACGACCAATCATGTATACTCCGCATGCTTCAATATCATACCCAATCACTACCGCATGATCGCCCCGTGGTTAGGAGAAATCTCAATAGTGTCAAAGCATGACAATCCACACCGTGATGCCATGAAGACTCCGGTCAAAAGGATAATTACACAACCGCCACATAGTGTGACACTTATTGTAAGTGGGTCACTCTAACGTACGCATTCTCTAATACACGCCCACGTGCATACCCAAGTGTCTCTACACTTCGATAGACGAGATCTATCCCTACCTTCTAAAAGGTAGAAGACATCCAATACGTGCTAGTCTGATTATACTATCAATGTCCCATTTGATAATATGTAAGACTAGAGACATTTAAGTACCAACCTTGTTATAGTGATTAGAGATCTCATCAACCATAATCACTATCATGGTTTCTCTATCACAGATTGATACTAGGGACGTTACTATATAATATGAAGACAAACAATACATATAATAACATAAGTGCTTTTATTAATCATAATAAAGTTATTACATGAACTAAATAGATCAGAAATGACCCGACCGGTCGGATCCGGTCCGACCCGATTGGGTTTAGGACACCTTTCCAACAATCTCCCACTTGGCCTAAAGCCAATCACCCATATGCCTAAGCCCGTGCAAGTGAACATGTTTCTCATGCTTAGCTTGAGACAATGCCTTGGTTAACGGATCAGCTATGTTATCATCCGTGTGGACTTTCTCTATCTTTACATCTCCTCTATCTACTATCTCTCTAATCAAGTGATAGCGCCAGTAGCACATGTTTGGACTTCATGAGACCTTGGTTCCTTTGATCGAGATATCGCTCCATTATTATCACAAAGATGCAGAGGCACTGACCTTCAATGGAGGAACCACACCAAGTTCGGTGAATGAACTTCTTCATCCAAATCGCTTCCTTTGCCGCCTCCGAGGCTGCTATGTATTCGGCTTCCGTTGTAAATCTGCAGTAGTCTCCTGGCTTGGAACTCTTCCACTCACCGCCCGCCGTTAAGCGTGAAAACAAATCCAGATTGTGACTTAAAGTCATCCTTGCCGCTTTGGAACCGCATCCGTGTAACCTCGTAATACTAAATCATCATTCCCGAAAACCAGGAACATATCCCCTGGTACGCCTCAAGTACTTAAGGATATTCTTGACAAAGAATCCAGCTGACCATCACCTGGATTGACCGGGTACCTACTAGTCATACTAAGAGGGTACGAGACGCCTGGTCTTGTGCATAACATGGCATACATGATAGACCCGATTGCCGAAGCATAAGGGACTTTACTCATTTGTGCCCTTTCCTCCTCTGTCTTAGGACTCATTCCTTGGGACAGTAGACCCCATGTGACATGGGCAACAATCCTTTCTTGGATCGCTCCATGTCGAATCTCTTCAAAGATCTTGTCTATGTAGGTGGATTGCATGACATGACATCAAGCAACCTTTTAGATCTATCTCTATAGATCTTTATTCCTGCAATATGGGCTGCCTCACCCAAGTCCTTCATAGAGAAGTTCTTGGATAACCAAGCTTTGACTGATTGTAACATAGGCACATCATTCCCTATGAGCGAGATGTCATCCACATAAAGCACTAGGAACACAATGGCACTCCCACTAACCTTCTTGTAAACACAGGGCTCATCTTCGTTCTTGATGAAATCAAACTGCTTGATTATCTCATCAAAGCGAAGATTCCAACTCCGAGAAGCTTGCTTTAATCCATAAATGGATCTTTGCGCTTTACACACCATCCTGGCGCGCATTGGTTGTGAAACCCTCAGCCGTGTCATATACACTTCCTCGCATGTTCCCGTTAAGGAAAGCCGTTTTCACATCCATCTGCCAGATTTCGTAATCATGGTATGCTGCAATAGCAAGCAAAATTCTAATGGATTTTAACATGGCAACAGGCGAGAAGGTTTCATCATAGTCAACTCCTTGTCTTTGCTTATAACCTTTTGCCACCAACCTAGCCTTGTAGGTGGTCACGTTATCATTCATGTCGGTCTTTCTCTTAAAGACCCATTTACACCCTATAGAACTATTCCTCAAAGGATCAACTAAGTTCCAAACTTGGTTGTCCTTCATGGATTCCATCTCGTAATTCATGGCTTCAAGCCATTTCTCTTTGTCGTGCCTTAATAGCACCTCCTCATAAGTTCTAGGGTCCTCATCTTCCATGAGATACACGCCAGTGTACCTATCGGGTCCACGGCGTTCCCTGGTGGATCTTCGAGGTGTTATTGTGTCTACGGTAGAGGGTGGCGCCACATTTGTATGTGGTGTCTCCTCTACTTCCATCAACGGATTGTATCCGTAAGTGGTTCTCGAATTTCTTCAAGATCAATCTTACTCCCACCGACCTATCCGTAATAAACTCTTTCTCCGTAGTGGCCACCCCGGCAACAAACACCTTTTGTTCCTCGGGGTGGTAAAATTGGTACCTTTTGGTTTCTAGGATAACCCACAAACAGACATTTGTCGATCTAGGTTCCAGCTTTGTCGTGCATGGTTCGTTTCACATAAATCGACATCCCCAAGGTTTCATGTAACCTAGTGTTGGTTTCCTCCCTTTGAACACTTCATAGGAGTGGACTCAACCGTCTTTGATGGAACTCGGTTCGAGTGTATAGATGCGGTTTCTAGAGCATACCCCAAAACGGTTTTGGAAGAATCAGCATAGCTCATCATGGAACGTACCATGTCTAACAAAGTACGATTCCTCCTCTCGTATATGCCATTCATTTGTATGCGTCCACTGGAGGGGTCCATTCGTAGAATCCCATTCTCCTTTAAATAACTTTGAAACTCTCCATCTAGGTATTCTCCACCTCGATCGGATCGAAGTGTTTTGATTTCTTTACCTAGTTGTTTCTCCACTTCACTTCAATTCTTTGAACTTTTCAAGGCTTCGGACTTATACTTCATTAAGTATATATAACCATAGCGAGAATGGTCATCGGTGAAAGTGATAAAATAAGAGTATCCTCCTTTGGCTTGAATTGACATTGGGCCACACACATCGGTATGTATAAGCTCAAGCAATTCATTGGATCTTATCCTTTGCCACTAAAAGGTGACTTTGTCATCTTGCCAAGTAAACAAGCTTCGCATGTATCAAACGATTCAGAATCGAATTGATCCAACATTCCATCTTTATGGAGTTTGGAAATGCGATTCTTATTTATATGGCCAAGTCTACAATGCCATAAGTAGGATTCATTCAAGTCATTTATTTTGGCTTTCTTGTTATTTATATTAAGTACATCAACATTCATATCTAATATGTAGAGACCATTGCTAAGTATGCCAAGACCATAAAAGATTCCATCACGTGAAAAGAACAACATTTATTCTCAAACGTAAAAGAAAATCCATCAACATCTAATGCGAGAAATAGAAATAATGCTCTTCGTAAGAGCAGAACAAAATAACAGCTTATTGAGTTCTAGTACTAGCCCACTCGGGCAATGAAAGAAAATAAACTCCTACGCCAGTAGCAGCAACACTTGCTCCATTTCCAACGCCAGTAGGTCCACCTCTCCTTTCCTCGGATCTCTAGTTCTTCTTAGTGCCTGCATATTCAGACAAATATGAGAACCACAACCAAAGATCTAATACCCAAAGTGGTTAGACTTAGAAGAAGTAATGTTGATCTCAATCATAAATATACCAAGTCGAAGCATCGTAATGCTTCTTCTTGGTACTCAAGAAGCCCTTGCGCTTTCTCCTCCAATGTCCGGTCTCACCGCAATGGAAGCAAGCATCCTTGGATTTGTCTTTTGCTATCTTAGGCGTTGGCTTAGGTGCAGCCTTCGCCTTCTTGGACTTTTTCTCTGGCTTTTGCCTTGCCCTTGCTCAAGTGACCAAAGCAACACTTGCTTTCCCTTCCCTACAAAGGTGCCCTCGGCCAGCTTTTCAACATGTTCAATAACTCCGCTAGGAGCAATCTATCTTGTTCATGTGATAGTTCATCACAAACCGTGAGAATGAGTCGGTAGAGATTGCGTAATCAAGTCAATACTCAACTCGCGTTCCAACTTGTGGCCCAAATTCCCCCAAGCCTCTCTATGTACCCGATCATTTTAAGCACGTGTGACCCCACAAAGAGTCCCAGATGCCATCTTACAACTAAACAGGGCCTTCGAGACCTCGCACTCTCTCAAAGGCGAGAGACCGGAAGCGTAAAGTTCCTTCAGGTGGACCATGATAGAGTAGGCGCCCATAGACTCATGTCGCTTCTCGCAGCCCGGTGTCATAGAAGCAAGCATGATACATGTAGCATCAAGATCTTGTCGAAAGGTGCTTGTTGTACTTCGACAACATCTCGCAAATGAACCCTCGGCGGGCTTTTCCGGTAGGGCCTCGCCCAAGACATAGCCAATCTTCTCGTGCCTCAAAACGATTTTGAGGTTTCTTTCCCAATCGAGAAAATTAGTTTCGTCAAGCTTGTTATCGATGATAAAACGAAGGTTCAATTTGTTTGACATTTTCTACAACAATAAATAAAGATAGAATAAGTAAAGCTCATGTATAAAAAACTAAATTTGCACTAAGAAATTTTTAAGGTTTTACTCCCACTAGCCAACTATTCCTATTGGCTTTCAAGAATTTTAATTAATTCTTTAGCGGTCGGGACCTATCTAGTTGCCTTAATCCCCGACGGTGGTCGATCAATCTCGGCAATTTCGAAGGTAGGTACTCTACCACCATCGATCGCATGCGACTCCCAAAGGTCGACTAGTCAACTCTTTGACGCTTCACATCTCTATGTGATAGTCAACCCCTTGTCTCTAAAGTCGACGGCCTGACGGTGGCCAATCACCGAAAGACTTTAGTCGAGTCATAACCCAATATTCATGAGATCTCGTGACGATCATATCTCAATAATGACGATATACCGTGGTAGGTCAACTCCCGACGGTGGTCGATCGCTTGATCCGAACAAAGGCTCTTCACCGTCATTATAATATTGGGAGACAATTTTGGCTCGATTTTTGGCGTGGGAATAATTTTAAATTAATTCACTTAATTAATTTGGTTTAATTATGGTCTCATCTACTATGTGCATATTACTACGATATCGATAAAGTAAAACATACACAACATTCCGCGCATAAAATAACCGGTATGATCATGGACTTTTTCTAGGTGCGGTTTCAATACAAACCGACGAAAAACCGCTGGTCACAAACTAAGGGTATCTGCAACCGCCAATAGGATCTTTATTGTCAGTGTCGCCAATGGGTTCTTTATCTCTCCTTGGTCTTCAACTTCTTGCTCCATTCTTGTTACATAATAATTAATTACACCCGCCGCACACGGGGAGCTCGAGGAATGGGATAAATGCAAAAGTAAACTAGGTCACGTTCTTCATAACGGCCTAGGACAATTTTTCAAAAACCAACATAAAGAAAACATTCCCATCTATCCTATTGGTCGAGTCCATGATCAATCGGGGTCCATATAATCACATTATATCTACACATCTAATCCATACAATTTTATCTTATGAAAAAGATTAAATTCTAATTTTTAACTACTCATGCGTCTTTATTTTATCACATCAAATAATTAAATAACTTTTAATTAATTATATGATTTAACCGAAAATTAAAATTAACATTTAATTTTAAATCGATTTCAATTTTAATTAAATTTGAACTATTCAAAATAAAATTAAAATTATAAAGTCTCCTATTTGTTTCATTTCCAAAACTAAATTTAGCTTAGGCCTGCCCACTTTCCAAAATCAAAATTTTGGAAGTGGCCTAGGCCTAGGCCTATTCCAAATCAAATATTTGGAAAGGGCCTAGGCCTACTCCAAATCAAATATTTGGAAAGGCCAAATTATTTTAGTCTAGGCCTGGCCACTTTCCAAAATCAAAATTTTGGAAGTGGCCTAGGCCTAGGCCTATTCCAAATCAAATATTTGGAAAGGGCCTAGGCCTATTCCAAATCAAATATTTGGAAGGGCCTATTAATTTTGGTTTAGGCCTGGCCACTTTCCAAAATCAAAATTTTGGAAGTGGCCTAGGCCTAGGCCTATTCCAAATCAAATATTTGGAAAGGGCCTAGGCCTATTCCAAATCAAAATTTGGAAAGGCCAATGTCCCATATGGTTTCCCAATGGTCCAAACTATTTGAACCATTGGTTGGCCATATGACACAACTAAACAAACGAGATATCTATGCACAATAAAATATCACAAAACGAAAAGGGTTGATCTCCCCATTGGAAGAGAGAGCCGACGGACGGCAACCCTAGGGTTACCGCCACGCGCCGCCGCCGCCCTTGGGAGGGGGCGCCGCCAATGGCCGACCCCAAGAACCCTATTTTTTTTTTTTTGTGTTAACGCTTCGTGATTTAAATCTTGCATCTATCGATTAAATACTACGCATTTAAATTATGCTTATTGCTTAAGCTCAAGTCCGCCTCTCGATACCACCGTTAGAAATCACTAGTTTAACGCAAATGAATTTAAAATTTGATTTCCTTTTCTAGATCGTTCTTCGCTTAATGCAATAAACACGTTAAGTAGTTTGACGGTTATACCTTAGATGATCTACAAGATCGTCGCTTTGACCGCCAACGGAGAGTAGTTCAATCGCAAGCCGCCCACGCGTCCGGCCTCTATCGCTAATCCACACGAACCCCTCGCCGAATCCTCCTTGATTGCTATCGAGAAAAACTCCGCCGCTAGACCGACCTTTTCTTCCTCACAAACTCACTATGGAGAGCTCTCTATTTTACACAAGAATTATGAACTCTTGCAATTGTGTTGTACAAAAGAGCTTGACACCCACTTCCTTTTATAGAGGAGGTGGCGCCCATCTCAAGTGTGGAGGAGAAGAAAACCTTTTCCAATAAAATAAGGAAAATCAATTAGATTGATTTATCTCTTTAATTATAATATTTTGTCAATATCATATATTGATTATAATTATCTTATTACCATAAATCTATTTTTCCAAAATCAATTAATATCCTATATTAATATTATGGCAATATTTATTAATTAAAGCGCACAAATCCAAGTGTATCTCATACACCCAAAAGTGGCGCCCTTTAGTCAATAAATTGACTTCCGAATATTCTTTAATTAATATAATTTATATATAATTAATATCTTGTATTTTATTTATTCATAATAAATAAATACCACCATATTAATTTACCACTATAACCTTTATAGTCTGAGATAAACTTTCCTTATTTGGTTATCACTATAACCGCATTTTAATCCGACTCGATGTTCATATGTGTGTGACCCGATAGGCTTCCGAATATGTTGGCCGTAGACACAAAGTGCAATTTACCAAAATGCCCTTCATACCTAACGATCACGGATAGCGTCTAGCAACACACCGTGACCCCCAATTATCGGAAGAGTCAAAAGCAATGACTACTACCTTTCATGTGAAGCGCTATCGTGTAACTTACAATCCTATCGCTATAATAATATCCATACGATCGATCTCGAGTGTCAATACATTGACGATCGTATCTTATAATCTGGATATCATGCTCTCTCGAATAACACATTTACTCCCACTTTGCAAAGATTCTCGAGAGCTAGACATTCCTTATAAGAAGGCCATTTCGGATATTCAATCCCTATCATAGGATATGCGATTCCCGGACGACCAATCATGTATACTCCGCGATGCTTCAATATCATACCCAATCACTACCGCATGATCGCCCCGTGGTTAGGAGAAATCTCAATAGTGTCAAAGCATGACAATTCACACCGTGATGCCATGAAGACTCCGTCAAAGGATAATTACACAACCGCCACATAGTGTGACACTTAATGTAAGTGGGTCGAGTCTAACGTCGCATTCTCTAATACACGCCCACGCATACCCAAGTGTCTCTACACTTCGATAGACGAGATCTATCCCTACCTTCTAAAAGGTAGAAGACATCCAATACGTGCTAGTCTGATTATACTATCAATGTCCCATTTGATAATATGTAAGACTAGAGACATTTAAGTACCAACCTTGTTATAGTGATTAGAGATCTCATCAACCATAATCACTATCATGGTTTCTCTATCATGATTGATACTAGGGACGTTACTTATATAATATGAAGACAAACAATACATATAATAACATAAGTGCTTTTATTAATCATAATAAAGTTATTACATGAACTAAATAGATCAAATGATCCGACCGGTCGGATCCGGTCCGACCCGATTGGGTTTAGGACACCTTTCCAACAATATATATATATATATATATATATATATATATATATATATATATATATATATATATATATATATATATATATATATATATATATATATATATCTAGATACTATAAAGAAAAAATAAAAATAAAGAAGACAAGAAAAATAAAATGCAAAAGAAAAGAAATTAGATATGTATATATATATATTCTAGTACTACAACAAAGAAAAAAAATAAGAGCAAGAAAGTAAAAGAAAATTGGCCGAAAGAAGCAGGGCAGTTCATCCTGATGAAGTTAAGCCTATTTATAGGGAAATTTGCCAAGGCCGGATCGATCCGGGAAAGGGCCGGATCGATCCGGTGTCATTATTGCAAATCCTAACTGATTCTACCCAATCTTCGGATGATTTGACATATATTGGATTAAAACTTCTAAAATTCATATCTTGAGTTGTAGACCTCCAAAAATTGCAAACGAAATGCCAAAATTACGGTCTCGAGAAACTCTACAACTTTCATGAAGGACTCTTCTTCAGAAAACGTCTTCTTGAGTACCTCGTGTTCCTCCGAGCGTTTTTGCGACATTTTTACGAAATTGAATCAATTAGCCACTTGATCACCATTTGAGTTATAGAAGTCCGATTGACTTGATTCAAAATCCATTGGAAAGCTTTATTGAAGATATACAACTTTTATTAAGGAAACTTCTTCAGAAAATGTCGTTTTGATGAGCCATTTCCATTACCTGTCGTTTTACGACATTTTACTGATATGAATCAATTAGCCACTTTGACCATAACTTGAGTTGTAGAACTCCAATTTACGTGATTCAAAGTGCGTTGGAAAGCTTATGTGAAGATCAACAACTTTCATTAAGAAGTCATCCCCTGAAAATGCCTCTAAGCTAGGTCAAATCTCCGTCGAAAATATGTAACGATTTAAGTACTCAAGGAAAAAAACGACCCTTTTGAACTCGTAAGCTTGTGGCACCTTCTTCTAACCCTCTAAACACATCTTTTAGACTCAAAACATGTCGTTACGTGGAATCTTGGTCAATGTATAATCCTGCAATGAACCACCAAAATACCAAACGTAAATCCGACATTTACACACTCGGTTACTAAACCGGTACAAAAACTAGTAAAAACACGATAAAAATACAATATTTTATATAATAACTACTACTAACATATTTAGATGAAACATAGGAACTAATGACTCGAACTGATATATAAGTGCTCAAAATCCAAACCTTATCATCTTTTAATCATCTTTTAGATCGAAAATATGTATCTACAAGACATCCAAAACATTGCAAAGTGTAATCACATATAAAACCACCAATAAAACACATAAATCAACCACTTTTGCAATTAAACCGTTTAAAACCTCACTTGCTCAATAAATCGATTAAAAGCTCATTTTCTATGCAAATTATATAAATGTGGAGGAAATCATTATAAAATGTATCATTAGAAATCGTATAAAATCACCCTTAACATTAGACATCTTTTTGCCTTTGCTTTATAACAGCTAGTCTGGCACTCATCACTAAAATTTAAAATATGTCCAACAAATATGTGGATTAGGACTATACACCACCACTAGAGTTTGTTGTGTCTAATGTGAATGGCCATATATGATTCTCCGTCTGGTTCTAATTCTTGCCCTCCGGGGCATGGCGTTACTGGTTTGACTAGCATTTTCCACTACAACTGCAATTTCCCATATCACAACCCCTCATTGTATTTGATTCTCAACTTGCTACACCTTGCACCGATAAAATGAATTGTCCTCATCGTCGTGCTCGTCGACAATTAACGGATTCGACAAGCCGGTGCCCTCAGATCGTTTCCGTTTGCAACGGCGGCACCGCTGGTACGATTTAATTTTATGAAAAGGGTACTTGATAAACCATTTAATGTAAATACTCATCATTGTGAAGCAAAAACTCGAAGAGATCAACAAGCGAATGCATTTCACATTGGAGTAGAGATTTGTAAAAGAAATGAATTAAGAATCCGATCTATACCTCATTTACTCTATTTAGTCATCATTGATTAGCAATATATTGGCTTGTAATAGTCTGTGTTACTCTTTAGCAGCGGTTTAGCACTTAGTTCTTGCGCCGATATTGATGCATATGTTTTGTTATCCTTATTCATTTTCAATACAATTCAGCTTTACATTTAGTTTCTTTTTATTACTTTACATGGTAAATGGCTGTAATTAAGAGGCATTATTTCGAGCAAATTTGCAAATTTAGTCCTGCAAGTTGGCGTGTTTTTAATTTTGTCATTTTTACTCCGTTCATAAAATTAGTCCAGTAAGTAGACATTCTTTTGCAATTTTTTTCATGTTTGTCGGTAACTGCTGACATAGCAAGTAATCCGACCTAAATCACTTACATGACGATAATTTCTTGCCTTTTGTTGGGGATACTATAGATAAAGTAGATAAAGCCTAAATTATTTAAATATTTTCTAGTAATTGTCTTACGCATGTTTGCTAAGATACCAAGCCTATAAGAACATAGCGTTATTAATTAGCCGGCCTGGGAACGGACAATGACTCACTTGTCACAATGCTTGGATCCCGGTCTTCCCTTAACATCGATGAAGTTTATTCATATTTGTTTACTGTAGAATCCTGCCAACTCCACCAGCTATTAACAACCTGACAACCTTTACCCGGTTAAACAGTTCATCTTTAACAAATTATTTGGCCGACACAAGATTAAGAACTAGTTCCACTTCATTCACACCAACAAACTATTGGGAAATCAACTAGTTTATGCAGCGGAATTAAAAATAATAATCTCCAGGTCTAGGATCGACTTCGCCTAAACAAGAAACATAAAAGTAGTAAACGTAAAATATACCTTGGATGATCTAAAAGATCGATGTTTTATTGTCTACGGAAGAGTAGTAGTGCATAGAGCCGCCCAAGTGTTTGGCCTCTATCAATAGACACACGAGCACCCCGCCAGAATCCCGCCTTGGATTGCTACTAGAAAAACACGGTTTCTAGACCGACATTTTCTCTCTTTCAAACTCTCATTGATGCTCTCAAGTTTCTTCTAGTAAAATATCTCTCTTGAAATTGTTGTACAAAAGAGCTTCACACCCCCTTCCCTTAAATAGGTGAAGGTAGCGCCCCTTTAATATCCTTGGAGAAGAGTCTTGAGTAAAGTAGGGAGAAAGAAAACATTTTCCAAATAAAATAAGAAAATTATCTTGGATTGATTTACCTCATTTAATATTCAATATCTTATATTAATTATTTGTATGATATATATTGTCAATATCTAATATTGATTAAATATTTATTTAAATAATCTGTTGATTCAATTTCTCATTCCAAGTATTTAAATAATCAACACAATTTATATCTTGTATTATATTTATTCAGAATAAATAAATAGCATAATATTAATTTATCACTATAACACATTATAGTCGAGATAAAAGTTTCCTTATTCGGATATCACTGTAACCGCGTTTTAATTCGGCTAGATGTTCTTATTTGTGTGACACGATAGGCTTCCGAATATGTTGGTCGTAGGCACAAAGCGGCTTTAGTAAAATACTCTTCAAACCAAACGATCATGAATAGCGTCTAGCAACTAGTCTGTCCCCAATCATCGGAAGAGTCAAATGAGTTGAATCCTACTTTTTAATGTGAAACGGTTACTGCCTAAATAGAATAAAGATCAGACTCTAGATCCGCTCGTTTAGGAAGGTCTATATAATAAGGGTCATGATTTCTGTGTTGATTTATTTCCGTCAAATAGTCTATAATCTTTTATTTTCGGCAAGTAATGTACTCGGGCAGCTATAAAATCCTGGCTTGTGGGATGATTTGATCAGACCTGAATAATATACCATAGTTTGCCTCTCAGATCATATTCTGAAACCTTGTGTGTTAGTTCATCTTTTTTTTGCTTCCCTATTTGTTTTTCCCAATACGCTCCGGCGTCAAGACTCCGGTCTTAGGATAATTACAAAACCGCCACATAGTGCGACATTTAATAAAATAAGTGGGTCAGTCTAACATACACATTCTCTAATACACGTCCATGTACAGTCCAAGTGTCCCTACACTTCGATAGTCGAGATCTCACATATCTTCATAAGATAGAAGACATCCATACATTCCAGTCTAATCGTACTATCTATGTCCAATTTAATAGTATATTCGACTAGAGACATTTAAGTATCAAACAGCTTTTTAAAGTGATTCAAAATCTCATCAACAATAATCACTATCATGGTTTCTCTATCACAACTTAATACTAAGGACATTTTCAAATATATATATATACAATAATAAATTGTAAATATAATATATTTTAACAAAAGTGCATTTATTACTTATAATAATATTATTAATACATGAACTAAATAGACTGTGTATGACCCGACCCGGTCAGACCCGTTTTGTTTAGGACACTAATTCAACACAAACCTCGTTACCCAATCGAATTTAAACAACTCAGTCAATTGTAAATAACGATCTTAAAACCCCTTTTCCCACACCCCTTCGCAACATACATTTATGAAAGTGGTGTGTGTATTCATAAACTAGGTGTACAAGATAATTCAATCATTAAACCCAAGGTCTTAGACATTAATTCATCAATATAAAAACAATTACGCACTACTCTTTCTCAATTTCATCAACTAAAGGGGAGATTTCATCAATCTTTACATGATTCAGCCATGCAAGAATTAGCTACTCATTATAATGCAAGAACCAAGAATCAAAGATGAAATTAAAGCAATAAAACTAAAGAAAAAAATAGATAAAATTGATTACCACTGTGCATAAAAATTGTGATTTTTTCAGTCTGCATACAAACCCATAGTCACTTGGGGAAGAACAAGACTCCAAATTGAAAATAATCCTAGAAGAAAAATATAATATATGCTAAAATAAGTTTAATCAAAGAGAATCTAGTGTAAGGAGTAAATCTATGGAACAAAAGTATGAAAATCAGCCAAAAAGTATTTCCATCTAAGAGTATCCCTATGGATGTATATCTAAAAGCTTTGCGATAAAAGTATTTATATGCACTGAAAAAAAATGTCCAGAAAAACAGCCTTCGGCGTGCGCTTGTTCTCCTCTAGCACGTGCTTAACCAGCTAAACAAAAGTTGGATTCGATTCTATTAGGCTTTTGGCGTGCCCTGAGCATTCCTTGGGGTGCACTTGACATGACCAGAGACATAAAGAATGGCTATATTTCTTCCTAGCGCACGCTGACAACATTGGTGCATGCTAAAGATTGTATAAAAGTTGATGATCCTTCTGTTGGCCTTTAGTGTGTGCTAACAGCTCCTGGCGCGCGCCAAACACTGCCAGACACCATTTCTTCACTTTTCTAAATTTCATCAATTCCTGAGCTTCGTTTTTGCCTTTCTAAACCTTATGCCTTGTCTCCCGAGCTCACGAGTCACCTATTTCCAACATTTCAAATTACAACCAACATACCAGGCATAATTCCGCAAGAAAGAAAGGGCTCGTATAGGGTTAAAATCATCGTAAAATGCCAAGTTTCCCATCTATGCGACGGTTTACCTCTAGTGAGAGTGCCATGAGATTTTACCTTAATAAAGGTATAAAAGAACAAAAATAAGCCAATAGTTTCGTAAACGGAGGTTGAAACATGCACCGGGGCATAGTAAGGTTGACTCTCATCAGATGTAGCTCTAATCCTATTGGTGTTATTGCCAGTATGTTTTGAGAATTTTGTGCAATATATTATTGTTGAGAAGGATACATTGTCATTGAAAGATGTTAGGTCATCCCTCCATACTCGAGAGTTACGCCATAAAGCAATAGGTATAGGTACAGACAGTCAGACTACTGGATTGGTTGCCTGTAGCAGAAGTAGAAGGGATAAAAACCAAGAAACAAGAAGTTCAAGAGGGTGGATTCAATGGCCCTACGGCAAAGGATTTCTGTAATTACTGTATGGAGATGGGACATTGAAAAAATGAATGTCCAATGAAGAATTAGCATCGAAAATTAAATCTAGAACGGTTTCTTGAACAGAACTAGGCAACAATTTGAAGAAAGACATAAATCTAGTGGATGGATAATCAACACAACATAGTGATGTGTGGATTCTGGATTAAAGAGCATCATACCATATTTGTACATATAGAGAGTGGTTCACAACTTATGAGGAGAATAGTGGAGGACATATTTTTATTCCCAACAATAAAGTCTGCATGATGGTTGGAATAGATTCAATTCAGATCAAGACACATGATGCTAAATTCTACTCGCTAAAGGTTGTGAGACATGTTCCACTCATGACAAATAATTTGATATCACTTAGTCTTTTGGACAAAAAGTGTTTCAGATTCATAGGTGAATGTGGAGTTTTGAACGTCTACCAAGGTTCAGATGTGATTCTGAAATGTGTTGAACATGGGACTTTGTATTATCTACAAGGTTCTAGTATAAAAGGTTCTATCATTATTGCATCATCAGATGTATATTAGAAGGATATGACTAAGTTATGGCATAAGAAGCTTGGTCAAATGGGTGAAAAAGGGATGCAATTTCTTTCTATGTCTGATCTTCTTGAGGGACATAGTCATGGAGCTGGAATTCTGTGAGCAGTGTGTGTTTGGGTAGGTACATAGGAGCAACTTCACAATATAAAAGGGACATTTGATTATGTGAATTCTAATTAATGGGGCCCTTTAAGGTGGAAGTTTTTGGTGGTCATAGATATTTTATGTCACTGATTGATGATTATTCAAGAATGAATTATGTGATCATGATGAAGCATAAGATTGAAGCATTAAAATTTTCATGGAGTGGAAGGCATTAGTTGAGAATCATACAGACAAGAAGATACGAGTTATGCAAAAAATGAAGGCATTTCCAGACGCCACACAATAAGGCAAACTACACATCAGAATGGTGTGGTTCGAACGCATAAATCAGACACTTCTGGAGTGGTCAAAGTGCATGATCTCTAATGCTTGTTTGGAAAGAAGGTTCTAGGCAAAGGCAGTGAGTACAATTTTCTACCTAATCAAAAAAGGACCTCGCACAAAGATCAATCTCAAAACACCATATGAGATGTGGTCTGCTAAGCCTATACATTATTCAAATCTGATGGTTTTTGGGTGCATGGTTTAATATCTTCTTAAATGAGGTTAAGTTGGAACCAAGTGCCAAGAAGAGAGTGTTTTTAGGATATGTAGATGGAGTTAAAAGATATAGAATCTTGTCATCAGCTTAAAACAATGTTATACTAGGAAGAAATGTAGTATTTGATGAGAAATTTATGTTTAAATGGTATATGAAATCCAATGTTGAATTTGAAGATGAGGGTGCTGACAAACATTTGGAGTATTGAGGAATGCCACGCCAACTTGAATATTATAGAAGAGGAATAATCCAAAGATAATTAATAAATAAGATAGAATATTCTAGAAGAGGAATAATCTAAAGATAATTAATAAATAAGATATAATATTTTAGAGTCGGAGTTGTGTAAACTTGGCAAGTGAAATAGTACGGTTTCTAGGATTATGTAGTAAGGGAATATTCCTAGAATATTCTATATCCATTATCAGTAGTATGAGGAATATTCCAAGTAATATTCCTAGGTTTATCTTGAATACAAATTATAGCCCTTAGATCAATATAATCTCTACCATTTTTACTGAGAGGAGTACTATAAATAGGTGGTAGGTCATTTGGAAACAAAAGCAAGAAAAAAAATAAAACTGCTTGGGAGCAAAAGTGTGCGTGTTTCTTCGTAGCTATTTCTTTCCAAGCTATTTCATCAATTCAGTATCTTTTCTTCATATCGACCCATCAATCCCTAAACAACCAAGACCTATAAGTATCAATCCTTTCAATTATTTTTAATGATAAATAACATAAATGAACTCTATTTTCAAAAAGAATTGTGGAATGGTTCTCGTAGAAAATTTTAATGCGGCCGGTTGTTTTCAATTATTTTTTGTTGAAGGGTTCTCGCGAAAAATTCAAATAGGTATACTTACGGATCTCAATTGATAGGTATACTTCTTCTACTTTATCCTTTTCTATTTTATGGCGGTTATTATTTCCTCTTAGATTTCTATAGATTTGTTTTTGTTTTTTTGTTTTTGTTTCTAGTTACAGATCTTTATAGAATTGGAAGACCATTTTCATAGTAGTTAATCTTTGAATGTTAATTTTTTTTTGGGTAGTGATCATACATGTGTTGTTCATTTATTACATATATTTCAGACAAGTTTAAGAAAACATTTAATTCAAATAAATGATGCTCCTCCTATTTTAATTTTATTTTTTTCGCATATGAAAGGAGGGAAAAAAGTTTTGTCCTATGTTGTCCACCAAAATGTAGTTCTAGAAATTGTTTTTTTTTTATTATTTTTTTCATTATTTTTTTAAAATTTTTTTAAGCAAATATTGGCGTGGGATAGCTGTACATAGTAGTCTTTGGTTTTTTTTTTAAATTTTTTTTTCTGTTGGCTTTCCTTCTTGCTTTACTATCTTGGATAGCTTTCTTGTTTTATGTTGTTGTAGGATTTTCACTTACCTATCAATAAAATTGGTTCTAGAAATTGTTTTTGTTGACAATGCAAAACAAGTTATTTATATAGGATTATTTTCATTTTAATATTTTTTTATTTTACTTTCTCATACTATACGTATGTAATTTTAAAACTTTTTACACAGATTAAAAAAGTTGATGAATTCATATACGTTTAATAGAATTAGAAAAAATTTCATTGCCTATCATTAATTTAATAGTTGTAATGGAATTAAAATTGTTTGGATTGATAATAAAGTACAAGTAAGATCAATAAAATGGCAACCGCTGTTCTGTTTGTATTTTCCCTTTTAGGTAATGATTTCATTTTAATGTATTTTTCCTTCGTCACTTTTTGCAATTATTTCGATTCCCATTTTCAATTTCTATTAATTTACAATTGAAGAATAGAATTGACCATGGTACATTAGTTATTCATGAATAGGATCATTTGTTAAAATCGTAATTTGAAAAAAAAGGAGACCCTAAAATGTTCATTTTTTTGACGGCCTAGGCCTAGGCCTTTTGGACCTATCCTCAAGGCCGGCCCTTATTCGGGATGTGCCCTTCAACGTTCTTGAGATCTTCTCTAGATATCTTTGATCCGGCTAACCGTATGCAATCTGCAGGTGGATAGAGCATTCATGCTCCTGAGAACATGTCACAAGAACCACCACACAATTCATTAAATGTACACTTCAACATCTTCAGATTCATCGTATTGACTAAATCTTCGGTTGCGTTCCTTTTATGCGTTGATATCATTTCATCATTGACTGAAAATGATTGTTGTTGCTGCTGTACAGGAACATTGTTTTTCGGGTCAAAATGATTGAATTCAACATCATACTCATTTGGATCATCATCTCCATCAAAATGTGGAGGCCCTTCATCATCTTTCAACGCCTTTTTCTAAAGGATACCGCCTCTGTGGAGGTTCACAGTGTTGCATCAGTGTAGGTAGCAATGAAGCAAGTGTTGTGTCTTTTTAGTCTACGTGGGGTAGGCCCGAAAACACAATATGCACCTACACTAGTACTGCCTCATGATGTCATTTACATAATACTTAAAAATGGTTGCCGGTGCGTTCCGATCAAATCTAACTATGTCTTTCCACCACTCTCTTAGATTATCCGACGCCCCACTAACCGGTTTCCCATAATCAAAAACTTGAGCTTTAAATACTTCCATCATATTTAACATTTACTTCAAGACCCCTTCTTGTGCCTTTGACTTCCTATTTCTCCTCTTAGCAGCATACGACCGTTTATTCTGGGTTGTTTCTATACCTCCATTCTTGATCCTTTTTTAAGCCTCTGCAACCTCACTCTATCTTTCCACATTCTGATTGTTGTTGACTTGTTCAGGAGGACTAGGTGTAGGATTATACACATTACCATTAGCATCATATTCCATTGCACCGAACCTGCAGCAATTAATTCATTAATCCTAAAGTAGTGATGACTAGAAAAATCCCGGAGCCACAAAAAAGAATAAATTCAAGACTTCAATTAAAATGTACTACCACGAAGAGAAACTTTTTAATTTTGTTACTACAACCCAAAAGAAAGTTGTACTCTGGATCAAAAGAAGTTGGGCCCAGTCTCACCAACCGGTAAAGTACGGATACCAAAAAAAGTTGGCAATGAAGATGATGACAAGTACGGAAAAATCATTATGTCTGATCGTGTACTTAACATTTTAACTGTGTAACCAACTAAAGTATACACATTATGTACTTTAACATTTTATTATATATATATATATGTGTTGTGATTTTTCATGTTTATGTTTCTCGATTTGTTGTCTTCCTTCTCCCCTGCCCGTTTCAATTTGCTGTATAGCTCTGCGTTCTTTAACAAAATTACTAGCATTCTTAAATAAAAATAAATCTTTATTCCTCAGCGTTCATTGATTTCCCTTTAATTGAGAATCTCAGTCTATTTCACATGGTGCATGATCTGCTTTTAAGCACTGATACTAGCAAGAGAACAAGGTAACAAAGAAATGTAAAAGAGATTGTATTGCATTAATTAATAATAATGAACACAATTACAAAATTTATAGCCTAATAAAAAATAGGTAGAAGTCTATCTAAACCAAATAATATATCTAACATAATTCAAATTCAAAAAATATTATTTAAACAAATCCTACCTCAATCTTGTCATTATCTCTAACACGCCACCACAATCCCATGGTAATGCAATGAACATGGAGATTGGATCGCAATGAATGGATCTTGTTTCCGTCGATGGTGCCCGCCAAAAACTTTTCCATATCAATTGGCATCAACTTCTTCCCAACCTGATATTGCTTGTATCCTGTGTTAGAGAGAAGGAAATATTTTCCGAAGGAATATCATACACTAAAAAAAACACATGATAGAGAGGAGAAATATTTTGGAAGGAATATCATACCCTAAAAATGAAATAGAAGAATGAAAAATTTATAGGTCAGGATATAGCAAATCAAGTGATTGAAAGTATAACTGCCAATGAAATGAGTAAATTGAGAGATAATTTGATCACTAGAAATAATTAAGAAAATAGGTGAATTGTTTTTGAAAGCTAGAGAAAATAATTATATGGGAAGAGTTTATATTTGAAGGAATGGAGAGAAAAAAAATAACTTTGGGGACTATCATCGTTTAATAATAAAAAAATAATAATAGAAAGAGTGAATCATGTTTTACCTGCTGGTTGGATGATATAATGATGTGAAAGATTTATTGATCGAGAGGGGCTGATTTGAGCAGGGCCATTGAAGCCGGCGGATGCGGGGAGGAAGGCCGGTGGGAAAGATGAGGGGATGGGAAATAGAAAATTAGGGAGTAAATAAAAATAAGAAGATTAATATAAATAAGAAGATTAATATAAAAATTAGTAGAAAAAAAAATAATAATAAAAAAATTAATAATAATAATAATGCAAGAACATAGGGGTGAGGGTTAATTCGTTTAGTTAAATGTAACGAACCCCTACCCGAACGAATTTCTTGCAAATTGCTCAGGATATAAACGGCATAAGTTGGAGAGCTCTAAAAGAGAAATATAATAATAGTAACATAGAAATATAAAAGAGATTATATTGTATTGATTAATAATAACGAACACAAGTACAATATTTATAGACTAATAAATTATAGGAAGAAGTTTATCTAAACCAAATAATATATCCTAACATAATTCAAATTCAAACAATATTATTTAAACAAATCCTAACACAATCTTTTCATTATCTTTAACACAAGGTCAATCGTAGTATAGAATGGCGAGTCAAAGTCGATCACACAGAGAGTGATATTTAATAAGAATAATCGAAACTATTGAACTAAGACCAAAGTAACGATTAAAAGGTGACTAAAATAAAATGAAATAAGTAAAATCTTCAAAGGTTTATGATAAATTAAATCGTGGTCAACCGAACACGTGATCCAATTAATCATAACCAATCTATTACGTAATTAGATATGACAATTCAAGTGTGTAAACCTAATTATTATCAATCAATTGTTACAATCCCTAATTCAAATCTAATTCGTGAATGGACAGAAGAACCATTTGTTGAATTAACAATCCACTATGAATGGGCTTGATCTGATTAATCAACATTCGCTTTTTGACTATATGGGATGCCTACAGTAGTTTTAAGAACCTCATTATAGAAACCACACTGAACGAGCTTGTTAAATTTGTGATCAAATGAAGAAATAAAGAGGAAAGAAAGAAATGAAAAAATATTATATGGTGAAAAATATTATTTCTTATTACACTACAATAAATGAAGAAATGAAGAGGAAAGAAATAGAAATACTACTTCTCAAAAAACAAAATTTCTTTTTTTTTTTCTAAAAAAACAATATTAGACCACCCTAGGACTCACACTACCCCCAATATAAGTGCGCATACCAAGACCTATTATTTTCAAGATGCAAAGGAATTGAAATCGAGCCCATTCATTCAAATCTTTTTAAAGTAAAATATAATAGAGATGCAGTCTGTTTTAAAAAAAAATTCGTGGTAAGGTTCTCACTGAAAATTTGAAGGACGGCCGGCCGTTTATAGATTCTTTGTATAGTGGATCTCACGAAAAATTGTAACGACAGAATGATCGTTGATCATGACATAGATTTCAACTGATCGGTATTCTACACTTGTTTTTTTTTTCATTTTCTATTTTATACTGGTTATTGTTTCCTTTCAGATGTAAATAAACTATTTTTTTGTTTTGTTTATGTTTTTTTCGTTGAGATCCAGATTTTTATTGTAACGCCATGTACCCAGACACCGAGTCCTTATCCGGAAAAAAAACATTCGGCACATATAATATAAAAGAAATTCCACATTATACGTTAGCCTCTACTATGTCGTATCGAGTTAAGCGAGACGGAAGCAAAAAGACTCGGGTATATTTTTTCGATTAACCAAGAATAGAAACTCAAAATCTAAAGATAGAAATGTAACATTTATTACATGGAAAACCAAACGAATCGTATATCGTATGAAAACCTCCAAAAGAAACTAAAAAGAAATTACATAGTTCTCAAAGAAACAACACGTCTAGTTTATAAATAAAGAACAAAAATAAATAAACGCTTCAATGTCGGCGTCCTCAAACGTCGTCATCAAAGTCTTCCTCGAACTACGGATCTACCTGTTCATCTTCTCTCCACCAAACACACAGAAAAACAATGCATTTGAGGTAAGTACAAAGTACTCAGTAAGAGATAGAAGCAACAAAGTAACTAAGCTTTATAATGAAGTTTAATACTTAATAAATTATCTTTGGGAGACCGAATCAATCTAGGCTTCATTTCATGTCCATGAACATGTCATGATTATACATTTCTAGCTTAACTTATCTTGGTTACGTCAGCATCAAGGGCACTACGTGAGGTGTATCCACCATGATAGGGTGCCAACCAACAGTGGCTTGCAGTGTTAGTCCCGGATTTCCCCGGTATGCATACACATCCGGTGAAGTTCCTTTGTCATTTTGCCTCTAGAAGTTCACACAGTTATCCACCTGTCCGGACGAGTCATATAACCGATGTTCACATGTGTCTAACCAAAAGTGACACGACGTTTAATCTTATTACTCTGCAAGTATGTAATTATTATTTATTGTTAACTAGCCATCTAAGTGTTTTCAAGGATAAAGCTCACATTAACGACTCTACTCCCTCACTTACATAGCTAGACACCATGTCCTATCAAGTACACAAACATTGATGAACTCTAGTTCATCAAAGTACAAGCCCCTTCATGCCCTTCCGACGGTTCCGAACTTCAACTCCCTTGAAGAGTACATTCGGTGCCGGAACTAAACACATCAAAAGCTCATTCAAGGCTTGTTCATCTACAATTAATGTTATTATATCAAGAAACAACATTTAAAACGTGACTCAAGTTATAAAACTCAATTTTTCCTCAAAACAAGGTCATTGCATGTGCATTCCCGGGAATACGTGTGCATTGAGCATCCAGAAACATCCAGGATGCTTCTGTCTAAGAAATACATGCGCATTACCCCTTGGTGTGTGTGCACAACCAGCGTTGTATCACTTTTCTTAATTTCTGACCCTCAATGCATGCGCATTCTAGCATGTGCGTGCGGATTGACCATCCTGTAACAAAAACCGACTTTTTACCCCATCAATGCGTGCGCATTGATGCCCAGTGCATGCGCATTGCATGCTAAAAACCCTAAACATGATTCTTTCTACTCTTTACGATCTCTACTCGATCTCAAACATGCTCTACACAATTTTTATCAGAAAAAACATAAGTAAAACATAACTTTTATGATCCAAAGCAAACCTTAAACCTTACACAACATATAAGCACAAACTTTGATACAAAAACACATCAAAAACACGATCTATCCTTTCAAAACCATAATTAATGCGTAGTAAGAGCCTCGTACCTTTTAAGCAAGATAATCCAACACAAAAGCGATTAAAAACTGCAGCAACATGATCCTCTCTGCCGGAAACCTATGAGATCAATCCAAAATCAGATTAGATTCGATCACATGCTTCTAAACATATAAAACTATGAATTCAAGAGTTTGAATCCATCAAACTCGGTCAAGAACACAACTAGGGCTCGAAATCATACCTTGTCAATGTCCCAACTTTCCGGTGTTGAAACGATTCCCTCTTTACGACGATTCCACTTCTCTACTCTGATCTAAATACCGTTAAGATTTGACTTAGGAACTAGAAGAAAACTCTAAGCCCTTTTTTTTCTATTGCCTCACACGCCTCTCAAGAACATAGGAGGAGAATATTCTGATTATTGGAAGGTTATAAGCTTAATGGGATGATTATCTTCCTTAAATAACCATTCCCAAAAATAATAACCTATATTTCTTTTCCAAAATTATTCCTTAATAATTAAAACCATATTTTTCTTTTCGTATATATATATATATATATATATTTATATATATATATATATATATATATATATATATATATATATATATATATATATATATATATATATATATATATATATATATATATATTAGTAAGAAACCCGTACGATACACGGAGAACGTTATAGTAACATAAATCTGAAACGAATACTACACTAACATAAATCTCAAATCAACTCTGAAAACATAAATGAACGTTAGAGTAACATAAATGAACGTTGTAGTATTCGTTTTAGAGTTTCAATACACATCCTTTCCATTCCGAGTTTGAATCCCCATGTCTTCCAACTGTTACGGACAACATAAACAGAAAACGATCACAAAAAAAGCAAACAAATCGATTGTCATTAATCGTGGGGCATTGTTGATAGAGACGTGGCCTGGGAAATGGTTTGACAGAAGTTTTTTTAGTATATCTCCTCATCCTCCGTTTAGATTACCGTGTTTAGAAGAAGTAGGAAAAAAATCCATGAATCATGTTTGCACAACATCACCCATCATCAACCCTCCAGAAGGACCTCAAACGCTAGAAGAAAGAGGTTAACTCAGAATCAACAAAAATATAGACACATTAGATTGAAAATAAGAGTGAAAAGTAAACTGAGTTTCCACACGATCATTAAGAACTTTTCCAAGAAAAAGGAAAAAAACACAAAACAATAAAGCAAACAAACAAAAAAACGTCAATCAAGAAGTGAAAGAAACATACGACATCCAAGCAATCGGTAAATAAAGAAACATACGACATCAAAGTAGGCATCCAGATTCCGTTTTCCATTTTGGAATGGAGTGGCATGGATTCCGTTGATTACAATTCTGCAAAGATTCAAGAAAATAAGGTGTAGAAGGCAGTTAAAAATACAAACATCATTAAACTTCATAAACAGTGTAATACACAATCCATGGATCACATGAAATACACCAACCATGCAAATGAGAGGACCTGTCATATTCTAAAACTAACAATTATTCTTGCACCGCTTGTCATCGCTTAAAGAAGCAGTAATTTGTTTTTTTAGCATTCAACATGTGTTCCTACAGGTGAGACTAGTGTGAAGAAATTCACTCATCTGTCAATGACATAAAAACCTATCAAATGAAAAAGGTTGAATATCCAACATTTCACCTATTAAATAGGAAATAAAGATCACGTTGAAGACTCGTTGTATAAGACGACACAGAATTTGACAACATTAACAAGGAATCCCTAAATAAAAACTGGGAAATAAGGTTCTAGAGCATACACCTTGAAATAGTAGTTACCGAACGATTGAAAATAGAGGGATGGATAGCAAAAAAAACTGTGTGAATGTATTCCAAATAGTATGAAATGCACGCACTATTAGACTTGCCTAAATGTATACATTCCGACATAGCAAAAAATAATAAACACTATGAATTTAAAAATGAAGATGAACCATTAACCATGAGATGATATGCCTTTACCATGTAAATTTACTCTGCCAATTGATTGAAAACTGAAAAAATAAAGAGAGGAAAACCAACCTTGTTTGAGAGCGATGAGATGGAAGGGATTTAAAGCACAACTTGAATCATCACCGTATCGATTGTTGTCTTTGCCGAACTTGTGATGTTGTTCCGTTGATTTCAACAATCATCTCATCAGGGGCACCCTACTTTCTTGTATAGAAATAGTTGCACCAACGACACGATTTAATATAATAAATGTTTGCACCAGAATTACCGATGACGGCGTCATGCAAACGAAAAAAATCTGCATGTTATTTTTGATCTGCAAAAAACAAAGTAAGCCACATTTAAGCGAAAGATAGAAAACAAATAAGGACCATGAACCCAATTCCCAAATTAAAGGACGAGAAAAACAAATTTATTGATAGGAATATGGTGTGAGCAGCAAGATGGAAGTTTGAGAGCGATGAGAATATTATACCTATGTTTGTAGAGCGACGGGAAGTCATTTAAAACCAGAAGTACCAATGACAGCGTCCGCAAACGAAAGGGAAATATGCATGTTCTTTGTGACCTGCAAAAACAAAGTAAGCCACATTTAAGCAGTATAGCAATCCAATCAAGACCATGAACCCGATTCCCAAATTAAAGGTCAAGAAAAACCAATTTATTGATAGGAATATGGTGTGAGCAGCAAGATGGAAGTTTGAGAGCGATGAGAATTGGGGATCAATAACATATGATGCTTACCACACCCTTCAATACAATATCGGTTTCAGAGTCCTTGGTCTCTTTCATTGTAGAAAGATGATCAACTGTTGTTGTTCTCTAGGAAACAATCAACTTCTTACTTCCAAACCTGGGTCTTTTTGAACTTAAACAACCCGATGATTTCTCACTTGCATAAGCAGGAGATGCACATGAAGATGCTACAGATGATGATCCCATATTGAAATTTTCATCCATTAGAGCCCAGCTGCTAAGCCTGATTTGTTCGAGTTTGTCTGCAACTTCCATCATAGAAGGGCAATAAATCAAGAAGATCCTTTTAGTCTGTGTGATGTACTGCCACACTTTTGTTTCTCCCTGAATAAGAGCTTGCAAACCTGCATTTCAGATTACAGAAAACAGCTACTATTTCATAATCGATGTCTTTTACAAATTTCAAATCATCATTCATGACCATTATTATGAGGCCAAAAAGTAAAAATTCCTTCAAAATGGAAAAAAAAGAAAAGAAAATGTAAATGAAGTAACGGATCAATACATTCTTAGTCCGCAGTGTGTTGATGACTGAGGACTTTCCAACATTGGGATATTCAACAAAACCCTCAGATATTGCTTGCTTGTCACTCTTCAGTCTTGCAAATTGTCTCAGAACTGATAGCAGGGATCCCTAAAACAAATAGCCAAGGAATTTATAACAGTATAATAATGTTGATAGATGCAAATATGAAAATCGAGAATGTGGGATGATGATGTTGTAAAATCGAGTAAGAATTTCTTAGAAAAAAGGTGGAAAACAGAAAAACATTTGTACCTTGCCAAAGGACTTGGTAATGCTTGCATGAAAAGCCAAAGTGGATATTCCTTTGACAATATCCTAAGCCATCCTTTGTGACCCAAGCAGGGACCAAATCACACAATTAATAGCGGTAGCCATCGATCGAGAAAGAAATAAAAGGATTCAAGTGATATGCACGGAAAAGATTTTTGACATCGACCTTATTTAACAAAGATAACCATATTTGAGTGTGATGTCTTGCCACACTTTTGTTTCTCCCGGAATAGGAGCTACCTTGCAAACCATCATTTCAGATAACAGAAAACACCTACTATGTCATAATCGATGTCATTCATGACCATTATTAGGAGTATAAAAAGTAAAAATTCCTTCAAAATGGAAAATAAGAAAAGAAAATTAAAAGGAAATGAAGTAACAGATCAATACCACTTGAATCTTGTAACAATGGAAATAACTGTAATATTCCGATTTTCGGGAAAGGGCAGACGTGTCATTTTGTGAAAACGAAATATTGGGTTCGGTTTCTTTTATTAGGAGTTTAATATTTTGGGTATTTATGTATGTATTTTCGACATATATATATATATATATATTTAAGGAAGAAAATCTGATTTAATAAGGGTGATTATGGAAAATCATGGAAATTAGGTAATTTTTGAATTTTTCCCTATTTAAGGAAAAATCAACCTAATTAGCCCCATAATCTTTTAATCAGACTTTCAACCTCCAAAACTCATCTCCTGCGTGTGTGTGTGCAAGAATTAGGGCTGAGGGATTGTTGTCTTCAGTTCTAAGTCAATTCTTGACGGTTTTCAGATCATAGTCGAGCACCGGAATCGTTGTGAAGAGAGCAACGTTGTGACATCAAAAAGTTGAAGCATTGTTAAGAAAAGATCAGTTTTGCTGCTGTTTTCTGTGGTTTGGAGTAAGAATTTGCTGCTTAAAAGGTAAGAGGCTCTTCCTACAATTCTAATTATTGTTATTGAGGTTTAGATCAAGTTTTATGATGCGTAGATGCAAGAAAGATATGCTTTTTTGTTGATCAAAGGATCATAGATGTTTAGATATGTTTTCCACGTTTTTCTGAGTTGAAAACGAGGTTATTTAGGTTAGAAACAATTCATAAATCGAGTTGCGAAGATTTTAGCGTTTTGGGAAAAACCCAGTCCGACGGGCGTCTGCACTAGGCAGACGGGCGTCCGGGACCTTAGTAACTCAGACGGGCGTCTAAAATAGGCAGACGGGCGTTTGAGGTCATAATTTTGATTCAGGATGTAGTTGTTTTAGACGGACGGGCGTCCAAGGTTAGTGGACGGGCGTCTGATTACGGACGGGCGTCCATAGGGTTCCAAACGGGCGTCTGGCCTGTTTTACTTTGTTTTCACTATTCTAGCACCTTAGTTCAGTTTTTGACTTTATAATCATGTTTTCACTATTTCAAACCCTTAATCCTAATATGATAACATTCATTAAAATATGAACAAGCTTCGATTGAACTTCCGATTCGTTTAGTTAAAACACCGAATGTACTCTTAAAGGGAGTTGAAGTTCGGATCCGTCGGAAGGGCATGAAAGGGCTTGTGCTTTGATGAACTAGTGTTCATCAATGTATGTGTAATTGATAGGATGTGATGTATAGTCATCTAAGTGAGGGAGTAGAGTTGATAAGGTGAGTATTATTCTGAAAACACTTAGGTGACTAGTTAATTCACATTAATAATTACAAAAATGTAGTAAAAGCTAAAACGTCATCTATTCTTGGTTAGGCACTGATTCAAATCGGCGATGTGATACGTTCATAAAAGGTGGACAACGCTACTGGCTCAAAAGGCTAAAGGGTAGTGGAGGAAATCCATCGAGCGTATATGCATACCGGGGAGATCCCGGGACTACCGGTGCTAATCACCGTAGTTGGCAAGTATATCTCGTGGTGGAATTTTCACCATGCATTGTGTCCTTGAATAATGGTGTAACAAAGATAAGCTAAGCTAGAAACGTATATTCATCACGTGTCGATGGGCATGAAGTGAACCCTAGATTGAGTCGGTCTCACCAAGATAATCTTTTAATAATAACCTTTATTAAATTGTAGCTTCTACTTCTTACTTTGTACTTTGTACTTACCTCAAATGCATGTTTATTTATGTGTTTGGGGGAGAGAAGACGAACAGATTAGTCAAGACTTTGAGGAGGACTTTGATGACGACGTTTGAGGATGCCGGAGTTGAAGACCTTGTTTATCATTTATTTCATTTATGCCTTAGACTTGGATTATTATTGGATTCTGTAGTTTCCTTTTAGTTTTTTGAAATTCGTAAAGATTTGGATTCGTTGGTTTCGTTTCGGATGTAATAATACTACGTTTCCTCTTTAGTTCTTTTTTCTATTCTTGGTTATTTGAAAAATTACCCGAGTCTTTTAGCTTCCGTTTGCTTTCATTTGATACGACGTAGTAGAGGCTTACATGTAATATTATTTATTTAATATTATGCGTGCCGAACGTTTCGATTTCCGGATAAGGACTCGGTGTCCGGGAACGGGGCGTTACAGTTGGTATCAGAGAGAAGCGTCTTTTAGGCTTCCCTTCTTCTTAGATGAGTTTTCCCTAGACCTTTTAGTAGCGATTTGGTTTTCTTGACCAAAAGGATGGTGTTCACTAGAACCGGAGCAGGTGCTGAAGCATCTGGAGTTCGACGAGAAAGTCCGACCCAGTTGTTAGAGGTGGTTTCGTGAGGCAGAATCCTCACCACATCCGAACTCCACCCCACCCCCTCATACTGCAACCCCTACACCACAATCTCAGCAGGGCTTGTCACCGCGACCTCATCAGGAGCAACGCCCACAATGGCATGTGGGAAGTTCAGGTCAGTTTTCATTGATAAGTGATGTTCTAGCGGGTTTAGTACCGCCACCAGTGAGCTACCCTCCACCGAGGTATAACCATATTTATGGAGAACCAGGAGAAGCACCTATATGAGTCACTGTAGTGGGAGACATTCCACCAGTCTGTGTACCCCCACCAACTAGTATTTATGCACCTACAGTGAGTGTTTACCCTCCACCGTTGAGCCACCCCTCGCCACCAGTTTTCCATCATCAGCAACAGCAGACCTTTTACCCTCCTCCAGTGGGTCATACTCCTCGACCTACTGTACCTCCTTCACCCCGTTTTGATCATCAACAACGACCATACCAGGAAGAGATACCGTACGGATACCCACCAGTTTACCCGCAAGCCCCACCAGTCAGACCGGCACACAAGCAATCACCACCGGTTGATTGGTATACGAGATTAAGGAGGAACAAAGTTCAAGACTTCTTTGGGAATGTCGAGCATTCGAAGGCAGAAGAATGGTTGCGAAGCTTTGAGAAAGCTTGTAGGAACATCAATGTTCCCGAGACCGAGATGGCACAGTTAGCAGTAGGGTTTCTTTTGGGTACAGCTGAAGCTTGGATCGATGCGATACAGAGCAGCAACGGGAAGGTGACAGATTGGGAAAGCTTTAAGTCAATGTTCTATAATGAGTATTTTCCAACATGATGCGGCAGCGGATATGGCAAGTCAATTTCTAAAGCATAAGCAAGGTAATTACATTACAGTATCACAGTACACCAACAAGTTTAACGAGTTGGGAAGATTCTACCCTGAGTTGATGAAGGTAGAAGAAAGGAAGATGGCCCTATACAAGGAAGGGTTATCGTATCAGATAATGTCTGGCATGTTGGGATTCACAGCTAAGAGTATGGCTGAGTTGTTGAACAAGGCATTAGAGGTTGAGAACTTCAGGAAGAAGGCCACAGTGGTTATTGGGAATAAGAGAAATTTTGGAACAAGCCAGGGCAATAGCCGGGGAACACCGCAACAGAATTTCAAGAAAACGACAGCCCCTGCAGCGAGTAAACCTCCAACCGGAGAACCTTTATGCTCTAAGTGCAATAGGAATCACTCTGGTGAGTGTAAGGCTAATACGGGAGGCTGCTACTACTGTGGAGATCTAGGGCATTTTGCCAAGATATGCCCAACGAAGGGGAGTTCGATTATTCCGAAGCAAGGAAGTGGGAAAGGCGGCCCAAGTCGCCCAGTTCGAGTCTTTGTAGTGGATGTTGAGGTAGCGGAACCAGACGGTAATGTTATTTCAGGTACCTTTTTGTTTATTGTAATTTATTAGAGTAGTTTACGGCACAATTTAAATCATGTTGTACTGTATTTAAATAAATGAATTCACATTCTAGGTACAATAAAATTAGACAACTTAGCAGTCACGGCATTGTTTGACACGGGAGCGTCTAACACTTTTGTGTCAACTAATGTAGATAAGAAGCTTAACTCTCCAATGGAACCTTTAAGAAACACCTTGGAGATCACAACACCTTTAGGAAAAGTGACTAAGGTAGCCAAGTTGATACCTAAGGTTGATGTACGAGTAGGAGCGTATCGTTGCAAGAGCGACTTTACGGTTTTGGACTTTTCAAATTTTGATGTGATTATTGGAATAGATTGGCTATCCGAGAATTTTGTCCATTTAGATTGTAGAGAAAAGAGAGTGACCTTTAAGATACCGGGAAAGTCAGATAAGACTTATCAGGGGAATGTTTATAAGCCTAGCAAGAAGCGTCACCCTATAATTTCAGCGGTTAAGGCTATAAGAGCTTGTCGGAAAGGTTGTGAAGGCTACTTGTTGTACGCCGTGGATGTGGAACAAATGAAGCCTAAGTTAGAGGAAACCCCTGTAGTCAAGGAGTATCCTGAAGTGTTTCCAGAAGAGTTACCGGGAAACATGCACCGGCTGAATTGAAGGAGTTGAAAGCTCTACTTAAGGATATGATTGAGAGGAACATAATTCAGCCTAGTACTTCGCCGTGGGGAGCCCCAGTGTTGTTTGTGAAGAAGAAATATGGTAGCATGAGAATGTGTATAGATTGCAGAGGGTTGAACAATCTTACCATCAAGAATAAATACCCTTTGCCAAGGATTGATGATTTGTTTAACCAGTTGCAAGGCAAGAGAGTGTTTTCTAAGATTGATCTTAGATCAGGATACCACCAGCTGAAGATCAAGGTAGCAGATATACCAAAGACGGCATTCAGTACAAGGTATGGACATTATGAATTCTTGGTCATGCCTTTTGGACTCACCAATGCCCCATCTGCATTTATGGATTTAATGCAGCGTGTTTTCATGCCATACTTGGACAAGTTTGTGATAGTGTTCATAGATGACATCCTTGTATACTCTAAGGATGAGACGGAACATGAAGAACACTTAAGGATAGTGTTGGATACTTTAAAGAAGAACCATTTGTATGCTATGTTTTCCAAGTGTGACTTTTGGTTGAAGCAAGTCAGTTTCTTGGGTCATGTCATTTCAGGAGATGGCATTAAGGTTGATCCCGTGAAGATTGAAGCAGTTGAGAAGTGGTCCAGACCGACTTCCGTTTCAGAGGTTAGAAGTTTTCTCGGTTTGGCTGGCTATTATAGGAAGTTCGTACAGGACTTCTCAAAGATAGCTACACCACTTACCCGACTCACTCAAAAGAATGTAATGTTCGAGTGGACCAGTGAGTGTGAAGAGGCTTTTGAGACATTGAAAAAGAGGTTGACTACAGCCCCAGTTCTGGAAGTTCCGGAGATCTTTGATAATTATGACGTTTACACGGATGCTTAGGGACAAGGTTTGGGTTGTGTGTTGATACAAGGAGGGCAAGTGATTGCTTATGCATCTAGACAGTTGAAGGTGCATGAGAAGAATTACCCAACCCACGACTTGGAGTTAGCAGCAGTTGTGTTTGCCTTGAAGATGGGGGGGCACTATTTGTATGGAGTTAAGGCCAGGATCTTCACCGATCACAAGAGCTTGAAGTATTTCTTTACCCAAGAGAATATGAATATGAGACAAAGGAGATGGTTAGAATTTGTTAAGGATTATGACCTGGAGATTCAATATCATCCGGGTAAAGCAAATGTAGTAGCCGATGTTTTGAGTAGGAAACCAGTGTTTGCGGTTTCAAGTGTTGAAGTTGTTGCAGAAAGGTTAGATGGGCTGCAAATTCTGAGTTTTGATCAGATTGAAGACCGGCAGTTTGTGGCACCGTTGTTAGCGAGGTCCGAGTTGATGGATGACATTCGGGAAAAGCAAGACGAAGACCCAGTTTTGGTTGACTTGAAGCGAGTTGCAAGAGAAAAGCCTACGGTTGGCTATGTCTTGGACATGAATGGAAACCTTTGGTATCAAGATCGTTTGTGTGTGCCTATTGTTGGCAATCTAAGACAGAGAGTTATGGAAGAGGCACATAGGATTGCTTTTGCAGTTCATCTAGGTGCTACCAAGATGTACAGAGACTTGAAGGAAAGATTTTGGTGGCCCTCGATGAAACTGGAGATAGCCAAGTTCGTTGCAGAGTGTGATACTTGCCAGAAGGTTAAAGCAGAACCAGGAGGAATGCATAAGCCATCGGATATCCCAGAATAGAAGTGGGATAAGATCACTATGGAATTTATCACCGGTTTACCTAAGACGAGAGGCGGTAGTGATGCGATTTGGGTGATCGTGGACCGATTGACCAAGTCTGCTCACTTCTTACCATATAAGGTTGATATGCCCTTGAAGGAGATGACGACACTATACTTGGATAATATAGTGAAGTTACACGGAGTCCTAGTCTCTATAGTCTCGGATCGAGATAGTCGATTCGTCAGTCGGTTTTGGAAAAGTTTGCAAGCAGCTTTTGGAACCAAGTTGGATTTGAGAACGGCCTTTCGTCCTCAGACAGATGGACAGTCAGAGAGGACTATTCAAACACTAGAAGATATGCTGAGAGCTTGTGTTTTGGAAGTAGGCAGATCATGGGATGATTACCTACCGGTAGCGGAGTTTGCCTATAATAACAGTTATCATGCAAGTATAGGCATGCCACCGTTTGAATCATTGTATGGAAGAAGATGTAGAATGCCACTGTTTTGGGATGAAGTCGGGGAAAGACAAATCACCGGGCCGGAATTGGTTGAGCAAGCTAAAGAGAGAGTTCAGTTGGTTAAGAAGAATTTGAAGGCGGCTCAAGATAGACAGAAGAGTTTTGGACAAAAGGGAAAGCTAAGTCCGAGGTATGTTGGACCTTTCGAGATTCTGAAAAGAATTGGACCGTTGGCTTATAAGCTTAAGTTACCGGAATCCATGTCAAGAGTCCACAATGTGTTTCATGTTTCGATGCTGAAGAAGTGTTTGACCAAGACAGATGTTGAGACTACGGTTGATCCGGAGATTCTTCAAGACAATCTTTCGTATGATGAGACACAGATCGGAATTTTGGACAGGAAAGAGAAGATGATTAAGAGACGGTTGATTCCTTTGGTTCTGGTGCAATGGAGCAACCATTCACCAGATGAAGCTACTTGGGAAGTTGAGGACGATATGATTAGCGAGTTTCTAGATTTTATGGACTTACCAGCTACATGAGTCGGTCTCACCATGATAATCTTTTAATAATAACCTTAATTAAATTGTAGCTTCTACTTCTTACTTTGTACTTTGTACTTACCTCAAATGCATGTTTATTTATGTGTTTGGGGGAGAGAAGACTAACAGATTAGTCAAAACTTTGGGAGGACTTTGATGATGACGTTTGAGGATGCCGGAGTTGAACACCTTGTTTATCATTTATTTCATTTATGCCTTAGACTTGGATTATTATTGGATTCTGTAGTTTCCTCTATTTTTTGAAATTCGTAAAGATTTGGATTCGTTGGTTTCGTTTCGGATGTAATAATATTACGTTTCGTCTTTTGTTCTTTATTTCTATTCTTGGTTATTTGAGAAATTACTCGAGTCTTTTTTAGCTTCCGTTTGCTTTCATTTGATACGACGTAGTAGAGGCTTATGCATTATTTATTTAATATTATGCGTGCCGAACGTTTCGATTTCTGGATAAGGACTCGGTGTCCGGGAACGGGGCGTTAAAATAACCAAAAAAACAAAAAATTAGAATATAAAACAAAATAACCTAAAAAAGTAAGGAACTAACTATGTTTCTCCTTAACATAATACTGTATCTCTCAAGCCCATTTTGGTGTAAGCACATACAATATGCAGTCTACTATTCATATGTGTTGTCTTATAACAATAAAAACGTCAAAGAATCACTACCAAAAGGTGATACATCGTACCTTCAGGAATAGAGGTCTTGTTAAATTAGCCAATCTGTTTTGCCAAAAAAAATACAAATGAAAGAATTAAGAAAAAATGTTATTCAAGAAAAAACCAAATTACCTTCACATAACACCAACTTACAGATTAAATATGAAATTGCCGCCTATTTTTCTCATCTAGAAAGAATCAAAATAGGAATGAATTTAAACCAAAAAGAGAAGGAAGGATAAGAATTTTAACACAAAAAATGAAAAAATGAAAAAATAACGTTCAATTAAAAAAGGTCCTTCAATTGCAGATTACATTTCTATGCTCCAATACCACGAACATAGAAGGAAAAAAAACCTCAATCAAAGATCACCCATGAAGCTATGTAAGGATGTTAGAAAAATCATAAACAAAACATTTGAATTAAGTAGAAAAAATTATATCATTGAATAGCACCACACCAGTTGAAAACATAATCTTCAGAAATCGCACACAAAATTGAAAATCCTAATTACATCAATCAACCACAATAGCAACAAAACAAAAAACAAAAAAAACAAAAAAACTTTAGAGCCAGATCATAAAAAAATAACACAAAAAAGGAACATATAGTGAAGAAAGACTCCATAAACAACTCACATGAGAAGAAACTGTGACGTTGCCGGAAATTCGAGGACCGCCAGCCTGGGAATGGTGGTGATTTCACTTCTTTGCTCAGTTAACATCGAAAAGATTTGGAAAAGAATATGGAGAAGGGAATTCGGGATTCTGATCTCCTGAATGCGATATGGAAGGAAGAATTAGGAGTTAAGGGGGGGAGTTTATTTGGTGAGTCGTGGGGAGTTTTCTTCTAAATGGAAGGAAGCTTCGTGGGGGTTTGAACGTGGGGATGATCCACTCAAAAAAAACATGGGATAAAGGCGACACTTTGCGTAAAATTGAAGGGGATTTTTGGGTATGGGTCGGGTCAATTGGCCAATTCCGGGTCAATTGACAGTTTTTTCCTTGAATATATATATATATATATATATATATATATATATATATATATATATATATATCCACAAAATACTTAAGTCCATAAAAGAAGTAAATAATAATAATATTTCGTTTTCGCAAAATGACACGTCCCCTTGCCTGAAAATCAAAATATTACATTCCTCCACTATTCAGAGGAGTTTCGTCCTCGAAACTACAACATACCTTGTAACTCAACAAACTCTGGAAACTTGCTGGTTATGTCGCCTTCAACTTCCCAAGAGGATTCATTCGGTGAATGATTGCTCCATAGCACCAGAACCAAAAATATCATCTTTTCTTTCCGGTCTAGAATCTTGATTGGTTTCTCATCGTATGAGAGGTTATCTAGAAGAAATTCTGGGTCAACGGTAGCTTCAACATCAGTCTTTGTCAAATACTTCTTCAACATTGACACGTGGAAAATGTTGTGGACTCTCGACATTGATTCCTGTAACTTGAGCTTATAAGCCAAAGGTCCAACTATTTTCAGAATATCAAACGGTCCAACATACCTTGGACTTAGCATTCGCTTCTGTCCAAAATGCTTCACTCCTTTCATTGGTGAAGCTCGTAGATAAATTCTCTCACCAACAACGAACTCAAGAGGTCTTCTTCTAACTTCTGGCCATCTTTTGTGTTTATCTTGTGCTGCCTTCAGATTCTTCTTAACCAACTGAACCCTTTCTTTACCTTGCTCAACCAATTCCATTCGGGTGACTTGCCTTTCCCTGAATTCTTCCCAAAATAGTGGCGTTCGACATCTTCTCAAATACAAATCTTCTAATGGTGGCATGCCTATGCTTGCGTGATAACTATTGTTGTAAGAAAACTAGACTACAGGTAGGTAATCATCCCATGATCCGCCTACTTCCAAAACACAAGCTCTTATCATATCTTCAAGTGTTTGGATTGTTCTCTCTGATAGTCCGTCTGTTTGAGGATGGAAGGCCGTACAAAAATCTAACTCTGTACATAAAGCCCTTTGCACTTCTCTAGAATCGACTGACAAACTGACTGTCACGATCCGAAACTATCAATATAGGTACTCCGTAGAACTTCACTATATTGTCCAAGTATAATATTGTCATCTTCTTTAAATACATATCAACCTTGGTTGGTAGGAAATGAGCTGATTTGGTCAATCTATCCACAATTATCCAAATCGCATCATGTCCATCTTAAATCTTCAAAAAACTGGTGATAAAATCCATCATGATCTTATCGCATTTCCATTCTAGGATACCCAATGGCTTAAGCATTCCTCTTACTCTTCTATGTTCTGCTTTCAATTTCTGGCAAATATCACATTCTGCTACATACATAGCTATTTCCACTTTCATCGAGGGCCACGGAAACTTTTCCTTCAAGTCTCTGTACATTTTAGTAGCTCCTAGATGAACAGAAAAGGCAATCCTATGTTCCTTTTCCATAACTCTTTGTCGTAAATCACCGACATCAGGCACACACTAACGATCCTAGTACCAAAGGTTCCCATTCTTATCTAAAACATAACCAACTATAGGCTTTTCCCTTGCAACCCGCTTCAGATCAACCAAAACTTGATCTTCATCTTGCTTTTCCAGAATATCATCCCTCAGCTCGGACCTTGCTAACAATGGTGCCACAAACCATCGATCTTCAATCTGGTCAAAACCCCGGATTTTCATCCTGGCTAACCATTCTTCCACATCTTCAATGCTTGAAACTACAAGTACTGGTTTTCTTCTTAAGGCATCTGTAACCACATTGGCATTACCCGAATGGTATTGAATGTCCAAGTCTTAATCTTTTGCAAATTCTATCCATCTCCTCTATCGCATATTCAGATTCTCCTGAGTGACGAAATACATTAAGATCTTGTGGTCTGTGAAGATCCTAGCCTTAACCTCATACAAGTAGTGCCTCCAAATCTTTAAGGCAAACACTACCGTTGCCAACTCTAAGTCATGTGTTGGATTATTCTTTTCATGGACTTTCAACTGTCTAGATGCATAACCGATTACTTTTCCTCCTTGCATCAACACACATCCTAAACTTTGTCCCGAAGCATCTGTGTAGATGTCGTAATTATCCAAAACCTCCGGAACTGCCAATACTGGGGTTGTAGTCAACTTCTTTTTCAACGTCAAGAAAGCATCTTCACACCCACTAGTCCATTCAAACTTCATATTCTTTTACGTGAGTCGGGTGAATAAGGTAGCTATCTTTGAGAAGTCTAATACAAACTTCCTATAGTAGCCAGACAAACCGAGAAAACTTCTCACCGCTGAAACTATAGTCCCTCTAGAAAATTTCTCAACTGCTTTGATCTTCGCTGGATCAACTTGAATGTGATCGGCCTTTTCTAAGTGTCCAATCTCACCGGCAGTGTACCGGGTCAACTGTAGCCTAGAATTGGTGAGTCAAGGTCGTATCCCATAGGGAATCTGGACGAGTAACAAAGTCGGTCTCGTCCCTAGTTCAGGTCAACACAACTACTGAAGACGGTGACTTGTCAGATCACCGGTTCTACAAACTAAATATACACAAAAGAAAGATTTAAAACTATATAAATGAGATAGCCGAGCTATGATCCAATCTAATACTCACAAACCCTAGCTAAGTCCCGAGGAATTCTTGATTTACCTAAACGTTCTCGATGTCACAAAGGGTGTCGTTTCATGGCTCTTAGAATAGACATTATTTCAATAATCTACCCTCCTATGTCAGGTTCAACAGTCCGCTCAACGGATTTAACTGACCTCACACGGTCTACGATTCATGAAACGCTCGACAAGTCCATACGAAACCTCACAACGAAACCGAGTCTGAACAACTCAGTCGGTTGTACACAGTGATCCTAGAACCCCAGTTCCCGTATCCTCTCGCAAAATACATATGTAAAGACGATACGTGTGATACGATTATCAAATGGCCATTTTAACAAACGTGATAAGAATAAGTTCTAGAACTACGGTAACATCGAGAATCAACAGTAAAACATCAAGAACACCATATGAATAGGCTAGGATTCGATTTCAAAGACCACATAACTCGACTATTGGAAAACTAGCTACTCATTATAACAAGAAAAACAACAAGAAATCAACAATAAAGTTAACATAAACAAGAACAAGAAATGAAAACGAAATACCAAATATATTAGGCCATAGAAAAACAATCCACCGAATGAAATCCCGTCAATAACGCGTCAAGCTATCTTTGAGAATCAACGGATTACAAAAGTCTAAGCCTAATCTAAGCTAAACTATGTACAAAATTGATCTAAGCGAAGAAAAACGATGAAAAACTGAAGAAAAACGAGTTGGGGAAGAGGAAGTTTTGATCTAGATCCAAAATGGGGTATTTATAGTGTTTTATGTGTTCTGGACGCTAGGCGTGCTCCTAGGAAAGTGTAGGCGCACGCCTATGATGATAAAAACACGTACTGAAACTTTTGGCCAAAATTGACTGCTAGGCGTGCGCCTAGCATTTCTCAGGCGCGCGCCTAGCTGACACACCTTCAGAAAATCCGTTGGAAAGCTAATGAAATTGTCTACAACTTTCATGAAGATGTCCAGCCCAGAAAATGCCTCTAAGGTGGATCAAAATGCAGATCAATGGAAGGTATGGTTGTAGTACCACTGTGTTTTGATCCGTTTGAACGTTTAAGCTCCGGGCATACATTCCAATCCTCGTATCTTGCCTTCCGGACATCTCAAACACTTAATTCCTGTATAAAATCACAACAAATACCACACATAATCCCTACAGGACACTAGGGTGACCGAGAGTATCATAAATTACACCGAAAAATACCGAGAATCCCGGACTTTACGTCCTAGGTCCCGAAATGATAACCAAGGTGTAAATACATCAAAATACAACCAAATGTCTCAGAGAACATATATAAACGAGGTATAAACGGGGTATAATTACATAGAAAATGATAGACAAGTTGACTCTCATCAGAATGCCATCTCCAGAAATGACATGACCCAAGAAACTGACTTGATCCAACCAAAAGTCACAGTACGAGAACTTAGCATACAACTGGTTCTCCCTTGGTGTGTTCAACACTATCCTTAAGTGTTCTTTATGTTCTTTCTCATCCTTCGAGTAACTAGGATTTCATCTTTGAACACTTTCAAAAATTTGTCCAATTATGGCATAAAAACACGTTGCATTAAGTCCATAAAAGCAGATGGATCATTAGTTAGTCCAAAGGGAATAACTAGGAACTCATAATGTCCATACCTCGTACTAAAAGCCGTCTTCGGTATATCTGCTACCTTGATCTTCAGCTGGTGATAACCCGACCTAAGATCAATCTTAGATAACACTCTCTTACCTTGCAACTAATTAAACAGGTCGTCAATCCTTGGAAAGGGATACTTATTCTTGATGGTATCTTTTTACTAAGCTTGCAACTAATTAAACAGGTCGTCAATCCTTAACTGCTGATATTATCGGATGTATCTTTTTACTAAGCTTGTAAACATTACCTTGTTACATGTTAGATGATTCACTAGGTACCTTAAAGGTCACTCACTTTTCTCTACTATCCAAGTAAACATAATTCTCGGATAGCCAATATATTCAGAGGATTACAATGAAATGCGAAAAATCCAAAACTGTGAAGTCACTTTTACATCGATATGATCTTACTCGAACATCCACTTGAGGTATCATCCTAGTTACCATAGTTACCTTTCCTAATGGTGGAGTTATTTCCAAGGAGTTTCTTAAGGTCTCTGAAGGTAGATTCAGCTTCTTAGCTATATTATAAGACACAAACGTATTAGAAGCCCCCGTATCAAACAAGGCCGTAACCGCTAAATTGTCTAATATTATTGTACTTAATATGTCAATTCATTTATTTAATACAAATACAACATGATTTAACATGCTATAAAAGTACTTTAATAAATAAAAAAACAAATAAAGGTACTTGAAATAACATTATCATCCGCTTCTGCATACTCTACATCCACGGCGAAAACTCAAACAGGCCACCTCGGGTCGCCATTCCCGCTTCCTTGATTTTGAGTTCCTCTTAGCACTATTAATGACTGAAGGCTTGTACTTGAAGGTCTCAGCTTCCAAGACCTTGTTCAACATTTCATCCATGTTCCTTGGTGTACTTCCTAACCTTCCTGCTTGGATCTCACGGGACAAACCATTCTTGAACAACTGAAACTGCACTATTCAACTTATACTCGGTGCATTCATCACTGAAAGGTACTTCCTTATGTTTTCAATCCATGTAGACAAAATTCTTGGATAGACTACCTATGCCAAAAATTACACCATGATTTGTTGGATTCAAAACTATAGGATCCTTTTCTTTTTTCTGCTTTTTCAACGGTAAAATCTAACAATATCATCAACATATTCTAGATGAACCACAACTACTAGACCCCCATCTTGGACCAAACGACTCGCTTCTTTCTAGGCAATAGAACTTCCGATTCCAAACTTATCAACATGAGTATCTCTGAGGTCTCCTAACTTTCTAAAAGATCAGGAAGGATCAGAATGTTACTATGTGGTATAAAGAGATCATATCTTAAGGAAGAAAGGAAGCCTAAATGAAGCTTCCTTTTGATACCAACTGTAACGCCCCTTTCCCGGACACCGAGTCCTTATCCGGAAAAGAAATGCACGTGTAATATAAACTAAATTCCACATTATACATCAGCCACTACTACGTCGTATCGAGTTAAGCAAGACGGAAGAAAAAATACTCGGGTATATTTATTTCGAATAACAAAGAATGGAAATTCAAAATGTAAAGATAGAAATGTAACATTTATTACATTGGTAAACCAAACGAATCGTATCACGTACGAAAACCTCCAAAAGAAACTAAAAAGAAATTACATAGTTCGTAAAGAGACAACACGTCTAGTTTATAAATAAAGAACAAAAATAAATAAACGCTACAATGTCGGCGTCCTCAAACGTTGTCATCAAAGTCTTCCTCGAACTCCGGATCTACATGTTCATCTTCTCTCCCCAAACAAAACAATCCATTTGAGGTATGTACAATGTACTAAGTAAGTGGTAGAAGGTACAAATTAACTAAGGTTTATAATCAAGTTTTATACTTAATAAATTATCTTTGTGAGACCAACTCAATCTAGGGTTCACTTTATGCCCATCAACATGTCATGACTATACGTTTCTAGCTTAACTTATCTTGGTTACGTCAGCACTCAAAGGCACTACACGATGTGTATCCACCACGAGAGGGTGCCAACCAACAGTGGCATGCACTGTTACTCCCAGGTTTCCATGGCAATCATACAAATCCGGTGAAGTTCTCCTGTCATTTGTCCTCTAGAAGGTCACAAAGTTATCCACCTATGCGAACGAGTCACTTAGCCGATGTTCACATGTGCCTAACCAAAAGTGACATTACGTTTAATCTTATATCTCTGTAAGTATGTAATTATTATATGTTCTTAACTCGACACCTAAGTGTTTTCAAGGATAAAACTCACCTTAATGACTGTACTCCCTTACTTAGATAGCTAGACACCAAGTCCTATCAAGTACATAGTCATTGATGAATTATTATTCATCCAAGCACAGGCTCTTTCATGCCCTTCCAACGGTCCCGAACTTCAACTCCCTTGAATAGTACATTCGGTACCGGAACTAAACACATCAGAAGCTCAATTGAGGCTTGTTCATCTTTAATTACTGTTATTATACCAAGAAACAACGTTTAAAACGAGCCTGTGCATTCAATGGGTAAATGTGTCTGCATTCACGGGAATGCGTGTGCATTGAGCATCCTAAAACATTCAGGGTGCTTCTGTCTAAGCAATACACGTGCATTACCCCTTGGTGCGTGCGTACGACCAATGTTGTATCAATTTTTTTAATTTCTAACCCTCAATGCGTGTGCATTCTAGCCTGTGCGTGCGTATCGACCATTCTTTAACAAAAACTGACTTTCTTCCTCATCAATACATGCGCACTGATGCCCTTTGCATGCGCATTGCACGCTGAAAAACCCTAAACATGATTCTTTCTACTATTTAAGATCTCTACTCGATCCCAAACATGTTCTACACGATTATTATCTGAAAAAACATCAGAAAAACATAACTTTTATGATCCAAAGGAAACCTTAAACATAACACAACGTATACGCACAAACTTTAATACAAAAACACATCAAAAACACAATCTATCCTCTCTAAACCATAATTAATTCTTAGGAAGAGCCTCATACCTTTTAAGCAAGATAATCCAAACAAAAGCTAAGAAACACTGGAGCAACTTGATCCTCTCTGGCGGAAATCTATTTGATCAATCCAAAATCAAATTAGATTCGATCACACGCTTCTAAACATATAAAACTACGAATTCAAAAGTTTGAACCCATCAAACTAAATCAAGAACACAACTAGGGCTCGAAAAGCATACCTTGTCAATGTCCCAACTTTCTGGTGTTGAAACGACGCCCTGTTTACGACGATTCCGTAGGTCTACTCTGATTTGAACACCGTTAATATTTGACTTCGAAACTGGAAGATTACTCTTAGCCCTTTTTTTTTTCTTTTGCCGCACACGCCTCTCAAGGACGTAGGAGGAGTAAATTTTGGTTATTGGTTGGTTATAAGCTTAATGGGATGATTATTTTCCTTAAATAACCATTCCCAGAAATAATAACATATTATTTATTTTCCTTAAATATTCCTTAATAATTAAATCATATTTTTCTTTGGGGAAAGAGGCCAAAAGGACAAAAAAGTAAACAAATCAGGATGAAAGGACAATTTCATTTTCTGACGATTAAAAAGGACTATTTCATTATTAATCGACATAAATACCCTTAAAAGATAAAATAGAAATATTTTTCTTTTTTTTGAGAAATTGAGTCATATAAATACTGAGCATTTAAGTCTAGGCATTAAGTTGGAGTAATTATAGTGATTTAAAGCTTCCCAAAACGGTTATCCTACTTTCATATATATATATATATATATATATATATATATATATATATGTAGTTACATCCGAAAAATATAGTAACACTTATAAAAAAGATGTAGTCACAAATAAAAAAATTTAGTAACAACCAATATAATATAGTTACAAAAGAATGTGGTTACCAATAAAAAATGTAGTTGTAACGCAGATTTCGTGTTAATCTCTGAAATGCGACAAAGAAAACACAAAATCGTAACAAATGAATTTTATTAAAAAAGTGGTACAATCTCTATGATCCTTTGATTCTCCTTTTGTGATGATTAATAGCTTTGTCACGGATTTTATTAACAAAAACAAACAAGTAATAATATTTATAAATCCGGTTTTCCTCAAGTATAAGGATCGTAATATAGAGGTTGATACCGGTCGATCTTACGGGAATCAAGATTGCTAACCCTAGTTTTTGTCTAACTAAATTATGTCACGAAAAACTAATCTAAACAGCGGATAAAACTAAACGAAACTGAAAATAAACTTAACTAAAACGTAAAACTGGACAGAAGATATGATCTAAAGCCAGGAAAGATACGGGTTGCGAACTATTAAACTAAAACTAAACCTATTATGCAATAAAGGAAATTGATTAACTAAACAATTCAAGTTCTAAGGGATTTGATCAAATTATAACGAGCAAACGAGCAATTGATCCACCTATCCTATCAACATTCAATTCCAATTCAGATTATTTCGTGATTTCTAACCAAGTTGTGATTCACCTAACCAAGGTATGAACTCCTAATTTCTTAGACAAGTTCTCCTATCAATCTTTTATCTTTCGATCTAAAGATTAATGCTTTCAAATCAAGGTGTGAAATCTCTCAATTGCTAACCTAGAAATCTAACCTAATAACTCTCGTTAATTAGATTTAAGATCTATTCTTTATCATGGTGATCTAAAGTTTAATATGATTTTCATCAAAATAAACAATCAACAAGCAACGATCTTTCGATATGAATTACAATAAACATCATAAACACGAAAAAAGAAACAGCTTGAATTAAATACTCACAAAATAATCAAGAACGGAACTGAGCAACGCTCGTTCAAGGCTTTTAGCCTCTAAGCATCCTCTTGAAACTTGGAATTGCAGGAAAAGCTAACATAAAACTACCTACTTTTAATCTAGAATTTGGAGCATAAAAACTGGAATAAAAGAATTAAAAGCGCAGCCTCAAGCCGCCACTAGGTTTAGGGTTTCGAGTATTGTGGAATTGGTATCTCATATGTGGAGAAAACAGCTGCTATTTATAGAGTCTTGAGTCGGTTCGCCAAAGTCGGTCGAAGGACGCCCGTCCAGCTATCTGGACGCTCGTTCGGTTTGCCCTGGAATCGCTCAGACGCCCGTCCACTTCAGCGTCCAAACTCTCTGTATCAAAATCGCACCTCCGGACGCCCGTTCACTCAATCAAACGCCCGTCCTACTGGACGCCAGTTTGATGAATCTGGACGCCAGTCCAGCTGGTTCAACACTTGATTTCTTTCCTTATATCCTCTATTCATCCATAAATCTGATTGACTCCTTTCCACTCGAATTTATCTCTTTAAAAATCATCTTTTCCATCAACAATGTGTACCTACAATGTAGGAAAAACAAACCAAAGCGTAACGATATTCCAAAATAATATAAAATCACAATTTAAGCACATAATTCGTTACGTATTGCAATTTAACTATTGACAACACCACTTGCTCAATATTTCAATTATAAAGCTCGATTTCTATGAAAAACATCCACATATGGGGGAAATTGACATAAAATATATCCTTATATAACGTATAAAATCACCCTTAACAACTCCCCCACACTTAGCTTTTGCTCGTCCCGAGCAAAACAAAACGAAAGTTAAGGCTCGAGACAAGAACAGACATCTCAGACAATATAGCATAGATCCAATAAATCAGAAGTTCACCACTGTGTGTGTGCAAAGCCATAGAAAACTTCCACTAAATCCAAACTTGAGAAACTCGAAGAAAAACTAGCTAATCCCCCCTTCAAACTAGAGATAAATGACACTCATAAGATGTACCCTACAAACGTAAAATATCCCGAAAAGAATGATCGAATATATCTAGGGCCTTTCTGAAATACTCAGAGGACAATCCCTACAGCATATCTATCAGTTTATACTGGGGATAATATAGACGATAACTCAGTCTTTCATTCATTTCATATTACTTCTTTATAAGTTGATTTAATTATTTCACTCTAAACACACATCAGAATGAGCTGTTGCCCTGTCATAGCAGAATAGGATATTCGAGATATACCCTACCTTACTCCAATCATAAGGCAGCTTCTTCTGACTGTCGTGAGCTTTTAGTCATCATAGTGGTATAGGACATACGTGGTATACCCTATCACACTCAAATCATCGACTAGCTTTCGACACACCCAATTACTTCATGTTTATCAACTTTTTCATTTGACAATAAGTTATGTGTTACTTATCACATTCAAACCTTAGATATTCATAGCATAACATACTCCGGATCTAAATACAAACTATCATAAATCTCAAGATATATACGTAGCACTAAGCTCATGACTTATAAGAAAACAAAGATCACTCGTCCAAAAAGGGGTATAACTTTATAAATTAGCTCATCGTTCACTATGGCTCGTGAAAAATAGATCTCAGGTGAAACAACTAACTTATCAAACATATGATATATAGCATCAATGACTATAAAAATAACGAACATTAAATTGAATTGCCTACTCGGGACAAAACAAAAAACAAAAGTGTCGAAATTTTTTGAAAATTCTAGTTCATTTTAGCTCATTTTGCATAGAAACATAACGAATTAAGCAAATGTGAAAATACATTATCAAATCATCCCCCTCCCCCACACTTAAAGATCAACATGTCCTCATGTTGTGCGGAAATTAAATAGAGAAAGAACTTAGCTGATTGTAACAGATACTCGAATCGTCGGTCAGGCCGGAGCCTACGTAGTGACACTTAGAACTCGTAACCATACAATGTAGCTTGACAAAACCACTAAAAATATACGTGCACTACTTGACAAACACGGAAACATCTCGGGGAAAACGGGGAATTATACTAAAATGAAAAGAGATAGCAAAACCGCGTAGTATCAAAAGATGAAACATTTAAAACATCCACAAGTGAAACAAAGTAGAAATAAAAGTACTGATGCCTTATGGCCTACATGATCCATCGGAAAGTATAAATAGTAGCTAAATGAGAAATACAACGAATCACGTAATCAAAAGTCGCGAAAATATACAATCATTGTATCTAGGACAAATCAAAATCGAAAATGGACAAATAAAATCATGACTGCCCCGGTGCCGTAGAATCATCAGCCGGAGGTGCTCCACCCGCAGGAGCATCAGGCTGCTCCTCATCCGAAGAAAACTCAGAGTCCTCCAAAACATCCGCAATGGCCTGCTCAACCGCATCAGAATAGATATAATCCATGGTGCTCGGATCGAAGATTCTGTCGTCCCTCGGCTGCCGGCCCTCACTGATACACTGCAAGATCGTCAAAATGTTGTTTTGTGTAGTCCGAATATCCTCCAACCAGTTCCGCACACTGTCGTCCATACTCAACCTCATCCGGACTGAGGGAGATAAAGTAGGAAGTGAGGATGCTCGAGGCGGGGCTGATGAAGAACCAGGCTCCTGTGGTGCCCCCGACTCAGACTGTCCCGAAGACTTACCCTTCTCTCGCTGTATAGGCCTAGGGTTCTTCGGTTTATGATCCGCTCCGTACTCAGGCACACCGGCATCAAGACATAAACCATGAATCAAGTGAGGGATAATCAGGCAACGAGTATAAATCTTCTGATTGATAGCCACCTCATCGTATAATGCTTGTCCCACGTTGACATTTAGGCCAAATGTCAACGCATACAGCATGCCTAGGTCACCAATATGGAAATGTGTCAAGTTGTTCTTCGGCAACAACCGACTCTGAATAAACCTACACTACACATTCCAATCCTCCGTCCAGGTAGTGGTGACTAACTCTTTCCGGTCTCCACCCGGCCTCAATGTCCAAGCCACCTCCGGGCAAACTCTCAACCGTAACTCCTCCAAAGGATCCTGCCCCGTACTCTGTCTATGAACAATCTCCTCCTTATAATCCCATCCCTCAAAAGCCGCCAAGTTATATTTCTGATTAATCACCTCCGGCGTAAACGGAACTTCTACCCCTCGAACTACAACTACCCCTGTCTCCAAGTCGGTTTCCGAACAATTAGCGTAAAACTCACGAACAAAGGAACCATTGACCGGGGTAGTCGGGATCGTCACCAAGGGAATATCATCATCCGTCTCAGACTCCGAGGTTGGTTCATCCCTCAAAGTAGCCCTAGTTTGGGTGGCTCTATGGGGTTGCTCTCGAATACTAACACCCCGGTTTGGATCAACTAAGGTGGGATCAAACTATTTGCGTTTCTTTCCGGCCTCCCTAGCCGCTTCCTTACCATGCTGCTTCACTACCGCCTTCTTATGAACCATAATTCCAGCCTAGACTACACGAACACAATCCCAATCCACAACAAGGTACCCGTTTAACATCCAAAGCGGGATTTCAAAACAACCAAACCACAACCACAACCATAATCATCACCAAACAACCCAATCATCACCCATCACAACACCATATCACCATAACAGAGCAGAAAGAAACCACAAAACCAGAAAAAAAACGAATTAAGGTGATATTCAAGTGAACGAGCCGACCCAAAGATCGAACTCACAAAAACATGAATAAAATCTAGAAAAGTTGTTACTAACTTACCAAGTAAGGTGAGTAGATGCTGATCGAGATGAAAATTAGTCCAAACAACACCAATGTGGCTCCCAAAATCGGATTTTTTCTCCAAAAATTCGGACTGCAACGGGTCCTGATTCTCCAAAAAGATGGTGTGTTGGGGAATTTGACTATGAAAATCAAAGAGAGGGGGTCAAGAGCGGTCTATAGCACTTTGAATCGCTCGAAATGGTTTAGAATTGATGATTTTAGGCCAAAATGAGGAAGGAGAAACGGTTTTCGCGTTTGAAAACTCATAAAAGTGAGGGTTCAATGACGGAGGGGGTATATATAGACAGCTGTTGGACGCTCGTCCAGCTCAGTGGACGGGCGTCCACTGGGAAATTATATGAACTGGATGGGCGTCCTGATTTTCAGACGCTCGTCCATACATTTAAAAACTGAACAGGATTGGAGGGAAATAATCGGACGGGCGTCCAAAATGTTGGACGGGCGTCCATTAAATACACAAGGCAGACGGACGTCCTGTCTTCTAGACGGGCGTCCATCGCAATTCTCAACAAAATTATCAAATTTTCATGCAATTTAAATTCAAATACGCCGTTTCTCATTAAACTTAAATAAAACTTAAAAAATACAAATGGAAATCAACGAAGTACATAAAATTACCAGAAAATAAATAAAAACAAACGGAAAACAGTGGGTTGCCTCCCACCAAGCGCTTTTGTTTTATGTCGTCTGCTCGACGAAACAACCTAACAACGCTAGTCATCGTAAATTTCTGACCAATCTATCACCCGGATAAGACGGCGGAGCATGTCAATCGCCGGAGGGAAATCATACTCAACCTGCAGACCCCAATCCTCACCAGCTACATCAACACCTCGAAAATGTTCAGCTTGCAGCACTAGCGCTAAATCTCTCAGCATCGGATCATTCAGGATTGTGTAAGGACGTCCTAGAGTTGCCTGCAACTCCTCAGTAGTGAAGTCTCCACCTCCCGAACAATGGGAACAATAAGAACATAGGTGACAATCCCCGACGCGGGTACTAATATCAAAGTCTACGTGCAGCACTATAGTCCCTCCCGGTCCGTCATCTACAGTGATAAGTGGGATCCTCCTAAGGAAAGGTAACTCCTCTGGTAGAACTCCGAAATCCATATCTAGAAAGCACAACTAACTGACAGATATAAACAAAAGCAAAACTTAATAAGGCTAAAAACTTAGTAAACCAAACTTAAATGCTAAAACTACAAAAGAATAAACAAAAACAACTAATATAACGTTATCTAGGTTGCCCCCTAGTGGCGCTTTTGGTTAATGTCGTTAGCTCGACACCGTTCAAAGCTCAGCCTGGATCAGGCCATTTGACTTTTCTGCCAGCCACTACCTCGTCTAGACTTTGATCAGTAGTTTGGCTGCAGAAACAGCACTTAACACATGGGGTAAAATCTTTGATAGCTTTCCAAACACGTTTAAACTTCACCATGGTTGACTTCTTCTTCTTTTGAGTCTTCGGATGACGTTTCAGCTGACGCTCCCTCTCAAACTCTTCCATATCCCAACTACCTGCTAGAACTTCTTCAGATCGACCACTACCGCCATCCTCTGAGAACAGGTCGGGTGAAAACTCGTCAAATTCTTCGACTTCTGTAGTACCACACCCGAGGATATCGAGGAAACGGACAATCAAAGGCTTGTCCTTGGGTTCACCAATGTAGTGCTTACACCTTTGACCATTTACTCGAAACGGTTGGTCACCATAACCGCGTAGTTCTAGAACGCCTGCAGGAATAATTTGGAGAATCTCAAAGGGACCGGGCCATCGTGTCCTCAGCTTACCAGGGAACAGATGTAACCGGGAATTGTATAATAAATCTTGTTCCCCTACTTGAAACTCTCTTTTCTTAATTTTGGCGTCATGGAGGAGTTTCATCTTATCTTTGCTAATCCTGGCACTTTCGTAGGCCTGGAGTCCGAATTCGTCTAACTCATGCAACTATTGCAGTCGGTGCTTTCCGCAAGATTGGGAATCAAAGTTCAGAAACTTTGTAGCCCAATAAGCTCTATGCTCTAACTCGACTGGCAGATGACATGGCTTACCATAAACCATTTGATATGGAGATGTACCCATAGGAGTTTTATAGGCGGTTCTGTATGCCCATAGTACATCATCCAATTTCAAACTCCAGTCTTTCCTATGACTGTTGACCGTTTTTTCCAGGATCTTCTTAATACTTTGGTTGCTCCTTTCAACCTGACCACTAATCATCGGATGATATGGTGTGCCAGTTTTATGACGAACACCATCCTTTTCGAGCACTTTTTCTAAGGGTCGGTTGCAGAAATGCGTCCCTTCATCACTGATCAAGGCACGTGGACATCCAAACCTCACGAAAATATTTTTCTTTAAGAACTTCATGACCGTCTTATGATCATTGTGAGGAGTGGCTTGAGCCTCCACCCATTTAGACACGTAATCCACGCAGACTAAGATGTATTTGTTAACACAAGATGATGGGAATGGTCCCATAAAATCGATACCCCATACATCAAAGACTTCGCATTCTAGGATGGGTTTCAAAGGCATGTCAAAACGCCTTGTCAGAGTACCGGTTCTTTGGCATCTATCACAAGCTTTACAGAAAGTTTCTGTATCTTTAAAGATCGTGGGCCAATAGAAACCGGATTGGATAATCTTGGCAATGGTTTTCCAAGGACCAAAGTGACCTCCAGTGGGTCCACTGTGGCATTGCTCAATAATATCACGCTGCTCAGATTCTGGAACACATCTTCTAAGCAGACCATCTTTACAGATCTTAAAAAGATAAGGTTCATCCCAAACGAAAGATTTCAAATCAGAGAACAACTTTTTCTTCTCCTGATAGGACAATTCTGGATCAAGATATCGGGCATGAAGGTAATTTACAATGGAAGAATACCATGGAACATTAGGAGGCCAACCGTCAATAAGCATAATGTTTTCTAGAGGAAAGTAAAGATCTATATCATCTGGATCATCCTTTTCCTCACTTAGCATTCTCGAAAAGTGATCAGCCACTACGTTTTCACTGCCCTTTTTGTCTTTAATTTGAATGTCAAACTCTTGTAGGGTCAGTATCCAACGTAGTAGGCGCGGTTTAGCCTCTTTCTTAGTCATCAGATACCGCAAAGCAGCGTGATCAGTCCACACAATCACTTGAGCTCCTAACAAGTAACTACGAAACTTGTCCATAGCAAAGACTACGGCCAATAATTCCTTTTCAGTAGTAGTATAGTTAACTTGAGAGGGATTCAATGTGTGACTGGCATAATAGATTGGCTGGAATTTCCCTTTGATTTTTTGGCCTAAAACAGCACCAACTGCATAGTTCGATGCGTCGCACATAAGTTCAAAAGGTAGATTCCAGTCAGGCGATATAAGAATTGGAGCAGAGATTAAACGGTCCTTAAGCTCCTCAAACGCTTGCTTGCAGCTCTCATCAAAATTGAACTCAACGTCTTCCTTAAGTAAAGTAGACAGGGGCTTGGCTATCTTGGAGAAGTCTTGAATGAATCTTCTATAGAAACCGACATGTCCAAGAAAACCTCAGACTTCACGCACATTCTTAGGATAACTCATCTTCTCGATAGCTTCCACTATTGCCCTGTCAACTTCTATACCTTTGGCGGAGATCTTATGGCCAAGAACTATTCCCTCATCAACCATAAAATGGCATTTTTCCCAATTGAGCACTAAGTTCTTTTCCACGCATCTGGATAACACTTCGTCAATGTTGTCAAGACAATCATCAAAGGACTGACCAAAGACCGAAAAATCGTCCATAAAGATTTCCATACACTTTTCTACTAGCCCGTCAATGATAGCCAGCATACATCTTTGAAATGTAGCTGGGGCATTGCAGAGACCAAATGGCATTCGCCTGTAAGCGAATGTACCATAAGGGTAGGTGAAAGTGGTCTTTTCTTGGTCAGATGGATCGATGTATTTGAAAGTATCCTGAATAACCATCCAGGAAGCAGTAGAATGCGTGTCCCGCCAGAAGCTCAAGCATCTGGTCAATGAATGGAAGGGGAAAATGATCTTTCATGGTTACCTCATTGAGCTTTCGATAATCGATGCACTCAGAAACCAAAGTGACAAGTCTCAAAGCTATTTCCTCTCCCTTCTCATTCTTCTCAATCGTAATTCCACCTTTCTTGGGAACTACTTGAGTCGGGGAAACCCATTCACTATCAACGATGGCATAAATGATTCCCATGTCCAGAAGTTTGATGATTTCTTTCTTAACCACCTCTTGCATATGAGGGTTGACCCTCTTCTGGGGCTGTCTAACACATTTCGCACCCTCATTTGTCTTGATCTTGTGCATACAGATGTCCGGAGATATCCCTCTGATATCTCCTACTTGCCATCCAAAGGCCTTTTCATTTTTCTTCAAGACGTTGATTAATTTCATTTCCTCTAAACGAGACAGCTTGGCAGATATAATCAAAGGAAGCTTGTCACCTTCTCTTAGAAACACATACTTAAGATGTTTAGGCAACGACTTCAACACCAAATCTGATGGGGGGTCTTCTAAACTAGATTTGAGCTCTCCACTTTTCAACTCAACATCGCTGAGTTTACTGAGCGGTCCCACTACCAGAGCTTCTCCTCTGAACAACTCAACCTTGAACTCAGCTTCTAACTGCTCTAGACTCACCACACCATGATTGTTCAAATTATCAACCAGTCGCTCATACTCCGTTGCCACAACCATGACTTGCTTCTCCATCAAATCATCGAAGTCATCAGACGTCTCCTCAATGGAAAAACCGGTTGGAGAACCAGAGGGTATTTGAATGGATTTGGAGACATTATAGCTTACCTCTTGATCACCAACGATATCGCCACTCGCCCACCAATGTGATCAATGAGGGCACGAGTCAGTGAAGCGAAAAGGTCTTCCAAGAATTAGGGGAACATTTTCATCCTTTTCAATGTCTAGGACGTACCAGTCGACGGGAAAGGTAAACCTATCGATTTGAACTAGGATGTCCTTTAAGATTCCCGCTGCTTTCTTAGAAGATCTATCAGCGAATTGCAAATTCATGGTAGTGGGTTCTAGAAGATCAATTAAACCCAGCTGTTTGCACACAGACAATGACATTAGGCTTATAGATGCACCCAGATCGCACAAAGAGTTAGGGAAGACCAGGCCTCCCATTAACACGGTAAGCACGAACTTTCCAGGGTCATCCCTCTTGGTTGGTAAGTTTTCGTAATTGATCATTGAACAATCCTCACCAATCAGCCTCTCCATGTCTGACAAATTCCTTTTCGAAGAAACAACATCCTTGATAAATTTTGTATACTTAGGCATTTCAACAAAGACATCTGATAATGGAAGATTTACCTGAGTATTTTTCAAAAGGTTTAGAACCTTTTCATACTTCTTATCTTCACTTAAAGGGATGTTGCTCTTTCTTGGTGGAAATGGAAGCTTTTTCAGATCATTCTCAGAGAAGACTTTCTTTGAAGATGCATTGACAGCTTTGTCTTCCAGATCCTTCCACCGAACGGCTTTTTCAATCTTTTTATTAGTCAGGGGATCAGCCTCCTGACTCACACTTGATTCTTCACTCCTCATGGGATCAGCCACCTAAGGACTTTCAGCTTTTTCACCTCTCAGGGGATCAGCCACCTGAGTGTTCTCTTTCGGCAAAGGGGAGTGTAGGTGCTAAGATTCCTGGTAGGAGCATTTTATTATGTTTTGATGATGGCCATACTAGCTGTTATAGCAAGCCTGAAATAAGTTAGAACTCTCTGTATAAGTCTTTACTTAGAGTCTGACATGTTGTATAAGTTAGGTCAGACAAGTATTGTACTAGTTGGTAGGACGGCAAAGCAAAAACATATATTCGGCAAAGTGAAGCCAGCAAAGCACCAGCAGAGAAGTAATGAAGACATTATGGTCTGACTTATAACCAAGGAAGTCTGTGATGACCTTGGATAAGTCTAAGTTATGTTTTTAAGTGATGAAACTCAATGTTCAAATATGGTGTACACTGGTCTCACCCAAATCAAGGATCAGTGAAGTACAAAGACCCTCCTAATACTAGAACAAAGAAGGAAACAGTGAATCGGCTGAGTAGACTGACCTTCGGCAAAGTGAAAACAAAACAGCAAAGAAAGAACTAACGGCTAAGTCAGAAGGCTCACTCGACCGTTCTGAAAACGGCGAAGTAACACTCACCAGATCAGATTTGATATATGTTGACGATACAGAAGATCATGCATTAAATGCACAATCAATAGAGGATCAATCAAGGACGGATTTTCTGCTATATGTTTGAAGAAAGAATCCGATCACTAAAATCAAGGAGAATACAATTAAGGGGGAATCAAGAATAAAATCAAGGATTATTCCCTCATTAATATAGCCAACGAACGGAATTTCAAAACCAAAGCTACTCAAGGCTATAAATAGAAGGCATTGACAGAAAAACAAAAAACGATTGAAAAAAAGAGAAATCAAGCAGAAACTCTGTCAATTTGAAAAGCCCTCTCTCTGAACTTACAAGGATACATCTAGTGATCAACTCAAATATCAGAACTACAAAGTCATACTCAGAACTGAGATTGATCAAGAAAGTGTGTGAATCACATTCACATCAAAGTGAAGCAACTGAATCAGAGGCAATCTGAGAAGGAGTTGAATCTGTGATAGCTGTTGAAGGATCTTGATCTTAAGGAGCAAAGACAAAGGAAAGGTTGAATCATCAAGTCATTGCGAGTCAAGGAGTGATAGTCTTGTAGATTGTGAAGCTTGGGAAGCCAAGGACAATCATACTATTGTATCAGTGAAAACAATAGTGAATTAATCCAATCATCACAGGAGAAGAGTGGATTAAGGGATTACACCACCCTGAACCACTATAAGCCTTGTGTCAATTTAATTTCTGCAATTTACTTTACAGCATTCATTTAATTTGCATACATCAAAATTTACATCCAGTGGATCGCCTAAACAGATTTGAAAACAATGTAGTAAGAAGGGACTTATCCATTGCCCAAAAGCTTTTAAACAAAAGAAAAGTTTTTGAAACTCCACTATAGTCATTCACCCCCTCCCCTCGACTATAGTTTCACCCTTCTCTCTGACCAACAATTGGTAGCGAGAGCGGTGTTCGAGTATCGAACTGCTTGGAATCTAATTTACGTAACAAGGAGATCACATATTTTCAAAGTAGTTTTCAAATCTGAGTTTTTTTTATACACTTACATTTATATCTTCAATTGCACTGATGGATTCCTCAACCTTCTTGTCAAAAGTACCTGTGTTTAATGTTAACAATTTTGATGAATATAAAATAAGAATGCTATCTCATCTTGCAGCAACTCATGAAGAGATGCTGGATGTAATCAATGATGGACCAATCAAAATCAGTAAGGTGGTAAGCACAGGAGCAGATCAAGGAAAGGAAATTGACAAACCTAAAAAGCATTGGACCAAAGATGACAGGAGAAGAGCAAATATGGACTTTGTTGCAAAAGACATGATCTTGAAGACCCTAGACAACAACATGTTCATGAGAATCAAAGACTGCAAAACAGCAAAGGAGATGTGGGACAAGCTATCATTGATAAATGAAGGATCTCAAGTAAAGTTAAAGAAAACAAATTATCTCATTGCAAAAACAGAAATTTGAGAACTTTAAAATGAAGGCTGGTGAATCCATTGATCAAATGGACAACAGATTCTCAAGCATCATCCGTGAATTACAACAGCTTGGACACATATATCCCCAGAAAGAAGTATGCTTGAAGATCTTGAGAGGACTACCTGAAAGATGGAAGATCATAACATCGATGTCGGAGGAACAACAAATCTTGCAAGCAACGACACTCGACAATCGATGTCTTAATTAAAAGCTCATGAATTCGAATTGAACGGCGAAGATGGTGCTCCGCAGAGACACACAAAATCATCGCATTAAATTGCATCCCAGCAAAGTAACTTTGCCGAATGCATCAGCAAATAGACACATGAACTAAAAGAACAGGTAGCTTTATTAGTTAAACGTTTTGACAGGTTTCAAAAGAAACCATTCAAAGGAAATTCTTCGTCAAACAAAAAGTCAAGCTCAAACAGAGACATGAAGAAGAAAGATGAAGAATACAGATGCTTCAACTGCAACAAGAAAGGTCACTTCAAGGCTGATTGTCCTGAAGAGAATGACAAAGATGATGAAAAGAAGAAATATAGAGCATCCGAAAAAAGAAAAAGAGCAAGAAGGCACTTAAAGCGAGAATCCAAAGAAGTGAAAAGCACGAAGAATCATCCGATAATGACTCGCAGGCAGCGATGATGAAGAAGACAGCTCAGAAAATGAAAAAGCATGCCTATGCCTCATGACCAAAGAATTGGATGAAGATAAAAGTGATAGCTCAGACACTGAGGAAACAAGCCTATGTTTAATGGCTAAAGAATCAGATGAAACTGAGGTAACATCTAGTTCCTGTTCTTCATCTAATGCATCCACATCTAACACTGCACAATCCTCTAGTCTCCCATTAGATACAGCAGACCTAGTCCAAAATCTCATGACTAAATTTGATGAAATTGAAAAGAATCATGAAATTCTGGAAAAGGAATGCAAGGATCTAAGAAAAGAGAATAAGAGGTTAAAGAAAGAACTGGATAAAGCAAAAGCTGAATTAACTAGCAAGGAGACCTACTTAAATGATCAACAAAAAGCAGATGATCATACATCTGTTACTAACAGATCAGTTAAGAAAATCTCCTCACCAGTGAAAGTATCCACTGCACCACTAAAAGCACCAGCTTACAAACCCTCAAAAAGGTTTGGATCCAGATCTGGTCTTGGCTACAACAGTCAGGATAAAAGTAGGAATAATGGTCAACACCATTGTAAATTCAGAACCACTAGTGGACCAAAATTTAGAAAGGACAGACCATGATTCCAACAGATCATCCTGTTCCGGTGAAGTCAAAACCCAGTGTAGTGAAACAACAAATCAAATCCTCATTCCAGTCAATCAAGAACAACAGCCATCTGAAAGGTAAAGGCAGACTTTACCCCTCAGAGGATGATTGGAATGTTGCACCTCCAAAATACAAGAGGAAACCATTTCACAAAATGCATCATATGTTTAAGAAAAACCAATATGTTCCTAGACACATGAAGCAAGAAAGGTTTCCTACTGCATATTGAAAAGTGAAGAAGGATGTAAATGCACCAAAAGGTGGAGAAAAGTATCAGAATACCTTCAGTAAAAATACTAGGAGCTATTCTGCTATGCCTTACACATATGAAGTTGATGACTTCAATTATCCAAAAAAAAGACCTTTTGGATACACCCTTGGTATGGGAGGCATGATTGCTAACAGGTATGGACCCAAACAGTGTTGGGTACCTAAACTTAATTAATCTATTTTGTAGGATGTCTGGTACATAGACAATGGATGTTCCAGACACATGACAGGAAACAAGAAATGGCTCACTGATTTCAAAGCTTTTGATGGACCCAAAGTCACATTTGGAGGTAAAGAAAACCCTGGCAAGATTAAGGGGGAAGGAACAATACTCAAGAACAATCTAAAGATTCAAAATGTGGCATATGTCAAGGGACTTAACGTCAATTTGATGAGCATCACCAATTACAGTGACAAAGGCTACAATGTGCACTTCAACAAAGAAGGATGCAAAGTGATTCACAAATCAAACCAACATGGTTTCTTGCGGGTAGAAGACAAGACAACATGTATATGGTGGATGGAAAACGACCAAAGCGAAAACATGTCTACTTGTCAAAAATAAACAATCAACAAGTCGGATTTGGCACAGAAGATTAAATCACCTAAATTTCAAGACCATCAACAAACTATCAAGGAGCAAGTTAGTTGAAGGCCTGCCAGAGATCACATTCAAGAAAGAAAGTCTATGTGATGCTTGTCAGAAAGGAAAACAAATAAAAAGTTCATTCAAGTCAAAGCCTCATCAATCTACAACAAGAGTTCTACATCTATTACACATGGACCTGTTTGGACCAGTCACACCAGTAAGTGTGAGTGGTAAGAAATATACTCTTGTAGTGGTGGATGACTTCTCAAAGTTCACCTGGACCATTTTCATGTACAAGAAGAAAGAAACACTCAAGAAGCTGCCAGATTTGCTGAGAAGACTCCAAAATGAAAAAGAGCTAAAGATTATCAAGATCATATCAGAGAGGCACTGAATTTCTAAATGAAATTATCAGAACCTATTGTGAAGAAAATGGAGTGTTACATCAACTATCTCAGCAGAGAACTCCACAACAAAATGGTGTAGCGAGAAAGAAGAAACAGAACCATCAAGGAAGCGATCGAGACAATGATAGCGAAAGCATGCTTACCAAAGAGATTCAAATGTGAAAGCGACAAACACAAACATGCCATACACAAAACAGATCAATCATCAACAAACATCATGGAAAGACTCCATATGAAATATGGAATGGTAGAAAACCTAATATCTCATATTTTCATATGTTTGGATCAAAATGTTTTGTCTTAAACAGGAATCAGCTGCATACCTTTGATGAGAAGGCTGATGAAGCAATCTTCATGGGATACTCAGACACCAGCAAATCATTTAGAGTACTCAATAAAAGAACCTTGGTGATTGAAGAATCAGTACATGTAGTTTTTGATGAACCAAATACAAATGGTGAAGATCTTCAAGATCAAGAAGAGAAAGCAGCACAAAGGGAAATCTATACAAATGCAACCATACCAGCTACCATCCTAAATCATCATTTTGAAAATCAAGAAGAACCACTTACCAATACAACAGATGAAGCATCTGAAGTTGAAGTTCATGCTCAGCATGAAGGTATGGAAGAACCAAGTGAAGAACAACTTTAACCAGATCTAAATTGGCTAAGAGACCATCCTGAAGAACAAGTCAATGGAGATATTCACACAGGAGTCAGAACCAGAAGACAACTAGAGCACATGCTAACTTGCTTTCTATCACAAGTGGAACCCAAGACCATAGATGATACAATCCAAGATCCAGATTGGATCACAGCCATGCAAAAAGAACTAAATGAATTTGAAAGAAATGAAGTCTGGGAACTTGTTGTGAGACTGAAATAACCAACATCATTGGTGCAAAATGGGTATTCGAGAACAAGATGGATGAGCAAGGAATCTGTTGTCGAGAAACAAAGCAAGGCTAGTTGCAAAAGGCTATTCCCAAGTCAAGGAATAGATTATGATGAAATATTTGCACCAAGAGAGCAAGATTGGAAGCAATCGACTCTTTTCTAGCATTTGTTGCACACAAAGACTTCAAAGTCTATCAAATGGATGTAAAGAGTGCATTCCTAAATGGACTTTTGAAAGAAGAAGTTTATGTAGAACAACCTCCTGGATTTCAAATTAAAGGAAAAGAAGACAAAGTATACAAACTCAAGAAGGCCCTCTATGGCCTCAAACAGCACCTAGAGCACAGGTATGAAACACTATCACAATTTCTGATCAAGAATGGATTCAACAAAGGAACTATTGACAAGACTCTATTCAAACTAGAGGAAGGAGCAAGCACTTTGCTAGTACAAATATATGTTGATGCTAGTACAAATATATGTTGATGATATAATCTTTGGATCCGAAGATGAAAGGCTGTGTGAGAAATTTGCAAACCTGATGAAGAGCAAATTTCAGATGAGCATGATGGGAGAATTAAACTACTTCCTTGGCCTTCAAGTAAAGCAAATGAAGGATGACATCTTCATTAGTCAAGCCAAGTATACAAGAGACTTGATACACAAATATGGGATGGATACGAGTGGCACAGCAGATACACCAATGTGTGCCAGAGTCATACTTGGAAAAGATTAAGGAGGAAAAGATGTTGATCAGAAAATGTATAGAGGAATTATTGGATCATTATTGTACTTAACTGCTAGCAGACCTGACATAGCATTTGCAGTAGGAGTGTGTGCAAGATTTCAAGCTCAACCAAAAGAATCACATCTTCTAGCAGCTAAAAGGATAATCAAATACTTGAAAAACACTATAAATGTTGGTATTTGGTATCCAAAAGATGGAGGATTTAAATTAATATCATATTCGAGACTCGACTATCTTTGGATGCAAAATAGATAGAAAAAGCACCTCTGGAACATGCCAAATGCTAGGAACCAGACTAGTTTCTTGGTTCAGGAAAAGCAAAACTCCATATCTACATCAACAGCTGAAGCAGAATATATAGCAGCAGGTAGCCTTTTGTGCACAAATACTTTGGATAAGACAACACCTAAGGGATTATGGGTGGAAGAGAAAACAATTCCAATCATGTGTGATAACACAAGTGCAATATCTATTATCAAAATCCATGTTGCATTCAAGAACAAAGCACATTGATGTAAGACATCATTTCATCAGAGACCATGTTGAAAAGGGGGATGTCATCCTAAAACACATACCCACTGAAGATCAATTGGCTGACATCTTCACTAAACCACCAGTTATGAAAGATTCAGTAAGCTAAGAACTGAGTTAGGAATGATTGAAATTGAATAAGTATCAAATAGCGGCTAACTGGAGTAATCGGCTAAGTGACTTCATTAACTGGTACGACCTTAGCCGTTACAGGAGATGCAGCAAGTAAGACACTGGTATCCAGCGAAGGTAACTTAACTGATTGTTAGGAATAGTTAAATGGAGCAGCTCAGTGAAGAACTTATCGGATCGGCTAAGTGACCAGCCAAGGCACTTCACCGAAATAATGACTTAGATAAATTAAAAGTGTGAACAAAATAAATTCTGATTACACGTGGAGAATAAGGAAATTATGGATGATTATTCTGTACACACGTGGCGATCAACTTATGATCATGGAGGTAATTATATTATTTTTCGAATTATAAACTCCTCGATTCCCGGGCTCTATCATTACTTACCTCAAACCAGTCCCACATTCCACTCGAATATCGCGATTTGCATACACAAAATCATGCCATTATGTCACAAAATCCTTCCATTTTCAAAACCACGTTCACACTACCCAAATCACACTATATAAACAGACTTAGAGATTTTCAGAATTATTTACCCTCTCTTGCAAATTACAAACCCAATCTCTCTTGCAAATTGCAAAACTTGAAGAACTCTTTCCTAAACATCTATCTATTATCAATGGCTTCATCTTCCACAATTTCTCCCACTGAAAAATACTATGAAAAATCAATCATCACTAGTTCATTTTTCAAACCTGAACACTATCTATCGTTTTTTGATAATTATGCAAAAGCTCAATGCTTGGTTGATTGTTGTTCAAATTTGGGGCTGATGACTTTTCTAAATCCCCCAATTACGGGAATCTGCTATGAAAATCTGATCGCATTCTGGAAAAATGCCAAGTTTGTGCCCAAAGACAAAGAAAAGCGAGAGTCGATTGCATAAAAGTTCAATTTTTGGGAAAGAGATAGTCATAACGCCTGGACTTCTCAATAGGTTCCTACAATTACCAATGATAGGCCCGAACAATGTCAAGTTTGTACAGACTGACATCACAAAATTCTGGGCTGAGATAGCCAAAAATCCGAGGAAAAACAGCAAAACATACAATCTACCTAGATCAACACTCAAACTTCCGTTTGCCGAGTTTGCACCAGTCATCACCAAGAATATCGAAGACAGAAAAGGATCCATGGAAAACCTGACTGAGCAACTTTTGATGGCCATCATCTACGAACGCATCAAATTCGACTGGGCAACTTTTGTATTCAATAGACTAAAGGATCAGATACAAAAGGAATTTGACCTTTCAATTACGGCACCAAACAAGGGTTTGCAGAAGAAAGGTGATTTCTGGGAAAAGAAATCATACGGGTTCCCTCTTCAACACCTGTTCAATGCATTGAACGTGAAACCCACAAATCTGCAGTCCCCACACAAGTCAAAGACGATGTTCACTTACATCAAGGCTTCCATGAAGCCCAAACCCATAACTGGGAGCAAAGAAAGCACTGGCGCGTAGATCGAGTGGGATGAAGAACCAGATCCCAGACAGCGCATGAAAACATCTCTCTGCCTGGGACCAACAACTTGATTGACTCTGTGATAATCTGTGATGACACAGAAACAGAAGAAGAAAAGAAACAAGAGGAAATCACCTACCTAGAGGAAGGTGAAGAAGGATATAGAATCACTTCATCTGAAGAGGAGGAGATACATGAGGAAGAGGATGAGTCAGAGGATGAACGTTCAGAAGGAGGAAATCTTGAAGCAATTCAAGAAGATTTGGGGATTTCCGATGATGAACTGACTCTCCAAGAAGTGCTTTTCAAAAGCACAGGCAAAGTTGACAACCAGCTAAGTGAGCCAGCTGATAAAGTTCACTCAGCCGAACTTGTCAACTCCCCCACAATTGCACAAGGGGGAACAGTGGTAAATGAAGCAGTCCACACTCAACAAGAACAGATGGAAGAAAAAGAAGAAGAAGCACAAAATGAGAAGGAAAAGGAAGAAGAAGAAAAAGAAAAAGAATAAATTGAAGTGGAAAATGAGAAGAAGCAAGGTAAAGATGCTGAGGCTGAAACTGATGGGGATGAAGAGGATGTTCATGTGACACCAGAAGAAATTGATCCAGAGAGAGTCTTCAATCTGGACATTCAACCCCTCATTGTGGACATGGAAAGGCAATATTACAGCAGGCAAAACCTGAAGAATGCCTTAAGGAGTGAAGCAACCTCCTTCAATCACAAGATTGAGGCTCTCATCAGCCATATCAAGATCCAAGATGAGGTCATGGAGAGACAAGGAAATTTACTTTGCAACTTACAACAACTCATCCCTCATCATGTCCAAACCAATCTTGAGTTCCTTGCTGAAACAACTGACAATAATCTCAAACCATTTGTGGACACTCTAAATGCTCACACTCAACAAATTCAGCGTCTGGATGAGATAGTGGAGCATTCTGGCAAGCAGCTGGACTTTCTAATCAAAGTTGGTGAGGCCAACAACAAAATACTGGAGAAAAAGTATGGCCCTCTCCCTGAGTCTGCAGCAGCAATTGCAGACCTTGAAGCACGTTTTGATGCTGCCACAAAGGGGGAAGGAAACTCAAAGCCTGAGAGCTCCATTAGAAATGAAAAGGGCAGCAAAGGCAAGGATAGCAAAGGCAAAGCATCCGGTTTGAAGAAATGAAGAAGTAAACCAGTTACCTGTTGCTTAATTCAATTAATTTTATCATTTGCCTTTGTCGTTTAAATAAAAAGATGCAATATCTTATTGCTCTGAGATGGATGAATAAAATTGTTGAGTTTTTATTCAGTTGTTTATTATGAAAAATTTTGATTACTTATGTTCAGGCTTATGAGGGTTTTGGCATCATCAAAAAGGGGGAAATTGTTAGGAACATTTTATTATGTTTTGATGATGGCCATTCTAGCTGTTATAGCAAGCCTGAAATAAGTTAGAACTCTATGTATAAGTCTTTACTTAGAGTCTGACTTGTTGTATAAGTTAGGTCAGACAAGTATTGTACTAGTTGGTAGGACGGCAAAGCAAAAACAGATATTCGGCAAAGTGAAGCCAGCAAAGCACCAGCAGAGAAGTAATGAAGACATTATGGTCTGACTTATAACCAAGGAAGTCTGTGATGACCTTGGATAAGTCTAAGTTATGTTTTTATGTGATGAAACTCAATGTTCAAATATGGTGTACACTAGTCTCACCCAAATCAAGGATCAGTGAAGTACAAAGACTCTCCTACTACTAGAACAAAGAAGGAAACAAAGAATCGGTGAGAGAGTAGACCGACCTTCGGCAAAGTGAAAACAAAACAAATAGAAAGAACTAACGGCTAAGTCGGAAGGCTCACTCGACCGCTCAAAACGACGGCAACACTCACGGATCGATTTGATATATGTTGAAGATACATAAGATCATGCATTAAATGCACAATCAATAGAGGATCAATCAAGGACGGATTTTCTGCTATACGTTTGAAGAAAGAATCCGATCACTGAAATCAAGGAGAATACAATTAAGGGGGAATCAAGAATAAAATCAAGGATTATTCCCTCATTAATATAGCCAACGGACGGAATTTCAAAACCAAAGTTACTCAAGGATATAAATAGAAGGCATTGACAGAAAAACAATAAACGATTGAAAAAAAGAGAAATCAAGCAGAAACTCTATCAATTTCAAAAGCCCTCTCTCTGAACTTACAAGGATACATCTAGTGATCAACTCAAATATCAGAACTACAAAGTCATACTCAGAACTGAGATTGATCAAGCAAGTGTGTGAATCACATTCACATCAAACTGAAGCAACTGAATCAGAGGCAATCTGAGAAGGAGTTGAATCTGTGATAGCTGTTGAAGGATCTTGATCTTAAGGAGCAGCAAAGGGAAGGCTAAATCATCAAGTCATTGCGAGTCAAGGAGTGATAGTCTTGTAGATTGTGAAGCTTGGGAAGCCAAGGACAATCATACTATTGTATCAGTGAAAACAATAGTGAATTCCTCCAATCATCACAGGAGAAGAGTGGATTAAGGGATTACACCACCCTGAACCACTTTAAGCCTTGTGTCAATTTAATTTCTGCAATTTACTTTACAGCATTCATTTAATTTGCATACATCAAAATTTACATCTGTGACTGTCTATACAGATTTGAAAACAATATAGTAAGAAGGGACTTATCCGCTGCCCAAAAGCTTTTAAGCAAAAGAAAAGTTTTTGAAACTCCACTATAGTCATTCACCCCCCCCTCTGACTATAGTTTCACCCTTCTCTGGGACCAACACTTCCCCTCCTGCCTTATCAATGGCAGGAGGGGCTAGTGGTTTCCCTGGTGGGAAGGACCACTAACTTGAGTACCGATTCTTAGAATCATTGCACTGGCCTCCTCTCTACCGTATGGAATTGATGGGATGAGGTCAGTACATTGGCCATTGTTCAAGTCGGTTTGAGCAACTTGACCACCCTTAGGATTTTTCTCAGTGAAACTGGGCAGTTGCCCTGGGGGTCGAGAAGCTAACTGTTCAGCCAACTGCCCGATTTGCCTCTCAAGATTTTTCATTGATCTATTTTGCTCCTCCCTAAAGGAATCCCATTGAGCTTTGATATCACTTGAGTACGAGGGGCCTTGAGAGTTTTGGAGATTCTGCGAATAGGGCTGGTCAATGACTTTGAACAATGAGGATTAGAATTGGCGGGCCAATTATGATTGAATCTTTGAGTAGGATTGGAAAATTTTGAGTTTTGGTTACGATTAAAACCAGGTTTCTATTGAAATTTTGATTCGAATTAAAATTCGAATTAGGATTGAAACTATAAGATTGATTAAACCCATGGCTTTGGAAATTATTCTGGCCTGAAACTTGATTAGACCTTTGGTTGTTCTGGCCATAGAATGCATTCACTTCAGCATTCTGCCCGTTCATAGGACAGAATTTAGATGTGTGCCCCACCTCGTCACAATTCTGACATGTGACTTGATTACACTGTCCATAATCATGAACAACATTCACTTGATAAGGTGCAGGGGGATTAAATTGACACTGGCCATTCATATGGCCAATCTGACAGCAGTTTTCGCAGTACAGAACCTGAGGGTTATGCGGAAAAGTAGAAGTTTGATTTACCGGATTTGAAACTTGAGATGCTGCCATATGCTTCTGCAGCATGGCGATCAAACTTTGCATGTTTACCTCCTCTACCTTAGGAGGAGGAGGTGCTTGAATTTCTTGATAAGAGGGGGCATAGTTGTACTTTGCTATGTCCTCAAACAGTGCCCATCCCTCATCAGGCGTTTTCTTCATAAACGCCCCACCAGATGAACTCTTGACCTTGACTTTTGTAAGCTCGGTCAATCCACTAAAGAATGTGTTGACTTGCCTCTGCAGTGGCAAGCCGTGGTGGGGACACTTTCTAAGCAGAGATTTGATTCTTTTCCAACAATCGAAGAAGGATTCATTCTCTTTCTGGTAGAAAGTGAAAATCTCGTTCAAACACTGGGCTATTTTTGAAGGTGGGAAGTATTGACTCAAGAACTCCTTTTCGAGTTCAGCCCAGGTGGTAATCGATTTAGAGGGGAGAGAAGTATACCACTCCTTCACTTCTCCCTTTAGAGAAAATGGAAAAAGTTTCAGTTTGATGGCATCCTCACTTACTCCTTGGATGCGTGTGGTGCCGCATATCTCCAAGAATGTATGCAAGTGAGTGTGTGGATTCTCTGACTGGTAACCGTGGAAAATAGATGCATGCTGCATCATCTGATTAAGTCCCGCCTTAGCTCGAAGTCTCAGGCGATGATGGCTGGAATGACAATAGCCGGGTTGGATCGTGGATCGCGCCAGGCATGGCATAGTCTGCCAACGTTCGTCTATCATTAGCAGCCATTATTACAAAATCAGTGATCTCCTTGGCTAACTGATCCTCAAGATCTTGCTCGGCTCTGCTGCCAGAACCGCATAGAACGGAAGATCCGCCTGTTTGGCCGGACTACGGTTCGTTCGGGTCGTGTGTATATAGTAACGGTCCTTTTGACTCGAGTTTGCATAAACCGGACCAAAAACAAGTGAAAGCAACCTAAATACTAAGAATTTAAAAACCTAAACTAAAAATTAAAGCCTAAGAAAAGAAAATAAAGGAAAGGAAAAAAAGGAAATAGGATTATTAAGGGAAAAGATGAAACAGACGGGCGTCCAAAGGTTTGGACGGGCGTCGCCTCAACTTTTTTTGATTGGGCGGGCGTTCGGTTGCCCAACCGCTAGTCCGGTCTTGAAAAAACTGTATGCAGGCGTCCAAATTTTATGGACGCTCGTCTAAGTGGGTGAAAACGATACAGGATTGAAAAGTTTCCAGCGGACGGGCGTCCAAGATCCTAGACGCCCGTTTGGTAGCGGGAAAACTTGAACAGAAGCAGAAAACGAAGCAGGAATGGAGAAGAACAGCAGGAAAAGAAAAACAAAAAAACAGAAAGACAGATAGAAAGAAAGAACTAATCACAAGGGTACTATAAAAAGAGAAGATCTTAAATCCTAACTAAAACCCTAATATCCTTAATAACCTAAACTATTATCAACTAAAAATAGGAATTGAAACGAAAATAAAAACAAGAAAAACAAAAAACAAAAACTAGACAATCGTCCGGTTCCCCGGCAACGGCGCCAAAAACATGTCACGGATTTTATTTAATGAAAAACAACAAGTAATAAATTTATAAATCCGGTATACCCCAAGTGTAGGGATCGTAGCATAGCGATTAATACCGGAGTCGATCTCAGCGAACCGGGGTATCTAGTTCATTAATTTTCCTATGTTTGATACCATTATTATTAAAGCCTAAAATAACAAAACGAAAAGTAAACTGGACAGAGGATTGTCTGTCCAAAGCCAGGAAATATAGTTGCGAACCGAACTAACTAAGATAATTCTATTTTATAAACTAAAAGGACAATAAAATTCTAAGATTGCTACGAAGAACAAGAAACAATGATTTTTTTCTCAATTAGTGTAACAACGAACAAGCATTGATCCACCTATCCCACAACCCTCAATCTCTACTCTAGATCGTTTAATGGAGATTTAATAAAGATGTGGTTCACCTATCAAAGGTATGAATTCCTACTCTCGTAGATAATTCGCCTATTAATCTTTCATCTCTCGATCTTAAAGATTAACGCTTCCATAAGAAAGGTGTAAGATTTCTCAATCTAGCAACCTAGAAATTTAACCTAGCAACTCTCGTTATTTTTAGGTTAAAAATCTAATCTTTACTACGGTGATCTAAGTCTAACAACGATTCTCATCAAACATTAAACATCAACCATGCAACAATCCATCGATACGATTGCATAAAAACAAATTAAACATAATAAAGATGCAACTTTAATAAAACTCACAAAACAATCCAAAAGGGTAGAAATCAAGTTGGTGCAACGATCGGTTTCACAGAGCTCGTTCAAACTGGCCTCAGCCTCTACTCATCTCCAGAAGAACAAACAAAATAAATAAAAAAAATAAAACATGGCTCGGTCGACCGAGCAGGAGCACTCAGTCGACCGAGTGTGCCTCTTCTCGGTTTCTGTGCAGCAGCTTTTCTCCAGGATGAATTGTTCTTCGTTTTCTGCTGATGCCTCTCCTTTTATAACTTGTATTGCCGACTTAGGGTTTTATTATTAGCAAGTCTAAACCCTAATAAATAAAAATAAATATAATTCCAAGTCTATCCTTTCTGATCTTCCGGGCGCACGCGTGCTGGTAGGGTGGGCGCTGCGTTCACTTTAAGTAAATTTCTTCGAGTCGAGCCGAGCTGGACAAGACGCCCGTCCCATGCATTTAATCTTCAGTTAAACATCGTTTTAACTCCTTCAATGCCATATAAATGTACCTACAAGGTGATAGAAACATGCAAAATGTAGAACCATATATATTGATAGAAAAATACTCATAAAATCACGTAAATAGCTCGATTTTGCATTTTAATATCTTCCACACCCATTCTTTCAATATTTCATTTAAACACTTAATTTTCTATAAAAATTAGTAAAACACGAAGGAAATTGTTACGAAATAAAGTCATATAAACCATAAAAATCACAGTTAACAAGCTTCCCGGATATAGCGGAAAACTTTGAATTTGGTGATGATTTATGACTTCCCTGATATGGCAGAAACGTCTTTAATTTGAAATGAAGACTCCGGATATGGCGGAAGACTTCAAAGTTGATGAAGATTGGAAGGAACTTTTGTGTTACCTTCGACCCCTTCTGTTGAAGAACTTTAGCCCTTTGTTTGTTGATGAAATTTGGACTTTTGTTGATTTTCGAGCGTTGAAGATGCTATTTGATCCTCTAGCCTTTCTTGAATAGCTTTTAGTTTCTCTTTGAAGATCACCGACTTTGTGTTGATGCCGAGTGTTGGAAGCTTTCACCAACTCTTATGTTTCTTCTCTCTTGTTGCCTTGCTCTCCTCTTGTGTGTCTTCTCTTTTCTTGTTTTTCTGGTGCTTTCCTCTTGTGTGGCTTTCTTCCTTCTTGTGTGTGTGTCTATCTTTTTTCTTTTCTTAAATGACCAAGCACCATCCCTATTTATAATGTTGGAGGAGAGCTTTTGGTGGAGGTGCATTTAATATAAATAAATAAAATCTCTACATTATATTTCAAGAGACTTTATTATTTAATCAATTATATATTATTTCCTAATATTAAATGTATGAAACAATACAAAATAATTTAAATTTAATGGCAAACGTGTTATGTGACAAATATAGTGTGTCACATTGTATATCTACATTATCCATTTGTTATGAATCGACTAAATCTCTATATTTTATTTTATGAGATTTTAATCAATTATTTATTTTTATATTATTCCCTAGTATCTTTGATAGGAAATAATATAAAATAAATTTTCATTTATGACAAATGTATTATGTGACATATTTGTCGTGTCACATAAAATTTTAATATTTACAGTAGTAACATAAAAAAAGAAGCCATAGCAACCAATAAAATATATTTACAACCAAAAATATGTAGTAACACTAGAAAAAAGGTAGCGACAGACAATAAAATAGATATGACTACTACCAAAAAAAATTAGTAACATTTATAAAGAAGTAGTAACAACCAATAAATTAGATGTAGTAACATAAAAAATGTTGTAACATTGATATGGATTGAGTAACATAGGTGGAGTAATTTTGCATCAAATTTATAGATAAACTGAGTATTTTTCTAACATTAAAATAAAATTTGTGTAGTAATAATGGATGCCTAAATCATGGAATAGTGATTGTCCGTTACAATAAATGGTCATAATTAATTAAATAAAGTCTCTTATTTTTTATGGTTGGCAGCTATTTATTATAATTATTATTTATAACAACTGGTGAATGTATTAAGAGAAAAGTAATTTAGGATAAAAGAAGGTCTTTCGTTCTTATTAACTCACAATGTCCTGCATTCCCCATTTAGTTAAGAATATGTCCTTTTAGTTAAAAATCTATTTTTCTTTTCCCAATATATATATATCCACAAAATACATAACTCCAAAAGAAAGTAAAGAATAATCACATTTCGTTTTTACAAAATTACACGTCTGCCCTTTCCCGAAAATCAAAATATTACATTCCTTCCCCCTTAAGATGAGTTTCGTCCTCGAAACTACAACATACCTGGTAAGTCCACAAACTCTGGAAACCCATTGATCATGTCGCCTTCAACTTCACATGTACCTTCATTCGGTGAATGATTGCTCCACTGCACCAGAATCAAAGGGATAATCCATTGATCATCTTTTCTTTCCGGTCTAGAATATTGATCGGTTTCTCATTGTATGCGAGGTTATCTTGAAGAACTTCCGGGTCAACCGTAGCTTCAACATCAGTCTTTGTCAAATACTTCTTCAACATTGACACATGGCAAACGTTATGGACTCTCGACATTGATTCCGGTAACTTGAGCTTATAAGCCAAAGGTCCAACTCTTTCCAGAATCTCAAACGGTCCAACGTACCTTGGACTCAGCTTTCCCTTCTGTCCAAGACGTTTCACTCCGTTCATTTGTAAAGTTCATAGATAAACTCTCTCACCAACATTGAACTCCAGAGGGCTTCTACTAATATCTAGCCAACTTTTCTGTTTATCTTGTGCTGCCTTCAGATTCTTCTTAACCAACTAAACCCTTTATTTAACTTTCTCAACCAATTCCGGCCGGGTGACTTGTCTTTCCCCGAATTCATCCCAAAACACCATCGTTCAACATCTTCTCCCATACGAATCTTCAAATGGTGTCATGCCTATGCTTGCATGATAACTATTGTTGTAGGAAAACTAGGCTACAGTTAGGAAATAATCCCATGATACGCCTACTTCTAAAACACAAGCTCTTAGCACATATTCAAGTGTTTGGATTGTTATCTCTGATTGTCCGTATGTTCCAACATGTCATGACTATACATTTGTAGCTTAACTCCCTTGAAGAGTACATTCGGTGCCGGAACTAAACACATCAAAAGCTCAATCGAGGCTTGTTCATCTTTAATTAATTTTATTATATCAAGAAACAACATTTAAAATGAGATTCGAGGCTTAAAACTCAACTTTTCCCAAAAACAGGGTCAATGCATGCGCATTCATGGGAATGTGTGCGCCTTGACAATCCAAAAACATTCTGCATGCTTCTGTCCGAGCAATGCCTGTGATTACCCCTTGGTCCACGCACACGACCAACGCTGTACCACTTTTTATAATTTCTAATCCTAATGCGTGCGCATTCTAGCCTGTGCATGCGCATTGAGCATCATTGAACAAAAACCGACTTTGTGCCACATCAATGCATGCGTATTGATGCCTTGCGCATGCGCATTGCACGCTGAAGAACCCTAAACATGATTCTTTCTACTCTTTATGATCTCTACTCAATCCCAAACATGTTCTACACAATTTTTATCAGAAAAACATAAGTTTTATCATCCAAAGAAAACCTTAAACCTTACACAACCTATAGGCACAAAATTTGATACAAAAATGCTTCAGAAACACGATCTGTCCTCTCTAAACCATAATTAATACGTAGGAATAGCCTCTTACCTTTTAAGCAAGCTAATCTTACACAAAAGCTATGAAAAACTCTAGCAACTTGATCCTCTCTGCAGGAAACCTATGTGATCAATCAAAAATCATATTAGATTTGATCACACACTTCTAAACATATAAAACTATGAATTCATGAGTTTGAATCAATCAAACTCAGTGAAAAACACAACTAGGGCTCAAAAAGCATACCTTGTCAAATTCCAAACTTTCCGGTGTTGAAATGGCACCCTCTTTACTATGATTCCGCTGTTCTACTCTGATCTGAAAACCGTTAAGATTTGACTTAGAAACTGGAAGAAAACTCTCATTCCATTTTTTCTATTGCCTGACACACCTCTCAAGAATGTAGGAGGAGAAAATTCTGATTATTGGTAGGTTATAAGCTTTATGCGGTGATTATTTTCCTTAAATAACCATTCCCAAAAATAATAACCTATTATTTCTTTTCATTAATTATTCCTTAATAATTAAAATCAAAATTTTCTTTTCCCAGTACATACACACACATATATATATATATATATATATATATATATATATATACCCAAAATACTTAACTCCATAAAAGTATTAAAGAATAATAATATTTCGTTTTCGCAAAATGACACGTCTGCCCTTACCCGAAAATCAGAATATTACATTCCTCCCCCCTTAAGAGAAGTTTCGTCCTCGAAAGGAGAACATACTTGGTAAGTCCACAACCTTTGGAAACTCGCTGATCATGTCGGCTTCAACTTCCCAAGTGGCTTCATTCGGTGAATGATTGCTCCGTTGCACCAGAACCAAAGGTATCATCCATAACTTGATAATCTTTTTTTCCAGTTAGAAACTTGATCGGTTTCTCATCGTATGCAAGGTTATCTTGAAGAACTTCCGGTCAATCAGAGCTTCAACATCGCCTTTTTTCAAACACTTCTTCAACATTGACAAGTGGAAAACGTTATGGACTCACGACATTGATTCCGGTAACTTGACATTATAAGCCAAAGGTCCAACACTTTTCAGAATCTCAAACGGTCCAACATACCTTGGACATAGCTTTCCCTTCTGTCCAAAATGTTTCACTCATTTCATTGGTGAAGCTCGTAGATAAATTCCCTCACCAACATCGAAGTCAAGAGGCGTTCTTCTAACATCTGCTCCACTTTTCTATCTATCTTATGCTGCATTCAAATTCTTTATTACCAACTGAACCTTTTCTTTAGCTTGATCAACCAATTCCGGGGTGAATTGTCTTTCCCCAACTTCATCCCAAAACAGCGGCATTAGACATCTTCTTTCATACAAAGCTTCAAACGGTGGCATGCCTATGCTTGCATGATAACTATTGTTGCAGGCAAACTCAGCTACAGGTAAGTAATCATCCCATGATCTTCCTACTTCCGAAACAGAAGCTAGTAGCATATCTTCAAGTGTTTGGATTGTGCTCTCCAACTGTCCGTCTGTTTGAGGATGGAAGACCGTACTCAAATCTAACTTTGTACCTAAAGCCCTTTACAAAGTTCTCCAGAATTGATAGACAAACCTGTTGGAAAGGTGTCCTAAACCCAATCGGTTTGGATCGGATCCGACCGGGTCGGGTCATTTGCAGTCTATTTAGTTCATGTAATAACTTTATTATGATTAATTAAAGCACTTATGTTATTATATATTGTTTATCTTCATGTTATTTGTTGTATATATATAGTAACGTCCCTAGTGTCAATCTGTGATAGAGAAATCATGATAGTGATTATTGTTGATGAGATCTCTAGTCAATATAACAAGATTGGTACATAAATGTCTCTAGTCTTACATATTATCAAATGGGACATTGATAGTATAATCAGACTAGCACGTATTGGATGTCTTCTATCTTTTAGAAGATTTGGATAAATCTTATCTATCGAAGTGTAGGGACACTTGGACTGAACGTGGACGTGTATTAGAGAATGCGTACGTTAGACTGACCCACCTCCTTATGTGGCGGTTGTGTAATTATCCTTTTGACCGGAGTCTTCATGGCATCACGGTGTGGATTGTCATGCTTTGACACTATTGATATTTCTCCTAACCACGGGGCGATCATGCGGTAGTGATTGGGTATGATATTGAAGCATGCGGAGTATACATGATTGGTCATCTGGGAATCGCGTATCCTATGATTAGGAACGATATCCGAAATGGCCTTCTTATAAGGAGTGTCTAGCTCTCGAGAATCTTTGAAAAGTGGGAGTAAATGTGTTATCCCGAGAGAGCATGATATCCAGATTATAAGATATGATCGTTAGTGTATTGACACTCGAGATACGATCGTATGGATATTATTACAGCGATAGGATTGTAAGTTACACGGTAACTACTTCACATGAAAGGTAGTAGTCATTGCTTTTGACTCTTCCGATGATTGGGGGTCACAGTTTGTTGCTAGACGATATCCCGTGATCGTTAACGTATGAAGGGCATTTTAGTAAATTGCACTTTGTGTCTACGGCCAACATATTCGGAAGCCTATCGGGTCACACAAATATAAACATCGAGTCGGATTAAAATGCGGTTATAGTTGATAACCAAATAAGGAAAGTTTATCTCTAGACTATAAAGGTTATATTGGTAAATTAATATGGTGGTATTTATTTATTATGAATAAATAATATACATGATATTAATTATATATAAATTATATTAATTAAAGAATATTCCAGAAGACAATTAATTGACTAATGGGGCGCCACCTTTAAGTGTATGAGATACACTTGGATTGTGCACTTTAATTAATAAAATTACCATAATATTAATATAAGATATTAATTGATTTTGGAAAAATAGATTTATGGTAATAAGATATTTATATTCAATATAAGATATTGGCAAAATTAATTATCATTAAAGAGATAAATCAATCTAGAAGATTTTCTTTATTTTATTTGGAAAAAGTTTTCTTCTCCTACACACATATGGGGCGCCACTTTTGACTATAAATAAGAGGTGGGTGTCAAGCTCTTTTGTACATCACAATTGTAAGAGCTCATAGTTCTTGTGTAAAATAGAGAGCAATCCATAGTGAGTTTGTGAGGGAGGAAAAGGGCCAGTCTAGCAACCGGAGTTTTTCCGATAGCAATCCAAGGAGGATTCCGGCAAGGGGTTTGTGTGGATTAGCAATAGAGGCCGGACGCATGGACGTCTTGCGTACTGAACTACTCTCCGTTGACGGTCAAAGCGACGATCTAATAGATCATCAAGGTATAACCGTCAAACTACTTATGTGTTTATTGCATTAAACGAAGAACGGTCTAGAAAATGGAAATCAAATTTTAAATTCCGCTGCGTTAAACTAGTGATTTCCTAACAGTGGTATCAAAGAAAGTCTTCGAGCTTAAGCAATAAGCATAATTTAATTGCGTAGTATTTAATCAATAGATGCAAAATATAAATCATAAGATGTTAAAACAAAAATATATATATATATATATATATATATATATATATATATATATATATATATATATATATATATATATAGGTTTATGGGGCTCGATTAAGGCGTGCCCCATCCTCTCGGTGACGGCGGCGGTGGCCTTATGGTGCCGTCCGTCGGTCCTCTCTCTTCCAATGGGAGATCGACCCTTTTCGTTTTGTGATATTTATTGTGCATAGATATCTCGTTTGTTTAGTTGTGTCATATGGCCAACCAATGGTTCAAATAGTTTGGACCATTGGGAAACCATATAGTATATTGGTCTTTCCAAATTTTGATTTGGAATAGGCCTAGGCCCTTTTCAGATATTTGATTTGTAAAAGGCCTAGGCCTAGGCCACTTCGAAAATTTTGATTTTGGAAAGTGGCCAGGCCTAAACCAAAACTATTTGGCCTTTCCAAATTTTGATTTGGAATAGGCCTAGGCCCTTTTCAAAATTTGATTTGTAAGAGGCCTAGGCCTAGGCCACTTCGAAAATTTTGATTTTGGAAAGTGGCCAGGCCTAAACCAAAATTATTTGACATTTCCAAATATTTGATTTGGAATAGGCCTAGGCCTTTTTCAAATATTTGATTTGTGAAAGGCCCAGGCCTAGGCCACTTCCAAAATTTTGATTTTGGAAAGTGGCCAGGCCTTAGCCAAATTTAGTTTTGGAAAGAAAACAAATAGGAGACTTTATAATTTTAATTTTATTTTGAAATGTTCAAATTTAATTGAAATTAAAATCAATTTAAAATTAAATGTTAATTTTAATTTTCGATTAAGTCATATAATTAATTAAATGTTATTTAATTATTTAATGTGATAAAATAAAGACGCATAAGTAGTTGAAAATTAGAATTTAATCTTTTTCATAAGATAAATTTGTATGTATTAGATGTGTAGATATAATGTGATTATATGGACCCCGATTGATCATGGACTCGACCAATAGGATAGATGGGAATGTTTTCTTTATGTTGGTTTTGAAAAATTGTCCTAGGCCGTTATGAAGAACGTGACCTAGTTTACTTTTTGCATTTATCCCATTCCCGTTAGGTCCCCCCTGTGAGCGGTGAGTGTAATTATTAGATAGATAATAATGTAACAAGAATGGAGCAAGAAGTTGAAGACCAAGGAGAGATAAAGAACCCATTGGCATACAACAATAAAGATTCTATTGGCGGTTGCTGATACCCTTAGTTTGGTACCCGCGGTTTCGTCAGTTTGTATTCGAAACCGCACCTAGGAAAAGTTCATGATCATATCGGTTATTTTGTGCGCGGAATGTTGTGTATGTTTTACTTTATATGATATGGTAGTAATATGTACATAGTAGATGAGACCATAATTGAACCAAATTAATTAAGTGAATTAATTAATTTAAAATTATTACCATGCCAAAAATCGAGTCAAAAATTGTCTCCCAATATTATAATGACGGTGAAGAGCCCTTGTTCGGATCCAACTGATCGGCCCATGTCGGGAGTTGACCTACCACGGGTATATCGTCATTATCGAGATATGATCGTTATGAGATCTCATGAATATTTGGGTTACGACTCGACTAAGAATCTTGCGGTGATTGGACCACGTCAGTACCGTCTGATTTTAGAGACAAAGGTGGCTATCACATTGAGATGTGAACTATCGAAGAGTTGACTAGTCAACCAATGGAAATTGAATAAGATTCGACCGGTAATTAGTACCCACCTTCGAACTTGACCCGGTCGATCGGCCCACGTCGGGGATTGAGTGAACTAGATAGGATTCCATCCACTAAAGAATTATTTAAATTCTTGAATACCAATTGGGAATAGTTGGCTAGTGGGAGTAAAACCTTATAAATTTTAAGTGCAAATTTAGGGTTTTTTACACAAATGAGTAAAGTCCCTTATGCTTCGGCAATTGGGTCTATCATATAAACCATGTTATGCATAAGAACAGATGTCTCGTACCCTCTTAGTATGACTTGTAGGTACCAGTCCAATCCAGGTGATGGTCACTGGATTGCTGTCAAGAATATCCTTAAGTACATGAGACATACTAGGGATATGTTCCTGGTTTTCGGGAACGATGATTTAGTATTACGAGGTTACACATATGCCAGTTTCCAAACAGACAAGGATGACTTTAAGTCACAGTCTGGATTTTTTTTCACGCTTAACGGCGGAGCAGTGAGCTGGAAGAGTTCCAAGCAGGAGACTACTACAGACTCTACAATGGAAGCCAAATTCATAGCAGCCTCGGTGGCGGCAAAGGAAGCAGTTTGGATGAAGAAGTTCAGTACTGAACATTGTGTGGTTCCCTCCATTGAAGGTCCAGTACCTCTGTACTGTGGTAATAATGGAGCGATATTTCAGTCAAAGGAACCAAGGTCTCCTCAGAATCCAAACATGTGCTACGGCGCTATCACTTGATTAGAGAGATAGTAGATAGATGAGATGTAAAGATAGAGAAAGTCCACACGGATGATAACATAGCTGATCCGTTAACCAAGGTATTGTCTCAAGCAAAGCATGAGAATCATGTTCACTTTCACGGGCTTAGGCATATGGGTGATTGGCTTTAGGCCAAGTGGGAGATTGTTGGAAAGGTGTCCTAAACCCAATCGGGTTGGACCGGATCCGACCGGGTCGGGTCATTTGCAGTCTATTTAGTTCATGTAAGAACATTATTATGATTAATAAAAGCACTTATGTTATTATATATTGTTTATCTTCATGTTATTTGTTCTATATATATAGTAACGTCCCTAGTGTCAATCTGTGATAGAGAAATCATGATAGTGATTATGGTTGATGAGATCTCTAGTCACTATAACAAGATTGGCACTTAAATGTCTCTAGTCTTACATATTATCAAATGGGACATTGATAGTATAATCAGACTAGCACGTATTGGATGTCTTCTATCTTTTAGAAGATAGGGATAGATCTCGTCTATCAAAGTGTGGGGACACTTGGACTGTACGTGGACGTGTATTAGAGAATGCGTACATTAGACTGACCCACTTACATTAAGTGTCACAATATGTGGCGGTTGTGTAATTATCCTTTTGACTAGAGTCTTCATGGCATCAAAGTGTGGATTGTCATGCTTTGATACTATTGAGATTTCTCCTAACCATGGGGTGATCATGCGGTAGTGATTGGGTATGATATTGAAGCATGCGGAGTATACAAGATTGGTCATCCGGGAGTCGCGTATCCTATGATTGGGATCGAATATCCGAAATGGCCTTCTTATAAGGAGTGTCTACCTCTCGAGAATCTTTGCAATGTGGGAGTAAATGTGTTATCCCGAGAGAGCATGATATCCATATTATAAGATAAGATTGTTAATGCATTGACACTCGAGATACGATTGTATAGATATTATTACAGCGATTGGATTGTAAGTTACACGGTAACTGCTTCACATGAAAGGTAGTAGTAATTGCTTTTGACTCTTCCGATGATTGGGGGTCACGGTGTGTTGCTAGACGCTATCCCGTGATGTTTAGGTATGAAGGGCATTTTAGTAAATTGCATTTTGTGTCTACGGCCAACATATTCGGAAGCCTATCGGGTCACACACATATGAACATCGAGTCGGATTAAAATGCGGTTATAGTTGATAACAAAATAAGGAAAGTTTATATATATATACTATAAATGTTATAGTGGTAAATTAATATGGTGGTATTTATTTATTATGAATAAATAATATACAAGATATTAATTATATATAAATTATATTAATTAAAGAATGTTTCGGAAGTCAATTAATTGACTGATGGGGCGCCACCTTTATGTGTTTGAGATACACTTGGATTGTGCACTTTAATTAATAAGATTACCATAATATTAATATAAGATATTAATTGATTTTGGAAAAATAGATTTGTGGTAATAAGATAATTATATTCAATATAAGATATTGGCAAAATTAATTTTCATTAAAGAGATAAATCAATCTAGAAGATTTTCTTTATTTTATTGGAAAAAAGTTTTCTTCTCCTACACACATATGGGGCGCCACTTTTGATTATAAATAAGAGGTGGGTGTCAAGGTTTTTTGTACATCACAATTGTAAGAGCTCATAGTTCTTTTGTAAAATAGAGAGCAATCCATAGTGAGTTTGTGAGGGAGGAAAAGGGCCGGTCTAGCAACTAGAGTTTTTCCGATAGCAATCCAAGGAGGATTCCGGCAAAGGGTTCGTGTGGATTAGCGATAGAGGCCGGACGCGTGGACGGCTTGAGCACTGAACTACTCTCCGTTGACGGTCAAAGCGACGATCTTATAGATCATCATGGTATAAACGTCAAACTACTTATGTGTTTATTGCATTAAACGAAGAACGATCTAGAAAAGGGAAATCAAATTTTAAATTCCGCTAGATTAAACTAGTGATTTCCTAACAAAATCGACTATCAGGATCCGAAACAATCGAGAAATGTACTATGTGCAACTTCACTATATTGTCCAAGTATAATGTTGTCATCTTCTTCAAAGACATATCACCCTTGATTGGTAGGAAATGAGCTGATTTTATCAATCTATCCACAATCACCCAAATCGCATCATGTCCACTCTTCGTCTTCAGTAAACCGGTGAAAAAATCCATCGTTATCTTATCCCATTTCCATTCAAGGATATCAAATGGCTTAGGAATTCCTCCTGATCTTTTATCTTCGGCTTTAAATTTCTGGCAAGTATCACATTCTGCTACATACTTAGCTATTCGAACTTTCATCGAGGGCCACCAAAACTTTTTCTTCAAGTCTCTGTACATTTTAGTAGCTTTTGAATGAACCGTAAAATAAATCATATGTGCCTCTTCCATAATTCTTTATTGTAAATCCCCGACATTAGGCACACACAAATGATCCACTATAGGCTTTCTCTTGCAACCCGCTTGAGATCAACCAAAACTGGCTAGTCATCTTGCTTTTCCCAAGTATCATTCATCAGCTCGGACCTTGCTAATAATGGTGCTGCAAACTATCGATCTTCAAAATGACCAAACCACAAATTTTCATCCCATCTAACCGTTCTGCCATATCTTTAATACTTGAAACTGCAAGCATAGGTTTTCTTCTTAAGACATCTGCAACCACATTGGCTTTACCCGGATGGTATTGAATATCCAAGTCATAATATTCAGATTCTCCTGAGTGAAGAAATACTTTAAGCTCTTGTGGTCTGTGAAGATCCTAGCCTTAATTGCATAAAAGTAGTGCCTCCAAATCTATAAGGCAAACACTACCACTGGCAACTCTATGTCATGTGTTGGATTATTCTTTTCATTTACTTTCAACTATCTAGATGCATAAGTGATTACTTTTCCTCCTTGCTTCAAGTCACATCCTAAACCATGTCCCGAAGCATCAATGTAGACATTGTAATTATCAAAGATCTCCGGAACTGCCAAAACCGGGCTTGTAGTCAACTTCTTCTTCAATGTCTGGAAAGCATCTTCACACCCAATAGTCCATACAAACTTCACATTCTTTTGCATGAGTCGGGTGAGATGGGTAGCTATCTTTGAGAAGTCTTGTACAGACTTCCTATAGTAGCCAGCCAAACCGAGAAAGCTTCTCACCTCTGAAACTGCAGTCGGACTAGACCATTTCTCAACTGCTTCGATCTTCACCGGATCAACTTAAATGTTATCTCCAAAATGACATGACCCAAGAAACCAACTTGATCCAACCAAAAGTCACACTTCGAGAACTTAGCATACACCTGGTTCTCCCTAAGTGTGTTCAACACTATCCTTAGGTGTTCTTCATGTTCTTTCTCATCCTTCAAGTAAACTAGGATGTCATCTATGAACACTATCACAAATTCGTCCAAGTATGGCATGAAACACGCTGCATTAAATCCTTAAATGTAGATGGAGCATTAGTGAGTCCAAAGGGCATAACTAGGAACTCATAATGTCCATACCTCGTACTAAAAGCCATTTTCGGTATATCTGCAACCTTGATCTTAAACTGGTGATAACCCGACCTAAGATCAATCTAAGAGAACACTCTCTTACCTTGCAACTGATTAAACAGGTCGCCAATCCTTGGCAAGGGATACTTATTCTTGATGGTGAGGTTATTCAAAGCTCGGTAGTCTATACACATTCTCATGCTACCATCTTTCATCTTACCAAACAAAGCAGGGGCTCCCCAAGGTGAGGTACTAGGCTGAATTTTGTTTCTTTCAAGCTTATCCTTAAGTTGAGCTTTCAACTCTTTTAATTCAGCCGGTTCCATTCTATAGGGTGCCTTAGCAACTGGTGCCGCTCCGAGTACTAACTTGATCTCGGACTCTATTTTTTCTATTCGGCGTATTTCCCGGTAACTCTATTGGAAACACTTCAGGGTACTCTTTTACTATAGGGGTTTCCTAGAACTTAGGCTTCTCTTTTTCCACACACACTGCGTACAACAAGTAGCCTTCACAACCCTTTTGACAAGCTCTTATTGCCTTAACAGCTGATACTATCAGATTTCGCTTCTACTGGGCTTGTAAACATTACCTTGATAAGTCTTAGATGATTTCCCAGGTACCTTAAAGGTCACTCACTTTTCTTTACAATCCAAGTGAACATAATTCTTGGATAGCCAATCTATTCCAAGGATTACATCGAAATCCGAAAAGTCCAAACTGTGAAGTCACTTTTTTACATCGATATGATCCTACTCGGACATCCACTTGAGGTATCTGTTAGGAAATCTATGCGGGAACACTGCGGAATCCAAAATTTTGATTTCCTTTTACCCAAAATCGACTTCGTTTAAGCAACGAAAGAAGAAGACAAAAGAATACATTGGTTGATCCAATTGGATCGACGCTTTGTCTACGGTTGTAGTTTCTGCACGAAGCCGCCCAAGCGTTCGGCCTCTACCGGTGAACCACACGAGCACCTCACCGGAATCCCATCATGGATTGCTACCAGAAAAACTCGACTGCTAGACCGACATTTTATCTCTCTAAAATCTCTCTCTAGGAAACTCTCTATTTTTCACAAGAACGATTAGCTCTTCGAATTCTGATGTGCAAAAGAGCTAGCCAACCCCTTTCTTATATAGGTGTTGGGGCGCCACTTTCAATTCTCAATCTGATTGGGATTAGCTTCCTAGTAGATTGGGGGGAAAGAAAACTTTTTCCTAATAAAATAAGGAAAATATATTTGATTGATTTATCTCATTAATATTCAATATCTTATATTAAATATTTCCAATATATTGTCAATATCTTACATTGACTATATTTATCTTATTACCATAAATCAATTTACACATGTGTATTTATCACAAATATATATATATATATATATATATATATATATATATATATATATATATATATATATATATATATATATATATAACCGATGAAATTGTGCACCTGTACAACCAATGTACATCATACACATGTTTATTTATTTGGTGCACGGGACGTTTGCACATCTCTGGTACGATCATAAAACAAATATGTATTCCATTGCAATCAATAAGCGATCATAAGAGAAAATCCAAAGTTTTGCCGTGTACATAAATAGCAGAGTTCGTTATACGTCTATACAATAAATATAAATAAATAAATAAAAACTATGTCACGAAAATGAAATAATTGAGGTGTTTTATCTTGTTTGTGACTGTCAAAGACGCTCAAATTTAAATAGCACCTATGTAGTTAGACTTGTTAGTAGTCAAAAAGATATAATGACAGCGAACCAAATAAATAAATAAAAAATTGGTTAAACCCTAACCGAAAGGGCCCACACTCCCCTGTCCCACGGAATGAACGGAGATGTTAATCACGTAACCTAGTGGCTCAGAGTCAAGGGCTGCCAATATATAAAACATTCTTGAGCTTGTTATATATGTCCTGCAAATTATATTAAAAAAAGGTGTAGTCGTCCAGCGCATTATGCACATGTACCATGCTAGTAACATATGACATGGAAGTAAGAAAATATGTAAATAAATAAATAAAAACCCTTATTTAAGACTTCACATAAAGAAGTGCCTATCGCACGGGAAAATTTATAGCATGGCAAATAAATATTACTCCCTCTGTCCCAATTTAATTGGGACTTATTCCTTTTTTGGATGTCCCAAAATCAGTCCCATAACTCTAAATAGAGTTCAAGTTTTTGTTTTAATTGCCTAAAAAAGCGTTTTAGACAACAGTAAGAAAACCGAAAAAAATTTCAACTAAAAAAGTGCAAATCAATTAATCATAGAATAAATTAACCATTCGCAAAAATATGGCTACACTTATATAGTAGCCTAGTCCCATTTTGTGTAAATTTATCAAACAGTAAATAAATCATTTAGAAAAATGACTGCATATTTGGTTGAATCTTTATCAACTTGCATCTTCATCCCGAGTCAAAAACCCGTGCATGACGCACGGGTCCATAGAAACATCATAAAGAATTGCAAAGATAACATATATGTGTGACAACCATTACTATCCATTGCAACACATAGTCATACAATGAACACTTAACAAACATTCTTTTTCACTATATAACACATCAAAAAATAGAATACAACGTACCAAATCTGCTAAAATTCCAAATTGCTAAAAGAAGCAGTTGTTCTTGTGTCTAAGCTATCATATGAATATCACATAAGGCTCCAGTGCCTTTTTTTGAAAGATTTTTTTCCGTATCAATAGAAAAAGAAGAAAAGTACAAAAGATTGTCAAACCAAATTGCCGTAATAAAGTTTAGAACTCTTAGCACCTAACTCTGCCTCGCTCATATGTGAGTGAAACCCAAAAGAAAAAAATCTACTATGAAAAAGGAGTACAACTATATAGTGCTAAGCCAAATTAAAAAATAAAAAACAAATAAAAAACCTCCCATCGAAAGACCCTAAGCTAAATTCTCTAAGTACATGAACTTGTTTTTTTTTTCCGACCCACATAGGAAAGCTAAATTCTCCAAGCGAACTTGTTATTTTTTTTGTTCCTACCTATGTGAATCCCTTTCTTTTGATCTCCTGGATCATTCTGTGAAACGTGGGACTCAACTAAGTATATAAAGTATTAAGTTGTGGTGTAAGTGGTCAAGAATGAAGTCATCGACATATGAGTCTTCAATATTTCTCCACCCCTACCGATATCAACCGTGTCATTGACCTCAACAAAAACATTATTTGGGGCATCGCCTCGTCAAGCTTGAGGAGAACTTTTTACTGAACAAACCATCGATGAAAATCCACAAACAAATTGAATACAACATAATTCGTAAGTTCAAAATAACATGCTTATATTGCGACCAAAAAAAAGGCGAAAAAGGCACTGTATATGTCAAAGCACCGTATCTGAGTATGGAACGATATTTACAATTTGGTGAATTCATATATATTCTAATCCACAATCATTAAAATTTGAACCTACTATAAATATTTTATCTTCCATCCTCATTCATCATTGTCACATAAGCCGTTCCACCATCCGACCTATTGCACCTGGATATCTTGGAAAATATAAGCACAAATCCTAGAGAATTTTCAAGAATTCCGTAGTGTTTATTCACAAAAGCACATGCTGCAAATTGATGATCTAGTCATATGTTTGGTCCAGGTAATTAATTTTTCACCCAATATATCATATATGGACTCATATATCTATATAAAAGATAAGGAAAATAACATTTCTAAGAGTTGACATACAAATGACATGTGAAATGTGAACTATATATATTGTGATATCATTATGAAATAAAAACACTACCAAAAATAAGTGTTAGCAAAGATGGACGAAAAATGACAAACAGGTTTCACACTACGTTTCCGAACGACAGAGACGTAGTACTCTTCAAGAGCTGTCAATTATGAATATTAAAAATTAAAGGTAGCATCTCCAATAAAAACAAAACAAAAAAAAAAACATCACCCAAGCTAGACGTTCAATGATTAAATAAATGATTTTTAAAATTTTAGCCTTATAGAAGGATGTCGCGTACCCTGATATTAATTTTTTTAGGAAAAACAAATGTATTATTAGGCGCAATCATTATCACAATCAAGTCTGATGGAGGAACAACTCCCCATTATACCAAACAACCAACAAGAATAAAAGAATCATGTCTAGTAAAAAGATCGGCAAGAGCATACCTTGTACGCATAACAAAATTAAAGCTATCAGAAGAAAAAATAGAAGAGATATCTTTCATCCTGCAATGACTTGTCCAACATCTGATAAATCTTCCTCAGCAGCTTGGAGTTTCAGAATAATAAGAAGAGGATCGGCCTCCACGTTGATAACCATAAGAAATCGCATAAGATGGTCAGTGGAAAAATGCCAACTGCTTCCGAACCTAGTATTGAAATATGCATACACACATGGAAGGAGAAAGAATTTAGAATTTCCTGAATATGCCGCCAGCAGCAAGAGAATTTCCTTTACGGCAGGTATCCACATTACATTTTATAAATTAAAAAAAAAAGATTGCGGGACGGTATTATGTTTTCTAAACTCATTAAAAGCCCCAAACTTCAAATTATACAACAAAAGAGATCAAAGTAAAACATAAATCAAATTCACAAACAAAAATGGATAATGAAACTACCTACCGGTATTACTCCATTTGCACAACCTAATCGGTATTACTGCAATTACATCATCAGCTACTTGATTAAAAACATAAAACAATATAATACCATATTTCTTTGACCCAATCAGAGAAGGAAGGTACTAAAGTGGTCATAATACAATTATTAGCATCTGAGAATTTATCAATTATTTTGAATAGGCAACTCAAGCAGGAAGAGCTGATGCACCATCTCGCAAGTACTTCGGGATGATTTCAAAATGTCATCACCGGGACAATGTTTTCTCATGCTTCATTGATAATACCACTTATTCACATCTCAATTAGTATTCTTATCCATGGCATTGTATTATCAACAATATTATACACTATTATATAATATTTCTAATGGTGTCGGTAAAGAACAATTACAGAATCAAGTGTTCCCTACAGTAGAATTTGACAATGTATCCCTCCACCGTTATATTCATCATTGAAAAACTATTAAGGATCAAACACTTGAAAGTTGAGATATATTAATCCCCGAAAAGAAAAAAGAAAAAAAATCAGAGAAAGCTGTATAATATTGGAAGAGTGAAAGAGGTCTTACAAAGGGGAAGACTTGATAGATTAGAACCATCATTGTTTCAAAATCGTCATTGTTCCATCCACCATATCCCTATATACAACACCTTCACCTCGTCCATCACAATCTCTAACACTTAGTCATTCATCAACTGCAAAACTCGGATTGCAAGTTGAAACTTACTTCACAAAAACAAAACAAAAAACTTTAAAAATATGGAGGAAAAAAAAAAGAAAAATAAAGCAATTTTATCCGGAAATTATGTCATTGTTCCCCGTAGGTGCTTTTCAGAAAAAATAGCGCCAACTTAATCACACCATCTTCGGCTTCCCCATCCGTATCTGCTCACATCACCTTCCAGAAACGGTCCCTGCATCCCAAATACAACCGACACAGTTTTGGTGCTTCTGACAATTTTAATTGCAACATGTTGTTTTTTCATCTGCAGGACTAATTTTCTCTCTACAAATAACATTGTTCATTTTTTTTATTTCACCAACATTGACATCAAAGTCACAATACCGAACAAATATATGTGCATAATTCCTTAAGGAAAAAAAAGATCTGTGCTTCACACAAACCTTTTGAAGAATAATACCATGCTGTTTACTACAAAATCGTTCAATCTATTCAATACATCTATAAGAGAAACAAAAACAAAAAAATAAAGATTCAGTGAATATTACTCAGATTGCTTGATTTCTACAATTGCAGCAGACGATTTACCCAAAAACACTTACTCTTCTGCACTCTTCTGGATGCGGTGAATGTGCTATCGTTGTCGCTGAATTCCTGCTAGCTATCCCGCATGGCTCTTTTCGTTTGGTTTAGAGGCAAATTGAAGCAGATATCGGAGAAAATCCACTCTCAATCTCGATCTTCCTACAATCACTGCATCAATAATTCATAATTCAAAAAAAGAAAAAAAAAACTGAACGAACGGCTCCAAAATCCCTAAGAATGAATATAAAAGAGTCTGAGTTGAGGCCAAATGTATAATAGCAAAAAAAAAAAGTTGAAATTCCAATACAATGAACCGATTGAAAGATTTCGGACAGGGTTTTCGGAAAATTTTCATTGAGGTTTGAAACACGTGAGTTATTTTTTAGCACATGTGAGTTATACAATATACATTTTTGGTAACAAATTTCTAAATCTTGATCTTCCTGCAATGCATAAATAATTCATAAAGAACCTGAACGGACGGCTCCAAAATCCCTAAGAATGAAATATAAAAGAGTCTGAGTTGAGGCCAAATGTATAATTGAAAAAAAAAAGTTGAAATTGCAATACAATGAAACTGATTGAAAGATTTGGGACAGGATTTTCGGAAAATTTTCATTGAGGTTTCAAACACGTGAGTTATTTTTTAGCACATGTGAGTTATACAATATACATGCGCGGTTTTTTTTTAGTGGTTTTTTTTAGCACATGTGAGTTATTTAATTTTCCTTTCATAGGTTTTTTTTAAGATGATGGAGCAGGTCAATCGGGTATTTGGGTTAAATTCCTTCCTGCACATGTGAGTTATACAATATACATGCGTGGTTTTATTTTATTTGTATTTTGAGTGGTTTTTTTAGCACATGTGAGTTATTTAATTATCCTTTCATAGGTTTTTTTTAAGATGATGGAGCGGGTCAATCGGGTATTTGGATTAAATCCCTTCCTCTATATAATAAGATATAGATATATATATCCACAAAATACTTAACTCCATAAAGGAAGTAAAGAATAATAATATTTCGTTTTCGCAAAATAACACGTCTACCATTTCTCGGAAATCTGAAAAATACATATATAGAATCAGAATATTATTTGACAGTTCTTTTTTTAAGCTAAATTTTTTTTAACTTGGGTGGGAAAAAAAGCGGAAGGCCTATGGAAACAATAAGAACGGTTTTTTTGTGTTCGAATTTCGGACATACATTCCTGAAAACTTTAAGTATAAACACTTAAATCAGACGAATGTGCGTCCTCCTATATCATTATTATTATTATTATTATTGTTATTGTTAATTTATTGTTATTATTATTATTTGCACAGTGACAGGAGGAATTTTTGTTTTTTTTTTTAATTGGATTGTTTAATGACACTACTCAAAATTAAATATGGTATCACATTTTTTTGCCATAAATCACACGCATCTAATCTTTCAAAAATGTATTATACTACCTCCGTCCCAAAATATAAGTCACTCTATCTCGTTTTGATTCTCCTAAATTATAAGTCATTCTACATTACCAATGAAGCATTTATTACTATTTTTACTATCTTACCCCTAATTTATTAACAATCCAACTACTTTTCAACACTTTATAATCATTTCATTAATGATAGTCAAAGATATTTTAGTCCTTTCTACTTAAAATTTATGTCATTCAACCACTTTCTTAATTTGTGTGAAAACACTCAAAACGACTTATATTTTGGAATGGAGGTAGTAGTTTAGATTCGACTTGTGTCTGATGTATTGTTATAATCAACTATGTCAAGCGTAATTTGATTCTGAAATGAACGTGAAACAATAGGTACCCCATTCATACCAAAAACGAAAGGTTACGAGCGCTAAACAATAAATTACGCTAATAATAGCGTATTCCAAGGGCGTCTTCGAACTTCGTCGCCAATTTTATCGAATCATCTATAGGGCATCATCATATGGCACAAGGAGCACTATCCTTATACAATCAACAACAAACACAATTTGATATATTTGAACCACTATATCTAATTATAATAAATTTTTCCTTTTCTTTTTAATTTTTAGGACAATTTCTCATTTTTTAGTTAATTGTAAGTGCATTTGTGCATTTGTCAGACTGGTTATAATTTGTTTGTTTGTTATACTACCCGACATAAAGTTTTGTTTTCTTTCTTGACTCTTTTTTCTTCCATTTAGTTTTCAATTGCATCACATCTTTCATGTGTCACTACACAACGTTTGAACTTTACTCCCGAAGATAGGTCGGAAATCGAAGATTGGAACGCCAAAGAAGATGATGTTGAGACCGGGGGTAGCAAGGAAGATGGTAGAGAACAAACGAGGTTGTTAAGTCAGCATTAAACCCTAAGGCAAAAGAATGGCTTTCCCCTTCATCATCTGTAGAGGATAGTAAAGAAAATCAGAATGTGTACGGAAACATAAAGTCTCTGAACTGCTTTTTTATTGAATTGATCAAATATTACACTGCCTTCTCCTTTATATAGGAGATAAATGTGATAGCAATCAAATTCAAAAGAACTAAACTTAAGGATAAATATTAATTTAAATAAAAAAATTAAGATAAATACTATTCATTTATTCCAACTAAATCCATTCTAATTTTCTATTGAATGTCATCTATATCTTCATCTTGATAGCCTTGATCTTTTGTTTTATTACTCTCCCTCAAACGTTGTCGGGGTTGGAGGTAACATTTGCTTGTCAACATAGAAGATGAAACGGTTTTTTGACACCCACGGCTTTTAGCTCCTGGCTCTTAGCTCTTTTGGCTCCAGGCTCTTGTCTTTAACCTAGGGAATTTTTTTGTTGTCGAAAAATCTATTCAGTTTTTTTCTTATTTCTGATTAAAGCAAACATGCTTTATTTACACCGTTCAACGAAGGATCTGTCTTCTGTAATTGCATCTGAAAATGGATATAGAATAGATACAAAAGAAAATAATAATTTTATGCTATAATCAATGAATGCATATTTATTTATTATAAAGATTAATCAACCATAAAACTGAAAAATTAAACATTAAAAATTGTCCACAATGAATGACGCAATGCAGGGAATACTTAATTGAATTGAATTTTTTTACTAAAAGACTCATTTTGGGGAGAACTGGGTGGTTGTCATGAGCTGTGGAACTAGAATGGCTACAGAAAAGGGTTTTTTTGCTAGCGCGGAAAAAATGGAAAGGGCAAGGAAGGGCGAGGGTTCACCAATTTTAAGGCATACGAACCCTCGCCCCCGGCTCTGATACCATAACAGAGAAATATAAAAGAGATTGTAGTGGATTTTATTGATAATAATAATAATAAAAGTATTACAATATTAGTAGACTAATATATGATAAATAGATCTCTATATAAACCAAAGAATATATCTTAACATAATTCAAATTAAAATATAACTATCTAAATAACTCAATTTTGTCATTATCTCTAACACGCCCCCGCAATCCCATTGTAATGCAATGAACATGGTGATTGGCCCTATATGAATGAATCTGGTATTCTTCACATTGTGTCAGCCATAAACTTCTCCATATCAATCGGCATCAACTTCGTCACAACTTGATATTGCTTGAATCTGTAATGGATGACTCAAAAAGTTCGGAAGAGTCATAGAAGAAATTATAGAGAGGAAGAAAGATTTGGAGGGAATATCATACCCTAAAAAAGATATAGAAGAAGAAAGAATTTATAAATTGAGATAAAAGCAAATCAAGAGAGTGAAAGGATAGGTGCCGGTGAAATGAGTCAATTGAGAGACATAATGTATTTTGATGACTAGAAAGAAATAAGAAATTAGAGGTAGAGTGCTTGAAAGCCGGAGAAAGGAATTCATACTAGAAGAAATGGAGGGAGAAAGAAATATCAGAAAGAGTGAATCAAGGTTTACTGGAGGTTGATAAATGATAATGATAGAAAGATTTATTATATAGTAATAATAACAATAATAATAAGACCAAAAGAGAGAAAAAAAAAGTAAAAAGAATCTTAATATGGTATCGGAGCAGGAGATTCCGAGTATAAGCTCCGCTTCCAGCACAATTAAAAAAACAAAAAACAAAAAAAACCAAGTTTTGGACCCACTCTCTTCTTATAGGCCCACACTTCCAAAAAAAATATGTCAAGGTGTTGGGCCTCTCTCCCTTCTTATAGGCCCACACTTGAGGGGGCGTAATATAAGGAAATATAGTAGCACATTTACTAATTCCAATTGGTTTTAGTACAATGGTAAGCGCTTCATCCTAATAGATAGGACTTTTTTCATGAGGTTTTCTACTGGTTTTTCTCCTAGCAATCTGTATTTCCAACTCCTCATTGTATACAATTCCCAGCTATTCATTTAAACTGTCAGTCTACTGATTATCAGTAGACTTGTCACCTTCAGCAGGCTCATCTGCTATTTCCTCAGTAGATCCTTGACAAATTGCTTCAACATAAGTTTCCTTGGCCACTCCACTGGACTCCCCAGGGAACATAGGATGATCATCATCTGAATCAGATGACGATGAATCATCACTATCTGGTGTAAACTTGGGGTCCTTAAACACAATGTACTTCTTTTACTTGCCATCAGCTTCTTCTCCAACAGAGAAGTGCCAATCAGTCCAAGCAAACTTTATACTTCTAACTGTTCAAATGCCCATTCTTCAAAACCACTTATTGGATCAGCAGCTAGTGTTTGTCTCTTATAAAACCAAACATCCATTCAAAGTACTTTTGAACCCTTTGGAAGTCAGGATCCACAGATTTGCCTGATTCATGATTTATAGTCACGGCTTAATCAGCTTCTAACTGAGTTTGCCACCTCGCTTCTTGATCTTCAACAAGCGAGTCAGTGTCCTCTGTTTCTTGATCTTCTTAGATAGGCCAAATGAGTCTGTGTCCCTCAGCGAGCTTATCTTTTTCAGTTCTTGCATGTGTGAGTCTGCTTCCTCAGTTCTTCGTATATAAACTCGGTTTTCTTGTTGCGACTCAGCTGTTTGCCTAGTTCCTAACTATTACAATGCTTGTCTGAAATAACCTATACAAGGTTTTGACTCTAGATAGAACATATACATTTTTCTCTAGACTGTTTCTTGCTTCTTCTTTCATTATGCACTATAACAGCTAGTTTTGAATTCATCATCATGGGTTATAAGTGATCTTTTTAATTACGTGGTGAATCATCATCAAAACACAAATATTATTTCCAACAATTTCCCCCTTTTTGATGATGTATCATAACCCTCCCTAAAAGCAATAATGAAAGAATAATGCAAGAAATCATAACAAAAGAAATTAAGATAACAACCTAAACAGCTGAGTTCATTACAAGATTACGCCACAACAAACTGAATTACTAAAATGATTACAAATTTCCTTTTTCCAAATTCATCAGTTTTTCACCAATAAAGATGCTCCTTTTTGTCTCCAGTAGTCTTCTTGCCTTTCCTTCTTCTTTTGATTCACCAAACTTTTTTTTTCTTTCATAGGGCATAGTAGGATTCCTTGGAGCAGGCTGCTTAACATGTTGTCCTCCAAAGGCTTCAACAAGATGAGTCAATGTATCTATAGCAGATACAAACAGTTCAGTAGGTTCATCAGGTTGTATATTTGTCCCTAGTACCTCCAACTGTTCCACACTAGGTTCCCCCTGACTTATATGCATATCAGCAGGGTCTGTTGTAGTGTGTTCTTCCCCCTGAGTTGTAGCATCCACAGAAGGGTCTTGAACAGGTTCAACAAATTCCACAGTAGGCTCAGGTACATCAGTGTGCTGTGGTTCTTCAATCTGTTGCTCAACAACCACATGAGCATCCTCAGTAGGCTCAACAGCCTTTTCTTCTTCTTCTCTTTGGTCCTCCAGACCCTTAATTCCTTGCCATTACCATATACCTTCTTTTTCACAACTTTGTTTCCTTTTTTTGCAGAGTTGTTCCTCAATCTCAGCAGCTTTCCTTTTTCTTCTATCCTCTTTATATTGTTCTTTCAAAATCTCCGTAGCAGATTTCTTCCTAATAACCTCAGTGGGCTCAGTAAATTCAACTTCAAATGGACCCTCAGTGGACTCAGCAGTGTCTACTGGTTCTTGGCTTTGTCTTCTTAGGCTTTAAAAGCTTAGTGATCTTTCTTGTATCACTAGCCTTTCTTTCTCAACAGCCTTCTTAGATGTAGCAGGTTGTGTAACTTGCTTAACACGCTCACCACCAAAGATCATCATCTCCATCATTGTCGTCTCTGTTCTTTCACAATCTAAATCTTCATCATCATCCAAACCAGGGATTAGATAACAATTCTTGTTCAGATCTGGACTTGTTGATTTTTACAGTGCAACATCAAGCAATCTTCAAATAAGTCGATTGTGGCTGTATCATCAAGCCCAAAGCGGTGTTTTTGAATTCCTTGTCCCATCTCGGTCTTACATTATCACCTTCTTCATGTATTGGACAAAGAATCTGGCCCAATAAAACTTCATACTCTTGCATATGATTATCAGCAGGTCAATCTTGGGTCCAGACAATGTGTCAAGGCTTCGACTGAATCCAAGAATGTTTTTAGCAATAATCTTGCTCAGCAGATTATACTCCATTATGATATGCTTCATATTGATACTCAGTGATGATTTTATGGATTTTTTGGTCTTTATTGCATCAACAAACTCCAATCTAGACTGCTCCATTGATTCAGGATTAGTAGGAGCACCATTTCTAGGTCTAAATCCGAATACTTCCCTCAGCTGGGTTTGAGGAGATTTCAATCTCCTAGGCATTAACAGTGGTAGTAAATGCCTCACTATCATCTCTATTCACTATATTTCTCCAGATATTTGTAACATTTGTATAAGAGATGCTTTCCAATCTCAGATTCAGAACATCCTCTAATCCTTTATATCTTTTGATTCTTCTACGAATATTGATAGCCATCTCAGTCTTGTTAGCATCAACAATGAACCCTCTAACACTTTGGCTCATTCCAATGTGAACATCACCTTTATCCGCCATTAGAAATTTGAGAAAAAAGAAGAGAAAGCTTTGTAAATCTGTGTTCGCACATTGTATTCTCAGAGAAAATCGATCTAAAACTATAAGCATCTGTATATATAAGGAAAGAATGTGGGTAGTAACTTTCAAGAAAGTACTGTACACGTACTGTAGCATTTAACAACGATTAGAGTTGGAATAAATGTGATGTTGCCACGTGTCCCACTAATTGATCCCATAAAGAGTTGTAACCGTTGGATAATGTAACCGCAGTTATAAAGGATAAGAATAATATCCAATTACTGTTGACTTTCATTTAAGTTTGACTGTCTTGTAACATATACTCCAGCAGTCTTGATCTTCAGTAGACTTGGATTAGCAGCCTACTGAAAAAGATGGCTCAGCAGCCTACTGACAGGGTTACTCTGCTGATCTTCTTACTCACTTGTTTTGTCCAACTGATTATATAAGATGAAATTTAACACCAATGACTGATCTGTCAAGTGAGCTCACCCAACAGGACAAAGACCAATCCCCTTGGCAACTTCATTTGCTCAATTGTCCAAACTTATTTAAGTACATGGAATTGTTGATACCAATGACTAGTCTGCTATGTGAGCTCACCCAACATAGCAAAGACTAATCACCTTGGTGAATTCTAGTACACTGCTGATGGTTAGAGAAACAATCAACTTTTATGATGCCAAGTTTAGTTCTTAACTTAGCAAATCTTTCACTATCCAATGGTTTTGTAAATATATCAACAAGTTGATGTTCGGTAGGGATGTAAAGAACCACCATATATTTCTTCTCAACATGATCTCTTATAAAATGATGTCTCACATCAATGTGCTTGGTTCTTGAGTGCAAAACAGGATTATTGCATTTGCACTTGTGTTGTCACACATTATAGGAATTTCTTTTTCTTCAATTCCATAATCCCTTAACTGTTGTCTTAACCATAGTATTTGTGCACAGCAACTTTCAGCAGCAATATATTCAGTTTCCGCAATGGAAGTTGATATTGAATTATGTTTCGTATTGAACCAGGAAACCAGTCTATTTCCCATCAACTGACAGGTTCCTGTGGTGCTTTTTCTATCAATCTTGCATCCAGCATAATCAGAATCTGAGTAGGATATAAATTTGAAGCTTTCATCTTTTGAATACCATATCCCTACTCCCAAAGTATCTTTTAAATACTTAAGAATCCTTTTGACTGCAGCTAAGTGACTTTCCTTTGGTTTTGATTGAAATCTTACACAAACACCTACAACAAAGGATATATCAGTTCTGCTGGCAGTGTGGTACAACAGACTACCTATCATCCTTCTGTATAAATTATGATCAACATCTTTGCCTTCTGTATCTTCATCTAGTCTGATGCTTGTACTCATAGGAGTTGATACCTTGGTGCTATTTTCCATGCCAAACTTCTTCAGCAACTCATTGGTATTTTTAGTTTGATGAATGAAGATTCCATCTTTCATTTGTTTGACTTGTAATCCCAAGAAGTAGTTCATCTCTCCCATATTACTCATTTGGAACTTGCTTTTCATGAGATTAGCAAACATTTCACTCAGTAATTCATTTTCAGAACCAAAAATTATGTCATCAACATAAATCTGTACCAGCAGGGTGTTGTCCTCTTCATTGATTCTGAAAAGAGTCTTGTGAATGGTACCTATGGTAAAACCATTGTCCACCAAGAATTGTGATAGGGTTTCATACGATGCTCTTGGTGCTTGTTTCAAGGCATAAAGTGCCTTGTTAAGTCTGTACACTTTATCTTCTTGATTTTTAACTTCAAAACCAGGAGGTTTCTATACATAAACTTCCTCCTCTAGAATGCCATTCAAAAATGCAATTTTGCCATCCATCTGGTATACTTTGAAGTTTTTATAAGCAGCATATGCCAAGAATAATCTTATAGCTTCCAATCTTGCAACTGGGGCATATGTCTCATCAAAATCTATTCATTTAGCTTGAAAATAGCCTTTAGCTACTAGTCTGGCCATATTCCTTACATTGGTACCCGATTCATCCAATTTGTTTCTTTATATCCATTTTGTTCCAATTATATTTGCATGAGTAGGCCTTTCCACTAGTGTCCAAACCTGGTTTTCTTTCAAATTCATTCAATTCTTCTTGCATAGCAATTACCCAATCTCGATCAGATATTTCTTCTTCAACAACTTTAGGCTCCATTTGAGATAGAAAACAAGTAAACAGCTTCCAATTGTCTTCTTGTCCTTACACCTTTCTATATATTGCCAATATTTTGTTCAGTAGGGTGATCCCTTAACCATTGTGGATTTTGGTTTGTTTGGTTCTCAAAATCCTCATCTTCAGTTGGGTCTGTTGTTGCTTTAGTAGGGGGTTCAACAGATCCTTGAACTGCTTCAGTTGTTGCATCAGTAGTGTTACCAGTAGGTTCTTCAGCAGGGGCTGAGTCAGAAACTTTTAAGTCATTTATCCTTTCCAAAACATCAACACATTCTGGATCAGTGACTTGGAGATTTTCAGCAGGTTCTGAAATTTCATCTTCCATTCCAACAAACTTAGGTTCATCAAATACAACATGTATTGGTTCTTCATGTTTCAATGTTCTATTATTCAGTACCCTGAATGCCTTGCTGACTGAAGAATATCCCAAGAAGATTCCTTCATCTGACTTTGGTTGGATAGTCTTCAATTGCTCCTTATGATTTAAAATGACACTTGCTTCCAAATGGATGGAAATATGATATATTTAGTTTTCTTCCATTCCATATCTCATAAGGTGTCTTCAGCAGCTTCTTGTTTACTGGGGTCCTATTTTGTGTATAGCATACTGTATTGATTGCTTCAGCCCAATATCTTTCAGTTAATAATGCTTAACAAATCATAGTCCTTCCTGCTTCTTTCAAAGTCATGTTTCTTCTCTCAGCAACCCCATTTTGCTGAGGTGTACCAGCAGCTGCTAATTGATGCAACACACCATTTCGCTCACAATATTCTCTTATGACTTTATTGAGAAACTCAGTACCCTTGTCTGATATGATCTTCACTACTGTCAAACTTTTCTCATTTTGCAATCTCTTCAAAAGTTCAGGCATCATTTGAAGTGTTTCACTTTTCTTGTTCATGAATACTACCCATGTGTATCTTGAATAATCATCCACAACTACTAGAGTGTACTTCTTTCCGGTTACACTTGTTGGTGTTACTGGTCCAAATAAATCCATGTGCATTAGCTCCAAGACTCTTTTTGTTGATTGTTTAGTTTTTGACTTGAAATTTGACTTTGTTTGTTTACCTTGCTGACAAGGATCACATATAGAATCCTATTTGAATGTGATCTCAGGCAAACCAACCACCAACTTCTTTTTCACCAATTGATTGATATCATCAAAGTTAAGATGATTCAACTTATTATGCCACAACCAATTCAGTTCTGACTTATTATACACAATCAGGCATGTCTCTGGAATAGTAGTAGACCAATCCACAACATACATGTTTTGTTGTCTTCTACCAGACAACACAACTTGTTCACCTCTTTCACTAATGACAACACAGTAGCCTTTGTCAAAAGTGACCTTGTAACCCATGTCACAGAACTGTCCAGTGCTCAGTAGATTATAGTCCAGTCCTTCCACAAATGCAACATTCCTGATAGTTAATCCATTCTTTACCAGTGTGCCATATCCTCTTGTGTATCCTGGTGTGTTCTTGTTTCCAAAATTGACTCTTGGACCATCCTTTGCCACATAATTTGTCAGACAATGCTTATTCTTTGTCATATGTCTGGAACATCCACTGTCAAATTACCAAACACCCTACAAAACAAAGTTAATGTGTTTTAGGTACTCAAAACTGTTTGGGTCCATAGTGGTCAGTGGTAAGCATGACCCTTGGTAAATTTCCATAAGGTCTTCTTTGAAAGCATTGCACTTTTGTTCATATATGTATCCTACATTTCCATAAAATCTAACATTTCGTTGTGTAGGATTCGCATATGTTTTCTGGCCGTTTGGTATGTAATGCCGTTTAAAGTGATTTCTGTTGTTAGAAGCACTAACATAACCATAGGTTTGCTGTCTATTAGGAACAACCCTGTAATATGGAGTCTATTGAGGTCCCTGTTAAGGTCTTGAATAAGTCCTCAACTGAGTCTTCTGCTGAGTATTCTGCTAAGTCTAACAATAGGGGCATGAATATTCCAATCTTCATCAGCAGGGAACAATCTACCTTTCCTCCTGAGATAAGTATCCCTAGAATGATTAACATTTTTAGGTTTAGGATTCTTATTCTTGGAAATTTTTGGATTTTTGCCCTTTTATGGTCCAATAGACTTAGCAGCAGGTCTGCTATCAGTAGGTCTAGAAGGTCCAACAGTCCTACCTTTGGATTCACACATTTTGTTAGGTACTGATGTCCTTTTTTACTTCTGATTTTGCCTCTTTGAAGTATTCTCAGTAGGCTTCACTGCATCAGCAACCTTTTTGGGAGTTGGATCTTATGCAAGCACAAACTTAGGACCAATTCTGGTACTAGGTTAAATGACCTTACAGGATCCACTCTTAGTAGATTGTTGAGTTCCAAATCCAAGGCATGTTCTATTACCATAAGGTTTTCTAGATTTGAATGCAGTGCAGGAACTAGATTGTTCAGCAGATTCAGCAGCTACTGAACGTATAGTAGACTTATGTTGATTCTGCCCAAACTCTTTTTCCTTTCCCTTGAGACTTCCTAATTCAGCTTTTAACCTTTCAATTTCTGATTGAAGAGCTTCTTTTTCACCCTTCACAATCTCATAACCATATTGTATTTTCCTAAATTGATTAAGGATGGCATCCAAAGTTTCTTCATTATCAGAATTTTTACGATTTGAACCACAAGTAGATTCACAATCACTATCAGCATAAGTATTTATAGATACAGAGTTGTATACCTCCTCAGTTTTTCCATATTTTCCATTAAAGCATAATCATCCATATCAGCAACAAGTGCAGTATCATCACATTCATTTCTTTTTTTTGATTCAACTTCATAGCCTGATTCATCTCCAGCAACCATTTCTTTCTTGACAGATCTCCTTTGCTGACTTTTGCTCTTCAGTAGGTCTGGACAATCAAGTCTGAAATGTCCAGGTTTCTTGCAGTAGAAGCATAGATAATCAGGTTCCTTTTTCTATTTTAGATCAGGACAGTCAGGTTTGAAGTGTCCTGGTTTCTTGCAATGAAAACACAAATAATCATTATCTTTCTTGGATTCCTCCTTCTTCTTTTCACTTGATTTCTTGGTGAAGTTTCTTGGAGAACTCCTTCCAGTTTTCATCATTCTGATTTTCTTGCTCAGCAGGTCAATTTGCTCTTGCATCTCATCCAGTAGATCATCTTGAGCACCTGATGATTCTTTTTTATGTGTAGCAACCAAAGCAGTGGTGTTTGGTTCTTCTTTTTCAATATCAGGATAAAGTTTCATACATAATTCATATGCTTTGAGATCTGAAAACAACTTGAAGGTGTCTTCTTCATGTAGACTCCTTGAATCTTCTATGGCAGTAACCTTTATCTCTCAAACCTCTTTTGCAGGTAGGGCTTCCAAGATTCTTGTATTGATATATTCTTTTTTATAGATTACATTTAGCAGGGTGAGTTCTTCCATGATAGCATTGAATCTTGACTCCATTTGCTGAATGGTTTCATTTGTTTTCATTTTGAAATCTTGAAACTTCGGTTTGGCCACACTAATTTTATTTTTCTTGATAGAATCAGTGCCTTCACAGATTAGTTGTAACTTTTGACAAAGTTCCTTTGAATTCTTTCAATCCTTCACTTTCATGTACATATTTCTATCCAAGGTTCTGTAGATGATATCAATAGCAATATTGTTGAGGTTTGCTCTTTTTCTATCTTCAGCACCCCACTCCTTCTTTGGCTTTGGAACAGTCTGAGTTTGAACATCCATAGTTATGGACATAGTGATTTCCAGTGGTCCATCAATAAGAACATACATCATCTCATCTGTGTTGCAGCTAGAAAAGCCTGCATACGACGTTTATACTCATCAAAATGATCTAGAGAGCACTTCAACATTGTCCTAGAATACTGGTTGTTATCCATGATGCAAAGCTTTGAAAATTAGAAACTTGAAAAGTTTTCTAATTATTTTCACAAGCACAACAAGTAGGATTACTTCAGAACATAAGCACTAATCCGATACCAATTGTTGGTCCCTTGAAAAGGCTTTGGTTAAGTTTAGAGGGGGGGTGAATAAATTTAACACTTAAAACTTTTGGAGTTAACAAACTCAGCAAGGTCAGTAGCCTGTTGACTGCTCAGTAGTCTGCTGACGACTAAGTATTCTGCGGACTTTTGATATTACTGGATTTGTTGCAGTGGAATAAATTTAGTTTAAGCCTTATTACTTGTTGTTTTAAATATGATGCCAAGTATTAGATACTCAGTAGTGTGAGTGTGTGATTCAGTTGCTAGTATCAGTAGCTTGATGTGATTTGTAAACTAAATGCAGAAAGTAAATAGGCAGATTTTATAGTGGTTCCAGGTGGTGTAATCCTATCAGTCCACTCTTCTACTGTGATGTTGGAGGAAATTCACTAGAGATCATTGAGGTTGCAGTTACAAAAATCCCTAATCCGTCTGTCCTTTACCAATAACTATGGCTTCACAAACTGAATATTTGAAACAGGTAGGATTGCTGCTCCAAAGTATTCCACTGGTCCTTGAAGGTTAGGATTGCCTCTTCCCTAGCTCCACCACAAACAACAGTTCTTGACACCTAATTGCTTCTGTCTTCAGCAGGTTTCTTGTAAAAGAGAGTTTGAACTAAGTATGTGATTCAGCTTTCAGCAGCTTGATCTGGATGAAATGATCAGCAGCTTGGAGTCTTCAAGTGTGTGTTTTGATGTAACTTGATAGAAGGTTACATTTGAAGAATATACTGGATCAGTAGCTTTAGGCTCAGTAATGTTAGCAGGGTGTTTTTCTTGATCTTTAAAAAGATAGCTTCGTATGGATTATTTTTCTTCTCAATTTTCATCGTCTGTATCTAAATCAGGATTTTTCTATTTATATGTGAGAATCCTATGACATATGTTTGAATTTCAAACATAGCCATTTCAGACTTGTCTCCATCTTGACTTGCTTTCTGTCTCTGTTCATAGTACTGAAGCAGTCAGTTTGCTTTCTGTCAATTTTCAGTCTGTCCACCCTTTGGCTTGTGTCCATTGGTTAATCCTCTGAATCTTTCCAATGTCCCTTTAATCTTGACCACTGATTTTTTGACAAAATCAATACTTGTAATCTGTCCCTATCTTTGTAATCTTCCAATGTAACCTTTGATTAAATTGAGATTTACATTCAGTAGATACCTGTGTATATTAGTCTACTGAAATTCATGTCAGTCAGCTGTCTTAAGTTTGTTATGTTTATAAAACACTTCAGCTGACTGTCTTTTATCTAACTTTTGATTGTGAAGTTAGAGTACACCATTTTGAACATAACCAAGTCCAATCACCACTTAACATATCGAACTCAGACCTTGTACACAAGGTATATGTAATCAGTTTAGGTCATCACAGACTTCCCTAAATTCTGATTTCATATCCTTGACTTTAAATACTAAGTTTGATCCCTTAGCCTTCAATAACTGAGTTTGAACCCTCAGCCTTTAGTCTTCAGCAGGTTCCTAACTAGTCTACTGACCTAGTTAACCTACTGACCTAGACAGTCTCTGCATTGATCTGATCGATTGACCAAATTACATTGCTTGTTTGATCAAACCTATACAAAGATCAAACTCTAATATACCTATACATTTGTTTTCTAGACATCTTTTTGCCTTTGCTCTATAACAGCTAGTCTGGCACTCATCATTAAAACTTAAATATGTCCAACAATTTCCCTCTTTTTAGTGATGATGCCAATACCCTTCTTACAGCAAAGCAAAAAGGTAAAAACAAAGACAGAACAAATTCAGTCATTTCTCATTATAATCATATTTGTTCAACATTATTACAAACTAGGATCAGTAGAATAAAGTAAATAATGTAAGTGTGCTGATCTAGTTTCTGTCTTTGTCTCTTTCTCTTTTCCCATAGAACTCATTGATTTCTTTGACTACATCCAGCATCCATTGGTTTTCAATTGGGGAAAAGTCAACCCAATGATTCAATTCTTTCCACCACTTCTAGGCTTCTGGTAGAGTTAATCTTATGTTATGAACACTGAAGCCTTGTCCCATGTAAAAATGTTTTAATTCATCCAAAGGACTCCTTTGCTTTGATTGGGCGGTTCCCGGTCTACCTCTTCCACCTCTATAAGAAGCTCTTAGTGTTTTGACCCTTGTTTCCCAATGTTTCATCCCCCAAAGAATTCGATCCTTCATGAAATCCCATGTGATGATAGGGTTTCTTCATTCCATAGTATAGATTATTATATTCTTTTAGGAGGTCATCATTCAACTGAATCTTGCCAGGTGCAGGTTTCCTGAACTCATTTGTAACATCCTCCATCTTCCCCCTTATTGACATCATCAACAAACCTGGATAGTACACCATGAACACTCTCATGTGTGATCACTAAGGTAGCAAGTTGACCTTCCATAATCTCCGTCCTTGTGTAAACTGCTGTGTTCCTTCCGTCCATAGTTTGTTCGTGCAGATTGATCTTCTCAGTAACCTTAGGATCCAATGCAGTAGGTTGAGGTGTTGCAGCAGGTTGAGCTACAGCAGGCTTGGGTGCCTCGGCAAGCTTGTCAAGCTTTTTGTGTAGTGAGGAAAACTGTTCATTCAAATATTTATGTCTGTGTGTATTTCCTTGTTTTATGCCTCTTACATCTTTGGTTAGGTCAGCAATGGCATATTGAGTAGAAGTGATGTTGGAAGCAACTGTCTCAGTAGTTCTTCCTCTATTTTCCACCAGGTTGACCAAGTCTTCAAACCTCTGTTCTTGCCTATCCAGTTGAGTTCTTAATTGTGTAATATCAGCTCTTACAGCTTTCAATTCTTCCAAAACATGTGCTGGTACTGCACCAGCCCTACCTCCAGCCATATGTCCAGCAAAATCATCATCTTCAACATTATAGTTTGCCCTTTGTTTGCTGACAGTCATGGCTCTTGTCCTGTTCCATCCAGCAGGTTTAGGACCTTCCTCAATAATATCTACAAAAATCTCCTCCAGAATTGGATCTTCTGCAGGTTGAGGTTACAAAACATTTGCCTCCTCAAAAATTGGTACATGTGCCTGTTGAGGTTCATCAGCAGATTGTTCTTCCTCAGGCATTTGGAACTCCTCATCACGGAAATCATAGTCCAACAACTGCTCATCCTCATCAACAACGGTTCTTGACTATCCTTTCCTTGATGAGTCTAAACATCGTGAGCACGCTTTACAACAATAACAGGTTTTTTAGCAACGTGTTATACAACAATATCTTCAACATGTGCAGGGGTTTCCTCCAAACCCATTGTAGGTTCCAACCTTTGTCCAGGTGTTGTTTGATCCTCAGCAGCCCGAACCTCCTATTCCAACTTGTATTCAGGGGCTATTTGTTCCTCAACAACCAGAACCACCTCTTCAACAAAGATTTGAGGAAATATAGCTAGATTTTACTCTAATACTCCTCTAGCATCAGCAATATTCTGTAATTTATTTCTAACTTGAGATAAAGTATCCTGAGTGTCAAACCACTCCTAATACTGAGCTGAGGCCTCTGAACTTGTGTTAAGGGTGTTTTTATATGTTTTATAAGGCTATATTTTATGATAATTTCCCCCCGTATTTGTATTATTTGCATAAAGAAATAAGTGTTTAGACGAAATATTGAGCATGTGGTGTTTTAGTAAGTTAATCACAAAATTAGTCAATTTATGCGTTTTATTGATGAATTTATATTTAATTGGACATTATTACATTTTGGGATATTTTTATGTGTTATAGATGCACAAATTCGAGCTCAAGAGGTAATTCAAAGATGATCAAGTCGGGTTTAATTAAAGAGGAAGAGATAGATATGAGAAAATCAAGTTTTCGCGTCTCTGAACTGGCGTCCAGATTATTGAACGGCCGTTCCACTGGACTGGCGTCTGAAGAGAGTGGACGAGCGTCCAGGATGATATTTTTGATTCAAAGAAGTTTGGGCCATTTGTAGTGGACGCCGTCTCAGACGCGTCGTCCAATCCTTACTTCGGCCCGACTCAAATAAGTTTTGCAATCTGGACGAGCGTCCTCTAAGACAGACGGGCGTCCGGTGCCGACTTAACCCTAGCCGACCTAAAATCCTATAAATAGCAGCGTGTATTAAACCCTAGGGGACATCTCATACACATTATTCCCTCATAACAAACCCTAGCAGCCGCATCATTCAAGGAGGAGAGTGAAAGATGAATCCTTCCATCCCAATGATTATGTCTAACAACATGATTGTTGGCTAAACGCATAGCAGTGGAACAACCGGAGGATATCACATCAACGTCATCACAACCATGATTCGTTAGTTTATCTTTAGTTATGATTTTGAATATTTTGTTTTATTTATCGTTTGAATCTTGATTTATTGGTTAAGAGTTTCATTAGATAGGAATGTCAATGAACCTCTATGTTGTTTGAATTTTTATGGAAATATAATTCAAAGAATAGTTTTCTATTTCAATCGATACAATTGATGACGTTTTGAGGAATCATATATCGTTAATTGGGTATTGCAATTTGGGAACGAATTGTTGATCTTGTTATGAATGTTATTTGTTTTTCTTGGAAAAGTAAACAAACCTTAGAAATTGATCTAAAGGAATTTAGTCGGTTTCGTGATTGATCATACCAATAAAACTGTATTCGAATCATAAAGCCGTTGTCGATCGTTGAGTGATAGATTCTAGGTGTTCTCTGATTTCCCTTTTATAAGTCGAAAGCAAAATCGTTTATTTCAACGCTAGTCTTAAGTTTAGTTCATTGCAACCTCAATTTTTGCTGTTCGTTTTCTGCATATTTCCAGTTAAATCGTATCTGGACGCCCGTCTGTCTTAGAGGACGCCGTCCACTCTTGAATATCTCTTGTTTGTTTGTTTATTTTAGTTCTTTGTTTTATTTTCTTTTCCTTAGATTTTTAGTTTATTTCTTAGGTTCATTTATAGTTAGATTAACCTTAGTTTTAGGTAATATTTTGTGACATAACCAACTTAGGAGTTATATCTTAATCTGATAACTTTACGATTCCCTTAGGACGACTCGGCAACACCTTATACTACGTACCTTATACTTGGGGTGTTCCGATAATATAAATTTAAAACACGTTTTTACGAACAAGTTTTTGGCGCCGTTGCCGGGAATCGGTAACGGTTGTCGATTCTTCGTAGTATAGTTTCTCTAGTTAGTAACTTTCTTAGGTTTTAGATTAGTTTTGTTTTCCTAGTCTCGGTTTGTTTATCTTCTGCTTCTGTTGTTTTTACTCGATCCTCGTTTTGAGCTTTTGAGCGAACGTCCAATCATCTGAGACGCCCGTTCATTCGAGGAAAATTCCTTTTTATCTGTTTCACCGATCGAGCGAGCGTCCTGGCCTCTCCAAATGCCCGTTTGTTTAGTAAATACGCCTCTGAACTGCTTTTAGTACACCAGACGAGCGTCTATTGAACCAGACGCCCGTCCGGTACCCTCCCTCAACAGACGCTCGTTCACGATCCTGAACGCCCGTCCGTCTGTCTTTCCTGTTCTTTTCTTTTCTTCTCTCAGCTTGTATTCCAAGGTTAACTCTTACATCAACTCGACTTTTAGTCGTTGTTGACCTCTCTCTCAATTGCCCTCTGGTTTATGCAAACCCGAAGCAAGAAGGGACCTCTCTCTTTGATCCGAACTGAGCGATCCATCCCAAGAAGAAGACTTTTTCCCGATCTAGACATCATGGCTGACCAAGTTCAAAATCCGAATCTAGTTCCTCCTAATCCAGCCCTCCCAAATCAAAATCCAGACCCTCAAGCTTAGCTGAATCAGCTCCTTCAACAAATACAGTTGTTACAACAACAACAGAATCAGCAAGCTGGGCTACAAAACCAATTGCAACAACTCCATCAAGCCCAGCTAAATCAAGACCCCTATGCCCCTTATCTTAACCAAAACTTCCTGGAGGGGCATAGACCTATTCGACCTCCAGATATGGGGCAAGTACATTTCGATCTGAAGAATGGAGTGGTTGGACTGGTCCAAAATAGCTCTTTTCATGGCACTGCTCAAGAAGATCCTCATGACTTCTTGTCCACTTTTGTTCAAATTTGTGAAGCAGGCCATTATCCGGTGTTGATTCTCGAGATTGTTAAGTCGAACTTTTCCCGTTTGCTTTAAAAGGTGAAGCAAACAGATGGTTCAAATCCTTACCCCATCACTCTCTCCATACCTGGGCCGATGTTAAAAGACCCTTCGCTTTGAAATTCGTTTCACCTGGAACGATAATGGGCCTTAATCGTGATATAGCTAATTTTGAGCAATTAGAAGGAGAAAGCGTAGGAAAGGCCTGGGAAAGGTTGAATTTGTTAATGAGGAAATGCCCTAACCATGGATACACTCGACATGAACTCCTAGAATTATTCTATCAGGGTGTTACTCAACCCAATAGAGATTATCTAGATTCCACAGCTCATGGATCTTTTATGGGCGGAGGAGATGATGCTTGCCTATAGGGTAGTGAAACAATTGCCAAGAACAACATGTGGTCAACCTCTGGGAAGACCCATGTTGAGGAAGATAAGAGGAAATCATTTGCAAGCGATCTGTGACACACGATGTTGGTTGCTCAAGTGGAAATGATAAACCAACAAATGGCTAATTTACAAATGCAACAACCGAAGGGATCGGCGGATATGAGTCTTCCGGGAACGCGAGCGAGCAATGAGAACGGAGATGAAGTAAATGCGATAGGCAACGAATCAAACTTTTCGTAATTTCAATCAAAATTACGGTCAATCAAGCTATAATCCAAACCGTAACTTTTCCGAAATCCAAAGCAGTTATTATATCGCCACCAGGCGCATCCAATTCAACCCGGTCCTTCAACTCCAACAATCAAAGGCCCCAAGGCAATTGGGCTCAAACACAAAATCCACACCCACCTCTATCTCTCAAAAGAAATTCGATGAGTGGTAGATATGGTGCAAGCACTAGCCACCGGTCAAAAGGCGATAGAGAGCAGATTGGCCGGATGGTCGATCAACAAGCAAGCGAGGCCCCCAAGGAAGACTCGCTTAGTTATACTGAGATAAAAATCCTAAGGCGAAGTAAGTGCACAGTAATGCCATCACACCGCAAAGAATTATGGACAAGAGGAGGAGTTGAATGCGCTTACACTTAGAAGCGGAAAGAGAGTTGGACCCGAGAAGTTGTCGGAAGCAGTAGCCCTCCCGACGCCATGAGTTCGGGAGGGGATAAGCAGCAGACAAATACCAAGAGAGCGGCGGTGGCGAGCGAGCGAATGATAATGATTCCTCGGGGAAAGTGATGAGGATGTTGAAAAGAGTAGTCGGATGGCCGAACCCACGACTAAAAGAAAAGTGAAAAGTTTGTCGGATGGAAGGATAAGGAGGATGAAGCCATTAAAAATCAAATTCCAATCAATCATCCGAAAACCCTTCCTTATCCAAAGAAAGAAAAATGAGAATACTTTGAACTCTGATAAAACTTACGATGGAGTGAGGAAGCTGCTTAGAGAAACCATGGTGACTATGCCTCTTGCCGAAGTGTTAAGCGAGATGCCTAAATGCTCCAAGTTTCTTAAGGACGCTGTGGAAGTAAGAAGAAGTCGAAAGGAATGGCGGATGAAGTGCTAAGCGAAGAATGCTCGGCAATTTCTCGAGCATTGCAATAAAGCGTGGTGACCCGGACGACCTTCAATCTCTTGCATGATCGAAGGCCGCACGTTCCACAATGTCTTATGCGACTCTGGGTGCCTCTGTTAATGTGATGCCTTTGAACATCTGCAAAAGTCTCGGGTTGGACAAAAGGCTAAGGGAGCGCCCGTCTCTCTTCGATTGGTGGACAAATCTAGCCGTTTAGCGACCGGTTGCGTTAACAATGTCCTTACCCATGTTAAACAATTGGTGTTTCCAACCGATCGGGTTATATTGGACTACCAATCGACAAGGAAATGCCCACGATCCTAGGCCGGCCTTTCTTGGACACCTCTGCTGCCACCATTGACTTCCACATGCCAAATTACCTTGAGAATAGGAGACACTTCCATTTCCATCGAGCAAGGTAAAAGTTCAAGAATCCCCAATTCGAAAATTTCATTCATTGAAGCAATTTATAGGGATGAATCGACGATGAAGAGCTCATGAGAGGCAGGAGCCCTGGATGTCATAAATCACAAAGAAGAAGAAAACAAGCTGTCAAGAGCCGTAGTCACTTTGTAGAGTTGTCTCAACAACTTGCATCATCTGAGCCTATAAGTGAGCAGAAAATTTGGGACATTCCAGGGATGAAGCGGTGGTGATCTCAAGGAGCTCAATCAGCGGACTTTAACCTTGCCGAAGAGGAAATTTTAATGGGAAGTGGGGATGAAATCGAATTACGGAGAAGCTACCCATTGGGAGTTGGATGATTGGGAGCGACTTGCCGATGAACTTGAAGAAGAAGAGCTTAAGAAGGTGATTGCACATAGCAAAGAAAAAACGGAAGCTGACAGGGAGATCCCTTTTGATGACGTTATTCAATACCTTTCTGGGATAACACCCTAGGAAGATGAAGTGTTCTTCAGTCAACCGGTCCTCACTCAAAAAGAAAGAGGTGGTCCGTTAAAATCAAGTATCGACCAACCACCTGCTGACTTAGAGTTGAAGCCACTTCCGCAGCATCTAAAATACATCTTTCTTAAAGACGGCGATAAGTTGCCCCTAATCATCTCGTCTAAACTCGAGCCTGAGCAAGAGGCAAAATTGATCAAAGTGCTGGAGAAACATATCCTCGCGTTCGGATGGCGGTGGGCGATATCGGAGAATCGGCCGGATGTATGCATGCATAAGATCCGAACGGAGGAAGGAGCGAAAAAGGTCAGACAACCGCAAAGAAGGCTGAATCCGCATATGCATGAGGTTGTCAAAAAGGAGATCATCAAATGGCTTGATGTGGGGATTATTTATGCCATCGCCGACAGTGAGTGGGTTAGCCCTACTCAAGTTGTGCCAAAGAAGGGGGGTATTACCGTGAAAAAATGAAAAAGGGAGGAAATTGCTTTACGCCTTGTGATCGGGTTATAAGTGCGCATTGATTATCGCGTTGAGCGAAGTCACCGCAAAAGATCATTTCCTTACCCTTCATTGACCACTAATTGAAAGACCGAGTGGTCACAAATATTATTGTTTTCTCGATGGATATTCGGGTACTTCCAGGATAGCCATCGATCCTAATGACCAGGAAAGACCACGCGTTTACGTGTCCATCTCGTACTTTTGCTTTTCGCGAGAATGCCATTCGCCTATGCAATGCACCAGCGACTTTTCAACGGTGCATGTTAGCCATTTTTTACGGACTTGTAGAGCAATGCATGGAGGTCTTTATGGATGACTTCTCGATCTATGGCGGCGGCTTTGATGAGATCTTAAGGAATCTAGATATGGTACTCCAAATGATGTGTTGAGAAAATTTGGTGCTTAATCGGAGAAATGCCATTTTCTAGTTGGCGAAGGATTGTTTTGGGACACAAGTTGTCCAGTGAAGGTATTCAGTGGATAGGGCTAAAGTAGAGGCCATTGAGAAAATGTCATATCCAAAGACAGTAAGGAGGTACGAGGATTCACAGGACATGTAGGCTTCTATCGGCGTTTTTATTAAAGATTTTTCGACTATAGCAAAGCCGCTATCCAACTCCGCTTTGAAAGAGGAAGTAGAGTTCGTGTTTGATGATGGGTGTAAAGAAGCTTTCAAATGCTTAAAGGATAAGTTAACCAAAGGCTCCCCATTTTGATCGCGCCCATTGGACTACTAAACTTTCGAACTCATGTGCGATGCCTCTAACTACGCTATAGGCGCAGATTCTAGGCGAGAATTGATAAGTTCAGACCAATCTACTATGCGAGCGAACTTTGAACCCACTTTCGGTGTAACTACACTACTACAGAGAAAGAATTCTAGCGATCGTTTTTGCTATGGATAAGTTTCAAGTTACCTTCTCGGTCTCGAGTTGTGGTTTGGACAGATCACGCAGGCGTTACGCTACCTTATGGAAAAAACAGATGCTAAACCAAGGTTATTGAGATGGATTCTGATTCTACAGGAATTTGACCTTGAAATTAAGGATAAGAAGGGTAGCGAAAATGTTGTAGCTGATCACTTATCTCGCCTAGTGAACAAGGGTGACGAAAATCCGAAGGAAATAGGCATTGACTTTCCGACTGAGCAATTAATGAGACTAAAGAATGTGAGGCCGTGGTATGCTGATTACGTCAATTACTTAGCGACTGGGCATTTAGAAGAGATGACGTATCAGGAAAAGAAGAAGTTTTTCAGTGACTTGAAGTATCTCGTATGGGAGGATCCACATTTGTTTAAAATCTGCAAGGACGGGTTGCTTAGAAGGTGTGTTCCGGATCATGAACAACTGGATATCTTAGAGCAATGTCACAGTGGCCCTGCTGGTGGACACTACGGAGCACCAAAGACTGTTGCGAAAATCCTTCAAGCTGGATTTTACTGGCCTACTCTGTTCAAAGACGCTGAAGCCTTTTGCAAAGGCTGTGATAGATGCCAAAGAGTAGGGAGGCTCAGTAATAGGATGGAGATGCCTTTGAGGCCTATTTTGGAATGTGAAGTCTTCGACGTGTGGGGCATCGATTTCATGGGACCTTTCCCATCATCATGCGGCAATAAATATATCCTAGTCTGCGTTGATTATGTTTCCAAATGGGTAGAGGCTATAGCCACCCAAACCAATGATCACAAAGTTGTAAAGAAATTCTTGCAAAAGAATATCTTTACTAGATTTAGGTCGTCTGAGAGCCCTTATCGGTGATGAAGGTTCGCATACATAATGCACCACTAGATAAAATTCTTGAAAGATATGGTGTCAAGCATAAGATTGGTACACCATACCACCCCCAAACCAGTGGCCAAGTCGAAGTAAGCAACAGAAGTCTAAAGCGGATTTTGGAGAAAACAGTGAATTCGAATAGATCCAACTGGAGTCTGAAATTGGACGACGCACTCTGGGCTTATCGTACTGCGTTCAAGACCCCTATGGGTACGTCGCCCTTTCAAATGGTTTACAGCAAGGCGTGCCATCTACCAGTCGAGCTGGAGCACAAAGCTTACTGGGCTATTAAATACTTGAACTTCGATAGCCAGCTCTGTGGCGAGAAAAGATTACTGCAACTGCATGAGCTCGATGAATTCAGACTCAGGGCCTACGAGAATGCCAAGCTGAGCAAGGAAAGAACGAAAGCGCTCCATGATGCTAAAATAAAGGACAGAGATTTCAAGGTAGGAGAGATGGCTTTACTTTACAACACCAGATTACATCTGCTTTCTTTGGCAAGCTTAAGTCCGATGGTCGGACCCTTTGAAATTGTCGAAGTTCATCCGGGAGGAGCGATTTCCTTGAAGAGTACAGCGTCAACCTTTTAAAGTAAACGGTCACAGATTGAAAAAGTATTTTGGCCAACCTTATGAAGTACCTGAGGTCATATACTTTCAAAAGTTGGTTGACGTGCCTGATGTGCTGAATTGTGATGAGATTCCATCCGATTTCTTTGCTTCGAATGATGACATTCTTACCCTTAAAGAAGCTTCTACCACGATTCCTGAACCTATCATTCCGCTGGTGCCACATGTAGGAGAAGTTGAGACAAAGACGAAAGTCGATCGCCTGCAGAGAGCCAAGTTAAAGAATTTGGTAGGGTACTTGACTTGTAGCGGTTGTGGTCACACCTCGGTCCTTACCACTGATTCTGATGATGAGGTGGCAGCGTTTAAACCAAAGTGGCCCGACCCGGGTTGACTTTGAGGATTGTGTCAAGCTAATGACATTAAAAGAGCGCTCCTAGGAGGCAACCTAGTTTTGTTTTATTTCCTTTTAGGTTAGTTATTTATAGAAGTAGTACCTTGGTTGTTTGAGTGAGATGTTTATTCCGTTTACGTGCTGCTAATTGTCTTGGCTGCTCATATACCCCTTGTACCCCGAGATTATATGGTATGTCGAGTGTTGCAGATACTTTTGAGCAGGTTCACAAGCTTTTATGTCCAGTGTTGTCCATTCAAGTTGTAGCGGTCCATTCATGCTCCGGCCTGACCTCTGCCAACTTTCATCCGACAACCACTGTTGAAACCAGCTAAGTTTCTTTTTCTTTTATTTGCACATTCTGAGGACATAATGTGATTTAAGTGTGGGGGGTGTCTGGGTATGTTTTTATGCTATATCTTTGAAATATGAGTGAATCTTTGAAATTTAAATTTTGTGTGAGTCTCGAGCATATGATTGAAACTGCAATGCTTGCTAGTTGTAGTTTTCTAACGATGATAGTATGTGACTTAGTGAGATAATTATAGCATGTCTTTACTCTTATGGAGATAGTGTTCATTATTCACTCACGAAAGCCTTTGATATTGGAGCAAGGTTTTTGAACTATATCCTTTCATTATTTTGATGAGTATCTTAAGAAGGTCAGTATGGTGACACCTTAGTTAGACCATGTGCTGTGAATATCATAAAGTTTGAATGTGATAAGTGAGATGTAACTTATGTCTTTTAAAGAAAAAGTGAATGAATAAGTAATGAATTATCAATAAATACGTTTGTCGGAAGCTGGTTTATGATTTGGGTGAGGTAGGGTGTACCACGTATGTCCTATTCCACTATGATGACCAAAAGCTCACGGCAGTCAGTTTATAGCTGCCTTATGATTGGAGTAAGGTAGGGGATTATCTCGAAATGTCCTATTCTACTATGATGGGTAAAAGCTTATTCTGATATGCGTTGAATTTGAAAATTTTGAAAAATGATGAATAAGAATAAAAATAGAGTGAAGTCTTTGTTATCATGGATCTTATACCCAGTAGAACCGCATGATATGCTGTAGGGATTATCCTACTGAGTGCGTGGGAAGGCTTAGTGTGAAGCTATTACTTTCTGTACCTAGGATAGCCATTGAAATTTTTGAGAGGATATTCTTTTGAAAGGCTTGTTAAATTTGAGAAGGGCTTGTCACACATACACTGAATCTATCTCTGTGATGGTATTGTTTGCTATAGTTGTTATATCTTTTGTTACGTGAGTTGGAGATCTATGTGGATTGCATGAAAGTTGAGCTATAGTTTTGATTGTTTTGCTCGGGACGAACAAAAGTTCAAGTGTGGGGGAGTTGTTAAGGGTGTTTTTATATGTTTTATAAGGCTATATTTTATGATAATTTCCCCCCGTATTTGTATTATTTGCATAAAGAAATAAGTGTTTAGACGAAATATTGAGCATGTGGTGTTTTAGTAAGTTAATCACAAAATTAGTCAATTTATGCGTTTTATTGATGAATTTATATTTAATTGGACATTATTACATTTTGGGATATTTTTATGTGTTATAGATGCACAAATTCGAGCTCAAGAGGTAATTCAAAGATGATCAAGTCGGGTTTAATTAAAGAGGAAGAGATAGATATGAGAAAATCAAGTTTTCGCGTCTCTGAACTGGCGTCCAGATTATTGAACGGCCGTTCCACTGGGTGGCGTCACGAAGAGAGTGGACGGCGTCGAGGATGATATTTTGATTCAAAGAAGTTTGGGCCGCGTAGTGGACGCCGTCTAGACGTGCGTCCAATCCCAGCTCGGCCCGACTCAAATAAGTTTTGCAATCTGGACGAGCGTCCTCTAAGACAGACGGGCGTCTGGTGCCGACTTAACCCTAGCCGACCTAAAATCCCATAAATAGCAGCGTGTATTAAACCCTAGGGGACATCTCATACACATTATTCCCTCATAACAAACCCTAGCAGCCGCATCATTCAAGGAGGAGAGTCAAAGATGAATCCTTCCATCCCAATGATTATGTCTAACAACATGATTGTTGGCTAAACGCATAGCAGTGGAACAACCGGAGGATATCACATCAACGTCATCACAACCATGATTCGTTAGTTTATCTTTAGTTATGATTTTGAATATTTTGTTTTATTTATCGTTTGAATCTTGATTTATTGGTTAAGAGTTTCATTAGATAGGAATGTCAATGAACCTCTATGTTGTTTGAATTTTTATGGAAATATAATTCAGCAATAGTTTTCTATTTCAATCGATACAATTGATGACGTTTTGAGGAATCATATATCGTTAATTGGGTATTGCAATTTGGGAACGAATTGTTGATCTTGTTATGAATGTTATTTGTTTTTCTTGGAAAAGTAAACAAACCTTAGAAATTGATCTAAAGGAATTTAGTCGGTTTCGTGATTGATCATACAAATAAAACTGTATTCGAATCATAAACTGGTTGTCTGATCGTTGAGTGATAGATTCTAGGTGTTCTACTGTTTCCCTTTTATAAGTCGAAAGCAAAATCGTTTATTTCAACGCTAGTCTTAAGTTTAGTTCATTGCAACCTCAATTTTTGCTGTTCGTTTTCTGCATATTTCGATTAAATCGTGTCTGGGCGCCCGTCATCTTAGAGGACGCCGTCCACTCTTGAATATCTCTTGTTTGCTTTGTTTATTTTAGTTCTTTGTTTTATTTTCTTTTCCTTAGATTTTTAGTTTATTTCTTAGGTTCAGTTTATAGTTAGATTAACCTTAGTTTTAGGTAATATTTCGTGACATAACCAACTTAGGAGTTATACCTTAATCTGATAACTTTACGATTCCCTTAGGACGACTCGGCAACACCTTATACTACGTACCTTATACTTGGGGTGTTCCGATAATATAAGGGACGACTCGGCAACACCTTATACTACGTACCTTATACTTGGGGTGTTCCGATAATATAAATTTAAAACACGTTTTTAACGAACAACTTGCATTAGTTTCTTCAAACATAACAACGTCATAACCAGTAGATATTCTGGCCTCCTCCATTGATGTTGCTATATCAAGCTGTATTTCTAACTCCTCATTGTATACAATTCCCAGCTCTTCATTTAACATGTCAGTCTGCTGATTATCAGTAGACTTGTCACCTTCAGCAGGCTGATCTACTATTTCCTCAGTAGATCCTTGACTAGTTGCTTCAACAGATGTTTCCCTGGCCACTCCAATGGACTCCTCAGGGCACATAGTATGATCATCATCTGAATCAGATAAGGATGAATCATCACTATCTGGTGTAAACTTGGGATCCTTAAACATAATGTTCTTCTTTTTCTTCTCATCTTCTATGATTGCCATCAGCTTCATCTCCAACAGAGAAGTGTCAATTAGTCCAGGCAAACTTTCTACTCATAACTGTTCAAATGCCTATTTTTCAAAACCACTAATTGGATCAGCAGCTGGTTTTTGTCTATTATAAAATCCAAACTTCCATTCAATTTACTTTGAACCCTTTTGAAGTCAGGATCCACCCTTTCTTTCTTTGACTACTTTTCTTTTCTTTCATAGGGCATAATAGGCTTCTTTGGTACAGGCTACTCAACTTGTTGTCCTCCAAAGGCTTCAACAAGGTGAGTCAATGTATCTATAGCAGATACAAATAGGTCAGTAGGTTCTTCAGGTTGTAAATTTGTCCTTACTACCTCAAATTGTTCCACACTAGGTTCCTCCTGACTTATATGCATATCAGCAGGGTCTATAGCAGTGTGTTCTTCCCCCTTAGTTGTAGCATCCACAGCAGGGTCTTGAACAGGTTCAACAAATTCCATAGCAGGAACAGGTATAGCAGTGTGATGTGGTTCTTCAATCTGTCGCTCAACAACAACATGAGCATCCACAGTAGGCTCAAAAGCCTCTTCTTCTTCTCTTTGGTCCTCCAGGACCCTTAATTCCTTGCCTTTACCATATACCTTCTTTTTCACAACATGTTTCATTCTTTTTGCAGGTCATTCCTCAATCTCAGCAGCTTTCCTTTTTCTTCTATCCTCTTTCTGTTGTTCTTTCAAAATCTCAGCAGCAGATTTCTTCCTTTTAACCTCAGTGGGCTCAGTAAGTTCAACTTCAACTCGACCCTCAGTGGACTCAGCAGTGTCTATTGGTTGCTGCCTTGTCTTCTTAGGCTTTAAAAGCTCAGTGATCTTTCTTGTATCACTAGCCTTTCTTTTCTCAGCAGCCTTCTGTTCTCGGTCAAATTATACGATTTTTAACGATATATTTTATATCAATTTCCCCCATAGTCTTATGTTTTTCATAGAAATCGAGATTTATATTTAAATATTGAGGAAATGATATTTTTAATGAGTTAATTTCAAAATGTATCAAATTTAGTGCTTAAATGATGATTTATTATTATTTTGGAATTGTATTACATTTTGGTGTTATTCATTGATTAATTAGGAGCTCACAAGTGTTGAAGTTTGGAATTGACAAGTGGCAAGGGATAAGATCAAGGAGAGCAAGTCATGAATCATCTAGAATATCCAAGAGATAAGGTTTGTTACAAAGGATAAGGATGGTTTGTTAGAGATATTGGATAAGGATCAAAGTCGGATCACCAGAGGAGCGGCTCAAGCGGTTTGAGTCATGGAATCAAGCGTTCCAAGGTAGACATGGCGTTCGGGACTGGCTCATGTTCAAAGGAGTCCAAAGCGATCTTGGGAGCTCGAATGACATGGGCTGGCGTTCCAAACCAGAATCATGCGTTCGAAGCCCGAACCTGCGTTCGGAGTAGAACGGAGTTCGAAATGTCTGCAACTTATTTTCTATAAATACCAGCTGTTCCCATTCATTCAGAGGCATCCTTCCATTCAGAAATCAGTCACAAAACTTCTCACACATAAAATTCCAAGGAGCAGCCACTCTTTGGGAGTCTCAAGGCCGGTCACCCGAGCCTTGTGCTCGGGTGATCCGGGGTTAGATTAGGCTTCTTTCTTTTGTTTTGCTTGTTGATTCATGGAGCTCAAACTATTGTATCAAACCCTGTGAGTTTGTTCTGCAATTAATTCAGTCCCTGTTTTATCTTCATGATTTATGATTCGTTTTGTATCTTTTCTATGCAATTATCATGCTATTGTGTGACTAGATCGAAAGATTGGTTGCTAACTGTTGTCTAACGTGATGAGAATCGTTGTTAGGTTAGATCACCACAGAAAAGATGTGATTTTTAACCTTGACATAATGAAAGTTGATAGGTTGATTATCTAGGTTATTAGATTGAAAGATCTTACACCTTGTTTTATATGCGTTAATCTCTATAGATCGAAAGATGATGAGATTGATAGGCAAATTACTACGAAAGTAGGATTCATACCTTCGTAAGGTGAAACCACAATTCGAGTTAAAATCATGAGATGAGGTAGGATTGAAATTACATGGTTTGTACGTTGTTTGATTTCATGTTTCCTTAGTTTAGGTAGTTTTTATGTTTTCCTTAGCTTTAGGACTGTTTTTATCTTCTGTGTTGTTCTTGTTTGTTTGTTCTTAATTATGTGTTTCCTGGCTTTGGACTAAAATCCTCTGTCCAGTTTATTTTTCCGCTTTAGTTTAGGTTTAGTAATAATTAGTAGTAACAATTGAGAGAGTTAATGAAATTAGATTTCAACGACCCAATTCCTGTGGATCGACCCTTACTTATCTCGCTATACTATCAACTACCCGGTGTTTGGCGGTTAGGAGTTAGTTTTGCATCTAAGTATGGGTTTATAAATTTTCTTTTGTTTAAATGATGCAAAATCCTCTCAACAAAAGTGGCGGCCGTTGCCGGGAATCGGTGTTTTGTTGAATCTAGTTGAGTTAATTTCTCGATTTTGTTACGTTTAAGTAGCGTTAACTAAATTGAGAGTTTTTATTTTAGCCGTGTTTCGATGACCGTTTGGTTAAGAATGTGCAAAAAAAGTTTTTACTCAATTTGTTCAACGTGAATTATGTGTTTAGGTGATTTCTAATCGACCCTGTGCTAAAAAAATTATCTCTGTATGGTTGTTATGCATGCTATATGTGTGTTGAGTTTATGATTAGTTTTGGGTTGTTTGTTATTTTTTTCCCGCCTATCTCATGCATTTTTGAAATGGACGAAGCGTTCAAGGCATCCGAACGCCCGTCCAAGTTTATAATATGCGAACGCCCGTTGAGTGATGAAACGCCCGTTCGATGCTAAATTTTCGATGAACGCCGCCCAACCGTATGAACGCCCATTTGGTCTCGAGAAATGCGATTCGAGTTCAATTTTCCTTGATCTGATTTTTAATGCTTTTGTTTGACATGGATAATTTTATACTAGCTTCTGTGGCTTTTTATTTTTACGTAGATGTTCTGAACTTGCATATTCATATCTTTCCATCTACGAATCCATGTTAAATAATTGATTTACTTTAATATACTTGATTCATCTATGCAAGTTATAGTGACTGTCGGTTCTCGTAAGCTATAACTGGTCTTATTGTTATTTAGTAGCTAATGTCGGTTTCCGTATGCTACATACCGCTGTGATGAATCTTTTAAGCTTTGAGACTTATGTGCTTTCTTGTTATTTTGTAACTCATATGGGTAGCTACTGTCGGTTTTCCGTATGCTACCATCGCGTCTTATGAGTTATATCTGTTTAGTATAGCTAACTGTTGGTTTTCCATAATGCTATCACTTTTGATGAGTCTTAAGGCGCGTCTACACTGCATTGTAATGGACAGCACTGTCGTTTATCGTAACCTGTCATTATTTGGTAGACGTTTATTTTAGACATGTCATGTTGCAAATGAGTGGGCTAGTTCTCTTTCTTTTATTTTCTTTTATTTCTGCATCTCATTTAGTTGCATGTCATCTAGTTGCATTGTTTTCTTTTCTTTAAGGGCCGTAGTCACCGTGTAGGGTTGTCTTCACAACTCGCTTTCGGCTGAGCTTTGTTTGCGTTTTCTTTTATTAGGATTACATATCATGTAGTTTGCAATGTAATGTAGTTGCACCTAGCCTACTATTTTGCAATGTCCATGTATATGTTTCATCCTTATCTGAGCTTAATCTGAAACATCTCTATGATTTATTCTCCTTGTGTTTTCAATGTATAATTCTTTTTCCCCGTAGACTCTTTTTGCACTGATCAAGTATGCAGGACACTTTTGATAGCTGTTGTGCGCTTTCACGTCGATGTCAGTATTCCTGTGATGCTTCACAAGTCTACTGATCTATTCAAGCTTACTTGGATCTGTGATGCTCCACATTTCCAAGGATAGTCAAGCAATTTTGGTTCTTCAGGGGTTCTTTCCAGAATTGCCAGCTTGGAAATACAATCAGCTAAGTTCCTAAACTTTTTATTTCTGTACAACTTGAGGACAAGTTGCAATCTAAGTGTGGGGGAAGGGATTAGTATCTACACTCTTTTGCCATATTAGTCAAATTTCTATGAAAAGTGCTAAATTTTCAAATTTTTTTTTGTCCCAAGTGAACAAATGCATATCTTTATTTGAGTTTGTATATCATTGGTGCATTATTTTGCATATTTAGTAACTTTAGATGTTTCACCCAACACTATTTTTCACGTGCCATAGTAAATGATGCGCTATAATTTAAAGCTATGCCCATTTGATTGGAGATTTTTGATGATTATCGCATGATTCTTTGCTTTCATATGAATTTTGAAAATTTTAATAGTTTGTATTTAGAATTAAAAGTATGTCATCATCGTGAATATCTTGAAGTTTGAATGTGATAAGTGACACGTAACTATTGTTTTTTGAAAAGTTGAGTTAATGAATGAATTAGTTGAGTGTGTCGAAATCTGGTTGATGATTGGAGTGAGATAGGGCATTATCTCGAAATGTCCTATACCACTATGATGACCAAAAGCTCACGACAGTCAGGAAAAGCTGCCTTATGATTTGAGTAGGTAGGGGATTATCTCGAAATGTCCTATTCTACTATGAGGGCAATAGCTCATTCTGATGTGTGTTTAAATGAGAAATAAATTAAATCAACTTAGATGAGAAGTGATATGAATTGAATATAAGACATAGTTATCGTATATCTTATCCCCAGTATAAACTGAAAGATATGTTGTAGGGATTATCCTCTAAGTATGTCGGAAATATTTTAAATACTCCCTATTATTGTTTTTCGAATTCGTATGTTTTGTGAGGTGCATGTTATAATCGTTTTTATATTTCTAATTTAAATGGGATGTTAGCTAGTTTTGCTTGAATCAATTTCAAGTGCGGTTTTAGTGGAAATTTATTATGGCTATGCACACACACACCTGGGTGAACCTCTAAACGACTTGAATATGTTTTATATTTGCATAAATGTTTATACGTCTCGAGTCTTGATTTTGTTTTGTTTTGCTCGGACGAGCAAAAAGCTAAGTGTGGGGAGTTGTTCTCGGTCAAATTATACGATTTTTAACGATATATATTTATATCAATTTCCCCCATATTCTTATGTTTTTCATAGAAATCGAGATTTATATTTAAATATTGAGCAAATGATATTTTTAATGAGTTAATTTCACAATGTATCAAATTTAGTGCTTAAATGATGATTTATTATTATTTTGGAATTGTATTACATTTTGGTGTTATTCATTGATTAATTAGGAGCTCACAAGTGTTGAAGTTTGGAATTGACAAGTGGCAAGGGATAAGATCAAGGAGAGCAAGTCATGAATCATCTAGAATATCCAAGAGATAAGGTTTGTTACAAAGGATAAGGATGGTTTGTTAGAGATATTGGATAAGGATCAAAGTCGGATCAGCTCAGGAGCAGCTCAAACTGGCGTTTGAGTCATGGAACTGGCGTTCCAAGGTAGACATGGCGTTAGGGACTGGCCCGGCGTTCAAAGGAGTCCAAAGCGATCTTGGGAGCTCGAATGACATGGAATCAGCGTTCCAAACCGTAATCAGCGTTCGAAGCCCGAGAACCGGCGTTCAGAGGTAGAATCGGAGTTCGAAATGTACGCAACTTATTTTCTATAAATACCAAATTGTTCCCATTCATTCATTGAGGCATCCTTCCATTCGTAAATCAGTCCACAAAACTTCTCACACATAAAATTCCAAGGAGCAGCCACTCTTTTGGAGTCTCAAGGCCGGTCACCCGAGCCTTGTGCTCGGGTGATCCGGGGTTAGATTAGGCTTTTTTCTTTTGTTTTGCTTGTTGATTCATGGAGCTCAAACTATTGTATCAAACCTTGTGAGTTTGTTCTGCAATTAATTCAGTCCCTGTTTTATCTTCATGATTTATGATTCGTTTTGTATCTTTTCTATGCAATTATCATGCTATTGTGTGACTAGATCGAAAGATTGGTTGCTAACTGTTGTCTAACGTGATGAGAATCGTTGTTAGGTTAGATCACCATAGAAAAGATGTGATTTTTAACCTTGACATAATGAAAGTTGATAGGTTGATTATCTTGGTTATTAGATTGAAAGATCTTACACCTTGTTTTATATGCGTTAATCTCTATAGATCGAAAGATGATGAGATTGATAGGCGAATTACTACGAAAGTAGGATTCATACCTTCGTAAGGTGAAACCACAATTCGAGTTAAAATCATGAGATGAGGTAGGATTGAAATTACATGGTTTGTACGTTGTTTGATTTCATGTTTCCTTAGTTTAGGTCGTTTTTATGTTTTCCTTAGCTTTAGGACTGTTTTTATCTTCTGTGTTGTTCTTGTTTGTTTGTTCTTAATTATGTGTTTCCTGGCTTTGGACTAAAATCCTCTGTCCAGTTTATTTTTCCGCTTTAGTTTAGGTTTAGTAATAATTAGTAGTAACAATTGAGAGAGTTAATGAAATTAGATTTCAACAGCCCAATTCCCTGTGGATCGACCCCTTACTTATCTCGCTATACTATCAACTACCCGGTGTTTGGCCGGTTAGGAGTTAGTTTTGCATCTAAGTATGGGTTTATAAATTTTCTTTTGTTTAAATGATGCAAAATCCTCTCAACACCTTCTTAGATGCAGCAGGTTGTGTAACGTGCTTAACCTGCTCACCACCAGCATCATCATCTCTATCATTGTCACTCTATGTCATTTCAGCATCTAAATATTCGTCATCATCCATACCAAGGATGAGATAACTGATTTCTTGTTTGTATCTTGACTTGTTGAATTTTACAGGTGCAACATCAGCAATCTTCAAATGAGTCAGTAGGGCCTGTATCATCAAGCCCAAAGGCAGTGTTTTGGACTTCTTGTCCCATCTCTATCTTCTATTACAACCTGCTTCTTGTATTGGACAAAGAATCCATCCCAATCCAACTTCATACTCTTGCATATGATTATCAACAGGTCAATCTTGGGTCCAGACAATGTGTCAATGCTTCCACTAAATCCAAGAATGTTTTTAGCAATAATCTTACTCAGCAGATTATACTCCATTCTGATATGCTTCACATTGATACTCAGTGATGATTTTATGGATTTGTTGGTATTTATTGCATCAACAAACTCAAATCTAGACAGCTCCATTGATTCAGGATTGGTTGGAGCACCATTTCCAGGTCTAAATCCGAATACTTCCCTCTGCAGGTTTGACGAGATTTCAATCTCCTGGGCATTAACAGTGGTAGTAAATTCCTCTCTATCATCTTTAATCACTATATCTTCAAAAATTTGTAACATTTGTATAAGAGATGCTTTCCTATATCAGATTCAGAACATCCTCTAATCCTTCATATCTTCTGATTCTTCTACCAATATTGATAGCTAGCTCAGTCTTGTTAGCATTAACAATGAACCCTCTAACACTTTGGCTCGTTCCAATATGAACATCACCTTTATCCGCCATTAGAAATTTGAGAAAGATAAAGAGAAAGCTTTGTAAATCTATGTTCACACTTTGTATTCTTAGAGAAAATTGATCTAAAAAATGTAAGCATCACCTCTATATATATGTCTGTATATATAAGGAAAGAAAGTGGGTACTAATTGTAAAGAAAGTACTATACACGTTCTGTATCATTTAACCACGATTAAAGTTTGAATAAATGTGATGTTGCCACGTGTTCCACTAATTGATCCTATAAAGAGTTGTAACTGTTGGATAATGTAACCGCAGTTATAAAGGATAAGAATAATATCCAATTACTGTTGACTTTCATTTAAGTTTGACTGTCTTGTAACGTATTCTCCAATGGACTTGATCTTGATGACTTGGATTAGCGACTTAGCAAATAAAAAGATCGCTCGCCACATCTTGATGAGGTTTACTCTGCTGATCTTCTTACTCACTTGTTTTGTCCAACTGATAATACAAGATGAAGTTTAACATCAATGACTGATCTGTCAAGTGAGCTCACCCAACATGACAAAGACCAATCCCCTTGGCAACTTCATTTGCTCAATTGTCCAAACTTATTTAAGTATTTGGAATTGTTGATACCAATGACTAGTCTGCTAAGTGAGCTCACCCAACATAGCAAAGACTATCCCCTTGGTGAATTCCAGTACACTGCTGCTTGTTAGCGTATCAGTCAACTTTTATGATGCCAAGTTCAGTTCTTAACTTAGCAAATCTTTCACTATCCAATGGTTTTGTAAATATATCAGCAAGTTGATCTTAAGTAGGATGCAAAGAACCACCATATATTTCTTCTCAACATAATCTCTTATAAAATGATGTCTCACATAAATGTGCTTGGTTCTTGACTGTAAAATATGATTTTCTGTGATTGCAATTTCACTTATGTTGTCACACATTATAGGAATTTCTTTTTCTTCAATTCAATAATCCCTTAACTGTTGTCTTAACCATATTATTTGTGCACAGCAACTTCCAGCAGCAATATATTCAGCTTCAGCAGTGGAAGTTGATATTGAATTCTATTTCTTACTGAACCAGGAAACCAGTCTATTTCCCATCAACTGACAGGTTCCTGTGGTGCTTTTTCTATCAATCTTGCATCCGGCATAATCAGAATCTGATTAGGATATAACTTTGAAGCTTCCATCTTTTGAATACCATATCCATACTCCCAATGTCTCTTTTAAATACTTAAGAATCCTTTTGACTGCTGCTAAGTGACTTTTCTTTGGTTTTGATTGAAATCTTGCGCAAACACCTACATCAAAGGGTATATCTGGTCTGCTGGTAGGGAGGTACATCAGACTGCCAATCATCCAACTGTATAAAGTCTGATCAACATCTTTGCCTTCTTTATCTTCATCCAGTCTGATGCTTGTACTCATAGGAGTTGATACTTTGGTGCTATTATCCATGCCAAAATTCTTCAGCAACTCCTTGGTATATTTAGTTTGTTGAATGAAGATTCCATCTTTCATTAGTTTGAATTGTAATCCCAAGAAGTAGTTCATCTCTACCATCATATTCATTTGGAACTTGATTTTCATGAGAGTAGCAAAATTTTCACATAGTAATTCATTTTCAGAACCAAAAAATATGTCATCAACTTAAATCGGTACCAGCAGCGTGTTGTCCCCTTCATTGATTCTGAAATGAGTCTTGTCAATGGTACCTTTGGTAAAACCATTGTCCACCAAGAATTGAGATAAGGTTTCATACCATGCTCTTGGTGCTTGTTTCAAGGCATAAAGTGCCTTGTTAAGTCTGTACACTTTATCTTCTTGATTTTTAACTTCAAATCCAGGAGGTTGCTGTACATAAACTTCCTCCTCTAGAATGCCATTCAAAAATGCACTTTTGACATCCATCTAGTATACTTTGAAGTTTTTATAAGCAGCATATGCCAAGAATAATCGTATAGCTTCCAATCGTGGAACTGAGGCATATGTCTCATCAAAATCTATTCCTTCCGCTTGGGAATAGCCTTTTGCTACTAGTCTGGCCATATTCCTTACAATGGTACCAGATTAATACAATTTGTTTCTGTATACCTATTTTGCTCCAAATATATTTGCATGAGTAGGCCTTTCCACTATTGTCCAAACTTGGTTTCTTTCAAATTCATTCAATTCTTCTTGCCTAGCAATTATCCAATCTGGATCAGATATTGCTTCTTCAACAACTTTTGGCTCTATTTGAGATAGAAAACAAGTAAACATTGCTTCCAATTGTCTTCTAGTCCTTACACCTTGTTGTATATTGCCAATAACTTGTTCAGTAGGGTGATCCCTTAACAATTGTGAATTTTAGTTAGTTTGGTTCTCATGATCCTCATCTTCAGTAGGGTCTGTTGTTGCTTCAGTAGGGGATTCAACAGATCCTTGAACTCCTTCAGTTGTTGCATCAGTAGTGTTACCAGTAGGTTCTTCAAGAGTAGGCGGGTCGAAAACTTTTAAGTCATTTATCCTTTCCAAAACATCAACACATTCTGGATCAGTGACTTGGAGATTTTCAGCAGGTACTGAAATTTCATCTTCCATTCCAGTAAACTTAGGTTCATCAAATACAACATGTATTGATTCTTTATGTTTCAATGTCCTTTTATTCAGTACCCTGAATGCCTTGCTGACTGAAGAATATCCCAAGAAGATTCCTTCATCTGACATTGGTTGGAATGTCTTCAATTGCTCCTTATGATTTAAAATGAACCAGTTGCTTCCAAATGGATGGAAATATGATATATTTGGTTTTCTTCCATTCCATATCTCATAAAGTGTCTTTAGCAGCTTCATGTTTGTTAAGGTCCTATTTTGGGAATAGCATGCTGTGTTGATTGCTTCAGCCTAATATCTTTCAGTTAATAATGCTTCACAAATCTTAGTCCTTCCTGCTTCTTTCAAAGTCCTTTTTCTTCTCTCAGCAACCCTATTTTGCTGAGGTGCACCAGCAGCTGCTAATTGATGCAGCACACAATTATGCTCACAATATTCTCTTATAACTTTATTAAGAAACTCAGTACCCTTGTCTGATATGATCTTCCTCTGCTGAGTCCTCTGCTTATTCTATTGATGAGGTTTTACCCTAGCATTATTGTTATATCTATTGTATCTAACAGTAGGGGCATGAATATTCCAATCTTCATCAGCAGAGAACAATCTACCTTTCCCCCTAAGATAAGTATCCCTAGAATGATTAATATTTTTAGGTTTAGGATTATTATCCTTGGAATTTTTCGGATTTCGCCCTTTTATGGTCCAGCAGACTTAGCAACAGGTCTGCTATCAGTAGGTGTAGAAGGTCCAGCAGTCCTACCCTTGTATTTACCCTTTTTGTTAGGTACTGATGTCCTTTTTGACTTTTGATTTTGCCTCTTTGAAGTATTATCAGTAGGATTCCCAGCCTCAACAACCTTTTTAGGAGTTGGATCTTGTGAAGGCACAATCTTAGGACCAATTCTGGTACTAGGTTCAGTGACCTTACAAGATCCACTCTTAGTAGATTGTTGAGTTCCAAATCCAAGGCCTGTTCTATCACCATAAGGCTTTCCAGAAATGAATGCTGTGGAGGAACTAGATTGTTCAGCAGATTCACCAGCTACTGAATGTATAGTAGACTTATGTTGATTCTGTCCAAACTCTTTTTCCTTTCCCTTGAGAGTTCTTAATTCAACTTTTAACCTTTCAATTTCTGCTTGAAGAGCTTCTTTTTCAGCCTTCACAATCTCATAACCAGATTGTATTTTCCTCAGTTGATTAAGAATGGCATCCAATGTTTCTTCATTGTAAGAATTTTTAGGATTTGAACCACAAGTAGATTCACAATCACTATCAGTAGGAGTATTTGTAGATACAGAGTTGTATACCTCCTCAGTTTCTTCCATATTTTCCATTAAACCATAATCATCCATATCAACAACAAGTGCAGTATCATCAGATTCATTTCCATTTTCTGATTCAAATTCATAGCCTGATTCATCTTCGGCAACCATTGCTTTCTTGCCAGATCTTCTTTGCTGACTTTTGCTCTTTAGTAGGTCTGGACAATCAAGTCTGAAATGTCTAGGTTTCATGCAGTTGAAGCACAAATAATCAGGTTCCTTTTTCTGTTTTAGATCAGGACAGTCAGGTTTGAAGCATCCTTGTTTCTTGCAATGAAAACACAAATAATCATTATCTTTCTTGGATTCCACCTTCTTCTTTTCACTTGATTTATTGGTGATGTTTCTTGGAGAACCCCTTCCAGTTTTCATCATTCTAATTTTCTTGCTCAGCAGGGCAATTTGCTCTTGCATCTCATCCAGTAGATCATCGTGAGCACCTAATGATTCTTCTTTATGTGTAGCAGCCAATGCAGTGGTGTTTGGTTCTTCTTATTCAATATCAGGAATAATTTTCTTACAAAATTCATATACTTTGACATCTGAAAACAACTTGAAGGTGTCTTCTTCACGTAGACTCCTTCATTCTTCTATGGAAGTAACCTTCATCTCCCAAACCTCTTTTGCAGGTTGGGCTTCCAATATTCTTGTATTGATCTCTTCTTTTGTATAGATTACATTCAGCAGGGTGAGTTCATCCATGATAGCATTGAATCTGGACTCCATTTGCTCAGTGGTTTCATTTGTTTTCATTTTGAAATCTTGAAACTTCTTTTTGGCCACACTTATTTTATTTTTCTTGATAGCATCAGTGCCTTAACATATAAGTTGTCACTTTCCCGATGTTCCTTTGCAGTCTTGCAATCCTTCACTTTCATGTACATATTGCTATCCATGGTTCTGTAGATGATATCAATAGCAATATTGTAAAAATATTAATATTACTATTAATATTACTCAATGAACTTCTACTTGAGCCTCGAGATTTCGTGCATAATATTTTGTACACCTTATTTAATTGTAAAAGACATATTAATTGTGATTCATATAAACAATTAATATGTCAAACTCTAGTTTACTTTATGTCATAGACATAACTTTTACTTTTACTTTTGCATGCTTGCCGCCCACATCTACATACTCAAGTGGCACCCAAGCTAGCTAGCTAGTCTCTATCTCTCAATTGTATCTATTTATACATCTTTTTACTCAATGAATAAACTAAGTTGAAGTTTACTCTTGTGTTTATCACATTCTCAAACTCTCTTCATGGTAGCAGAGCCTTATTGAGTTCTAAAATCCGCTGCAAAACTTAGTTCTTTTTCAGAAAAATGTCAACATTATCTGAAGTTTCATCTTCTTGATGACTCACAAATTTGCCTCGTGATCGGGATAATCGAACACTCTTCTTTTACAAATCATAAACTTGATGGTAACAATTACTTGCTATGGTCAAGGTCTATGAAAATGTATATCTCCGGCCAGGGCAAGATGGGATATATGTGCAGTTCCAAACACCTGCCCCTGTGGCCCGACCCCAAGTTTGAAGCATGGGACACAGAAAAAAATAACCAAGTCATGACCATCCTCACGAAGTCTATGACAAAAGAGATCGGTGAGAACTTCATGATGTATGACATTTGCTAAGGAAATGCAGGACAATGCCGAGACCTTTACTCAAAAAGGACAATACATCTCAAGTCTATGAACTCAAGCTCAGATTCAAAATTGCGAGACAAGGGGATATGTCTCAGTAACTCAATACTTTAATCAACTATCTAAGGCATGGCAACACCTAGATATGTTGGAAACTCACCCCTGGAATGATGTTAAAGATGACTGCTCTCCTGGATAATCATACTTGGGATCTCACAACTCTTCCCAAAGGCAAGAAAACAGTTAGCTGCAGATGGTTATTCACTATCAAATACAATGCTGATGGTAAAATTGACAAGTATAAAGCCGATTGGTAGCAAGGATTCACTCAAACTTATGGCATTGACTATAAGGAAACTTTTGCACCAAAGAGCAAAGCTCAACACCGTCAGTCTACTCGATTTCCCTAGCTGTCCAACTTGATAGCCTCTTCACCAATTGGACATAAAAATGCCTTTCTAATTGGGGACCTCACTGAGGAGGTTTATATGACTGTACCCCCTGGTTTTATCAATCCTCATACTCAAGGCAAGGTGTGCAAACTGAGGAAATCTCTATATGGCCTGAAGCAATCACCAAGGGCATGGTTTGGAAAACTCACTACTGTGGTTAAAGCTACTGGATATCATCAATGCAACTCTGATCACACCATGTTTGTCAAGACAACCAACCAGAGGAGGTCCATTCTAATTGTATATGTGGATGATATCATCCTTACTGGAGATGACTCTACTGAGATCCAGAACTTGAAGACTCTACTGGCAAAGGTGTTCCAAGTTAAAGATCTGGGCTACCTCAAGTACTTTCTTGGTATGGAAGTAGCTAGAAACACCAATGGCATTTCAGTCTCCCAAAGGAAGTATGTCCTGGACCTACTGAAGGAAACTGGCATGCTGGGATGCAAACCTGCTGTATCTCCAGTAGACCCCAGTCATACCCTACTGCATGGTGACATTGCTGTCAGGAAAGAACAATATCAAAGGCTTGTAGGCAAACTCATATACCTTTCTCACACAAGACCTGATATTGCATATGGGGTCGATCTGTCAATCAATTCATGCATTGCCCTACTGAGCAACATTGGGATGCAGTGAATAGGATACTGAGGTATTTAAAATCCACTCCTGGCCAAGGCCTGCACTTCACCAAGTCTCCTGATAGATCAATCAAGGTCTACACTGATGCTGATTGGGCTGGATGTCACATTGACAGGAGGTCTACCACAGGCTATTGCTCATATATATGGGGGAACCTGGTTACTTGGAGGAGCAAGAAACAACCTACTGTGTCAAGAAGCAGTGCTGAAGCTGAACTAAGGGCACTTGTACTTGGCATTTGTGAAGCTCTATGGCTAAAAAGTCTTGGATCGAACTTCAAACCGAATCAGACGACAAACCTATCACACTCTGTTGTGATAATAATTCAGCCTTATGCATGGCAGAAGATCCAGTCCATCATGATAAAACCAAGCATGTGGACATTGACAGACACTTTCTGAAGGAGAAGATTGATGCCAAGATTATTCAACTCCAGTATGTTCCCTCAGCAGATCAGAATGCTGATATTCTTACCAAGGCTATTCCACCTCTTATGTTCAGCAGACTAAGTAGCAAACTTGGCTGCATCAACATATACAGCCCAGTTTGAGGAGGGGTGTGGAAAAATTAATATTACTATTAATATTACTCAGTAGACTCTGCTGAGCCTCAGGATTTCATGCATAATATTTTGTACACCTTATTTAATTGTAAAAGACATATTAATTGTGATTCATATAAACAATTAATATGTCAAACTCTAGTTTACTTTATGTCATAGACATAACTTTTACTTTTTACTTTTGCATGCTTGCCGCCCACATCTACATACTCAAGTGGCCGCCCAAGCTAGCTAGCTAGTCTCTCTATCTCAATTGTATCTATTTATACATCTTTTTACTCAATGAATAAACTAAGTTGAAGTTTACTCTTGTGTTTATCACATTCTCAAACTCTCTTCAAATATTGTTAAGGTTTGCTGTTTTTCTATCATCAGCACCCCACTCCTTCTTGGGCTTTGGAACAGTCTAAGTTTGACCAACGATAGTTATGGACTTAGTGATTTCCAGTGGTTCATCAATAAGAACATTGATGTAGGTAAACCTGATGATACAATCCCAGATGATTTACCCTATTTTCTTATGCAATTAGCGCTCTTTTGACATCAACTTGAGCAATTTCAATGATGACTAGAACCATATTTTGTGTACATAGAATTTTCAAAAAAAAACATGTTTTTAGCTATATTATATTAGTATTAGCCGATTTGTTTATCAAAATTATGCGTGGTATCTTTGTGTATATTTTTCAGCACAAATATCACGGTTGGGAGCGTGGATTTTGACCTTCGGATGGCTATTGATCTTTTGTGATGATTTTGAAGCCATGGCGAAGATTTCATCCCATGAGGATTATCGAGACACATTGGAAGGGTTAAATCCAAGCCAAGTGGAAGAATGAATTATGATTATATGATTTCAGATACAAATGGCTCAAGCCATGTCACATTGACCTGAGTCAAGAAGTTGCTGAGCAATTAATGCAAATGTCATTCAACCAACTACCACATATTGGACATGACTGATGCCAAGAAGCTCCGACATGCGCCAGTAGTGCATTTTGATCTTGATGCACGCTATGATGGATTGACCTGAGTCAATATGGCAGAGTCAGCAAAAAATTTATCCCTTTTAATCTTCCAAACACAGTATCATCAATATACTTTATCTTCTTCAATTTTTCCATCTTGCATGCACCACCCCACCCCAAGGCTCTTATAGCCAAATTCTAGTACAAATTAGCACTTGAACTTGATTGTAACAATTAAGGATCCTAGTGTAGCTTGGATTTCTTGTTTGAAGTTTAACACACTAGTGTTAGCTTCATTGAAGCTTTTGAGGTTGGATGAAGAGGACCAACTCGAATTTCATCATTTGAATTGGTAATCTTTTATCTTTATTGTCATTCAATTGTTCTTATGTTTATGAATGTTAATCTTGAGATGTTAATGTTTGTATGCATGAGTGGCTAGGTTTATCTAGCCAAGATTATGTTGTAGTATTAGTTTATCCTCTTGTGATTGATTGGGAATGATCGTTTGTGTTGCTAGCTTTGATTGTTGTGAAGCTTTTCTTACTTGTATTATACAGATTTTTTGCACTAGAGTAATTGCCTAGTGTTAGCATTTACACTTTTAACGGATACCGAATGGAGATGTTAGATGTGGGAAGAGGGTAGGAGAACCGGAAGGTAAAATAGACCTCTTTGAGGCATTCGATTTCTTATCCAGGGATTCTTGGCTTTGCCATTGCATTCACGTGCGTAGCATACCGAATCATTAGGTATAGATTGCCTAAACCAAGGAGGAGGTAGAGAGCAATTCCATTCACTCGTATGAGGGGGATTTGCTTGCTTAGGAATGCACCATTTCACATTCTCGAACATGAAGGGTAGGAAGGTAGGAAGTCATTCCCATGACATTATGAGAGGATAGCTAGGCTACACATTATCTTGGTTAGTTTCTTTTATCAGTTTATCATCTTTGTTATTTCAAGTATTTTATTTATGCATGTGATTAATCTTTCACCAAATTATGACCGAGATCGAATTAATATGAACTTTTTAGTGTATAACCTCACAAGATAGTTCCCCGTGGATTCGACCTTGACTCGCCATACTAGACTACAATCGACCTGGTACTCTGCCGGTTAGATTGGACACCTCGGTTTGGCCCATCAAACATCCATCATCTCATCATGTGTTGCATCTAGAAAAGCATGCATACGACGTTTATACTCATCAAAACGATCTACAGAGCACATCAACATTGTCCTAGCATACTAGTTGGTATCCATGATGCAAAGCTTTGAAAATTAGAAACTTGAAAAAGTTTTCAAAGTATTTTCAGAAGCACAACAAGTAGGATTACTTCAGAACAGAAGCACTACTCCGATACCAATTGTTGGTCCCTCTAAAAGGCTTTTGTTAAGTTTAGAGGGGGGGTGAATAAACTTAACACTTAAAACTTTTGGAGTTAACAAACTCAAAGCAAGGTCGATGCTTCTTGCCGATCGCTCGATGTCTAGCGACCACTCAATAGGCTCTGACTTTTGATATTACTGGATTTGTTGCAGCGGAATATATTTATTTGAAGCCTTATTACTTGTTGTTTTAAATATAATACCAAGTATTAGATACTCAGTAGTGTGAGTGTGTGATTCTGTTGCTAGTATCAGTAGGTTGATGTGATTTGTATACTAAATGTGGAAAGTAAATGTAGAAAGTAAATAGGCAGATTTTATAGTGGTTCCAGGTGGTGTAATCCTTTCAGTCCACTCTTATCCTGTGATGTTGGAGGAAATTCACCAGAGATCTTTGAGGTTGCAGATACAAAAATTCCTAAGCTGTCTGTCCTTCACCAATAACTATGGCTTCACAAACTGAATATTTGAAACCGGTAGGATTGCTAAGTATGCCACTGGTCCTTGAAAGTTAGGATTTCCTCGTCACCAGCTCCACCACAAACAATAGTTTTTGACACCTAAGTGCTCCTCTGTCTTCAAAAGGTTTCTTGTAAAAGAGAGTTTGAAGTGATTCGGCTTTCAGCAGCTTGATCATGATGAAATGATCAGCAGCTTGGAGTTTTCAAGTGTGTGTTCTTTATGTAACTTGATAGCAGGTTACACTTGAATAATATACTGGATCAGTAGCTTTAAGCTCAGTAATGTCAGTAGGGTGCTTTTCTTGATCTTTAAAAAGATAGCTTCGTATGGATTATTTTGCTTCTCAATTTTCATCATCTGTATCTGAATCAGGAGTCTTCTATTTATAGGTGAGAATCATGTGACTTATGTTTGAATTTCAAACATAGACATTTCAGACTTGTCTCCATCTTGACTTGCTTTCTGTCTCTGTTCATAGTACTGACACAGTCAGTTTGCTTTCTGTCAGGTTTAAGTATGTCCGCCCTATGACTTGTGTCCATTGATTAATCCTCTGAATCTTTCCAACATCCCTTTAATCTTGACCATTGATTTGTTGACAAAATCAAGACTTGTAATATGTCCCTATCCTTGTAATCTTCCAATGTAACCTTTGATTAAATCGAGATTTACATTTAGTAGATACATGTGTCTATTAGTCAGCTGAAATTCATGTCAGTCAGCTGTCTTAAGTTTGCTGTGTTTATAAAACACTTCAGCTTACTGTCTTTTAACTATCTTTTGATTGTGAAGTTAGAGTACATTTTGAACATAACCAAGTTTCAATAACCACATAACATATGGAACTTAGACCTTGTACACAAGTTATATGTAATTAGTAGGTCATCACAGACTTCCCTAAATTCTGATTCCATATCCTTGACTTTAAATACTAAGTTTGATCCCTTAGCCTTCAATAACTGAGTTTGAACCCTCAGCCTTCAGTCTTCACAAGCTTCCTAACTAGTCTACTGACCTAGTTACCCTACTGACCTAGACAGGTCTGTTGATACAATCAGCTGACCAAATTACTTTGCTTGTTTGATCAAACCTATACAAAGATCAAACTCTAATAAACCTATACATTTGATGAAGACATCTTTTTGTCTTTGCTCTATAACAGCTAGTCTGGCACTCATCACTAAAATTTATAATATGTCCAACAAATATGTGGATTAGGACTATACACAACCACTGGAGTTTGTTGTGTGTAATCTGAATGACCATCTATGATTCTCCGTCTGGTTCTAATTCTTGCCCTCCGGTTTGACTAGCATTTTCCACCGCAACTGCAATTTCCTTTATCACAACCCCTCATTGTATTTGATTCTCAACTTGCTACACCTTGCACCGATAAAATGAATTGTCTTCGTCGTCGTGCTTGTCAATAATTAACGGATCCGACAAGCCGGTGCCCTCGGATCATTTTCGTTTGCAACGGCGGCACCGCTGGTACGATTTAACTTTATGAAAAGGGTATTTGATAAACCATTTAATGTAAATACTCATCATTGTGAAGCAAAAACTCGAAGAGATCAACAAACGAAAGCATTTCACATTGGAGTAGAGATTTGTAAAAGAAATGAATTCAGAATCCGATCTATACCTCATTTACTCTTTAGCAGCGGTTTAGCACTTAGTTCTTGCACCGATATTGATGCATATGTTTTGTTCCCCTTATTCATTTTCAATACAATTCAGCTTTACATTTAGTTTTCTTTTTATTACTCTACATGGTATATGGCTGTAATTAAGAGGCATTATTTCGGGCAAAATTGCAAATTTAGTCCTGCAAGTTTGCACGTTTTTTATTTTGTCCTTTTTACTCCGTTCATAAAATTAGTCCAGTAAGTAGACATTCTTTTGCAATTTTTGTCATGTTCGCTGGTGCTCACGACATAGCAAGTAATCCGACCTAAATCACTTACATGACGATAATTTCTTGCCTTTTTGTTGAGGATACTATAGATAAAGTAGATAAAGCATAAATTATTTAAATATTTTCTAGTAATTGTCTTATGCATGTTTGCTAAGATACCAAGCCTATAAGAACATAGCGTATTAATTAGCCGGCCTGGGAACAGACTATGACTCACTTGTCACAATGCTTGGATCCGGGTCTTCCCTTAACATCGATGAAGTTTATTCATAGTTGTTTACTGCAGAATCTCGCCAACTCCACCAGCTGTTAACAACCTGACAACCTTTACCCGGTTAAACAGTTCGTCTTTAACAATTTATTTGGCCGACACAATATTAAGAACTAGATCCACCTCATTCACACCAACAAACTATTGGGAAATCAACTAGTTTATGCAGCGGAATTAAAAATAATAATCTTCAGGTCTAGGATCGACTTCTCTTAAACAAGAAACATAAAAGTAGTAAACGTAAAATATACCTTGGATGATCTAAAAGATCGAAGCTTTATTGTCTACGGAAGATTAATAGTGCGTAGAGCCGGCCAAGTGTTTGGCCTCTATCAATAGACACACGAGCACCCCGCCAGAATACCACCTTGGATTGCTACTAGAAAAACACGGTTTCTAGACCGACATTTTCTCTCTTTCAAACTCTCATTGATGCTCTCAAGTTTCTTCTAGTAAAATATCTCTCCTGAAATTGTTGTACAAAAGAGCTTCACACCCCCTTCCCTTAAATAGGTGAAGGTAGCGCCCCAAGCCCCCTTAATATCCTTGGAGAAGAGTCTTGAGTAGAGTAGGGAGAAAGAAAACATTTTCCAAATAAATTAAGAAAATTATCTTGGATTGATTTACCACATTTAATATTCAATATCTTATATTAATTATATGTATGATATATATTGTCAATATCTAATACTGAATTTATCTTTATTTAAATAATCTGTTGATTAAATTTCTCAATCCAAGTATTTAAATAATCAACATAATTAATATCTTGTATTATATTTATTCAGAATAAATAAATAGCATAATATTAATTTATCACTATAACACATTATAGTCGAGATAAAAGTTTCCTTATTCGGATATCACTGTAACCGCGTTTTTATTCGGCTAGATGTTCTTATTTGTGTGACACGATAGCCTTCCGAATATGTTGGCCGTAGGCACAAAGAGGCTTTAGTAAAATACTCTTCAAACCAAATGTTCATGAATAGCGTCTAGCAACTCGTCTGTCCCCAATCATCGGAAGAGTCAAATGAGTTGAATCCTACTTTTCATGTGAAACGGTTACCGCCTAAATAGAATTCTATTTCTATAATAATATTCATATAGTCGTATCTCGAATGTCATATATTAATGACCGTATCTTATAATCTGGATATCAAGTTCTCTCGAAGTTACTGATTACTCCCACTTTGCAAAGATTCATGAGAGACAAACATTCCTTATAAGAAGGCCTTTTCGGATATGTACTCCTACTAATATGATACATGATTTCCGGACGAACAACATGAATCCTATAAATGCTTCAATATCAAACCCAAGCACTACTTCATTATCACCCCTTGAATAAGGGAAACCTTAATAGAGTCAGCGCATGACAATCCACACCGTGAGTTCATGAAGACATGATGTGGGCTCATCAGATGTGGAGTTGTTGGATTCCACGTTGATTGCAATTGAATACATGGACAAACGGGAGCGTTCGAACATATATTAGTATTTTGGCCATTACTTTCGGCTCTGATGTCACAGCCATTTTGAGGTCAAAATCAGCTGTCTTCCCTTCCATATTGGGTGCCGAATATTTTTAGCACATTTTTTTTACGTTTTTGTTGCTTTGATTGCGTATTAAATAAAGATCAGACTCCAGATCCGCTCGTTTATGAAGGTCTATGTAATAAGGGTCATGATTTCTGTGTTGATTTATTTCCGTCAAATAGTCTATAATCTTTTATTTTTGGCAAGTAATGTACTCGGGCAGCTATAAAATCCTGGCTTGTGGGATGATTTGATGAGACCTGAATAATATACCATAGTTTGCCTCTCAGATCATATTCTGAAACCTTGTGTGTTAGTTCATCTTTTTTTTGCTTTCCTATTTGTTTTTCCCAATACGCTCCTGCATCAAGACTCCGGTCTTAGGATAATTACAAAACTGCCACATAGTTCGACATTTAATAAAATAAGTGGGTCAGTCTAACATACACATTCTCTAATACACGTCCATGTACAATCCAAGTGTCCCTACATTTCGATAGTCGAGATCTAACATATCTTCATAAGATAGAAGACATCCATACGTTCCAGTCTAATCGTACTATCTATGTCCTATTTAATAGTATATTCGACTAGAGACATTTAAGTATCAAACAGCTTATTAAAGTGATTCAAAATCTCATCAACAATAATCACTATCATGGTTTCTCTATCACAACTTAATACTAAGGACATTTTCATATATATATATATATATATATATATATATATATATATATATATATATATATATATATATATATATATATATATACAATAATAAATTGTAAATATAATATATATTAACAAATGTGCATTTATTACTTATAATAATATTAGTAATACATGAACTAAATAGACTGTGTCTGACCCGACCCGGTCAGACCCGTTTTGTTTAGGATACTAATTCAACACAAACCTCATTACCCAATCGAATTTAAACAACTCAGTCAATTGTAAATAACGATCTTAGAACCCCTTTTCCTACACCCCTTCGCAACATACATTTATGAAAGTGGTGTGTGTATTCATAAACTAGGTGTACAAGCTAATTCAATCATTAAACCCAAGGTCTAAGACATTAATTCATCAATATAAAATCAATTACGCACTACTCTTTCTCAATTTCATCAACTAAAGGGGAGATTTCATCAATCTTCACATGATTCATCCATGCAAGAATTAGCTACTCATTATAATGCAATAACCAAGAAACAAAGATGAAATTAAAGCAATAAAACTAAAGAAAAAAAAAAGATAAAATTGATTACCACTCTGCATAAAAATTGTGATTTTTTCAGTCTGCATACAAACCCATAGTCACTTGGGGAAGAACAAGACTCCAAATTGAAAATAATCCCAAAAGAAAAATATAATATATGCTAAAATATGTTTAATCAAAGAGAATCTAGTGTAAGGAGTGAATCTATGGATCAAAAGTATGAAAATCAGCCAAAAAGTATTTCCATCTAAGAGTATCCCTATGGATGTATATGTAAAAGCTTTGCGAAAACGATATTTATATGCACTGAAAAAAAATGTCCAGAAAACGGCCTTCGGCGCGCGCTTGTTCTCCTCTAGCACGTGCTTAACCAGCTAAACAAATGTTGGATTCGATTCTTTTAGGCTTTTGGCGTGCCCGGAGCATTCCTTGGCGTGCACTAGACATGATTAAAGACATAAAGAATGGCTATGTTTCTTCCTAGCGCACGCTGACAACACTGGCGCATGCTAAAGATTGTATAAAACTTGATGATCCTTCTGTTGGCCTTTAGTGTGTGCTAACAGCTCCTGGCGCGCGCCAAACACTGCCAGACACCATTTCTTCACTTTTCTAAATTTCTTCCATTCCTGAGCTTCGTTTTTGCCTTTCTAAGCCTTATGCCTTGTCTCCCGGGCTCACGAGTCACCTATTTCGTACATTTCAAATTACAACCAACATACCAGGCATAATTCCGCAAGAAAGATAGGGCTCGTATAGGGTTAAAATCATCGTAAAATGCCAAGTTTCCCATCTATTCGACGGTTTACCTCAAGTGAGAGTGCAATGAGATTTTACCCTAATAAAGGTCTAAAACAACAAAAATAAGCCAATAGTTTCGTAAACGGAGGTTGAAACATGCACCGGGGCATAGTAAGGTTGACTCTCATCAGATGTAGCTCTAATCCTATTGGTGTTATTGCCAGTATGTTTTGAGAATTTTGTGCAATATTTTATTGTTGAGAAGGATACATTGTCATTGGAAGATGTTAGGTCATCCCTCCATACTCGAGAGGTACGCCATAAAGCAATAGGTATAGGTACAGACAGTCAGACTGCTGGATTGGTTGCCTGTAGTAGAAGTAGAAGGGTTAAAAACCACGAAACAAGATGTTCAAGAAGGGTGGATTCAATGGCCCTACGGAAAAGGATTTCTGTAATTAGTGTATGGAGATGGGACATTGAAAAAATGAATGTCCAATGAAGAAGTAGCATCGAAAATTAAATCTGGACCTGTTTCTTGAACAGAACTAGGCAACAATTTGAAGAAAGACATAAATCTAGTGGATGGATATTCAACACAACATAGTGATGTGTGGATTCTGGATTAAAGAGCATCATACCATATTTGTACATATAGAGAGTGGTTCACAACTTATGAGGAGAATAGTGGAGGACATATTTTTATTCCCAACAATAAAGTCTGCATGATGGTTGGAATAGATTCAATTCAAATCAAGACACATGATGCTAAATTCTGCTCACTAAAGGTTGTGAGACATGTTCCACTCATGACAAATAATTTGATATCACTTAGTCTTTTGGACAAAAAGAGTTTCAGATTCATAGGTGAATGTGGAGTTTTGAACGTCTACCAAGGTTCAGATGTGATTCTGAAATGTGTCGAATAGGGGACTTTGTATTATCTACAAGGTTCTAGTATAAAAGGTTCTGTCATTGTTGCATCATCGGATGTATATTAGAAGGATATGACTAAGTTATAGCATATGAAGCTTGGTCATATGGGTGAAAAAGGGATGCAATTTCATTCTATGTCTGATCTTCATGAGGGACATAGTCATGGAGCTGGAATTCTGTGAGCAGTGTGTGTTTGGGTAGGTATATAGGAGCAACTTCACAATATAAAAGGGACATTTGATTATGTGAATTCTAACTAATGGGGCCCTTTAAGGTGGAAGCTTTTAGTGGTCATAGATATTTTATGTCACTAATTGATGTTTATTCAAGAATGAATTATGTGATCATGATGAAGCATAAGATTGAAGCATTTAAAAATTTCAAAGAGTAGAAGGCATTGGTTGAGAATCATACAGACAAGAAGATACAAAGACTTAGAACTGATAATGGTCTGGAATTATATTGGTCTGAAGTTGACGAGTTATGCAAAAAATGAAGGCATTTCCAGACGACACACAATAAGGCAAACTACACATCAGAATGGTGTGGTCGAACGCATAAATCAGACACTTCTGGAGTGGTCAAAGTGCATGATCTCTAATGCTTGTTTGGCAAGAAGGTTCTAGGAAATGGCAGTGAGTACAACTTTCTACCTAATCAAAAAAGGACATCGCACAAAGATCAATCTCAAAACACCATATGAGATGTGGTCTGCTCAGCCTGTAGATTATTCAAATCTGAGGGTTTTTGGGTGCATGGTTTAATATCTTCTTAAATGAGGGTAAGTTGGAACCAAGTGCCAAGAAGGGAGTGTTTTTAGGATATGTAGATGGAGTTAAAAGATATAGAATCGTGTCATCAGCTCAAAACAATGTTATACTAGGAAGAAATGTAGTCTTTGATGAGAAATTTATGTTTAACTGATATATGAAATACAATGTTGAATTTGAAGATGGGGGTGCTGACAAACATTTGGAGTATTGAGGAATGCCACGCCAACTAGAATATTATAGAAGAGGAATAATCCAAAGATAATTAATAAATAAGATAGAATATTCTAGAAGAGGAATAATCTAAAGATAATTAATAAATAAGATATAATATTTTAGAGTCGGAGTTGTGTAAACTTGGCAAGTGAAATAGTATAGTTTCTAGGATTATGTAGTAAGAGAATATTCCTAGAATATTCTATATCCAGAATCAGTAGTATGAGGAATATTCCAAGTAATATTCCCAGGTTTATCTTGAATACAAATTATAGCCCTTAGATCAAAATAATCTCTACCATTAGATTATTGAGAGGAGTACTATAAATAGGTGGTAGGTCATTTGGAAACAAAAGCAAGAAAAAAAATAAAACTGCTTGGGAGCAAAAGTGTGTGTGTTTCTTCGTAGCTATTTCTTTCCAAGCTATTTCATCAATTCAATATATTTTCTTCATATCGACCCATCAATCCCTAAACAACCAAGACCTATAAGTATTAATCCTTTCAATTATCTTTAATGATAAATAACATAAATGCACTCTATTTTCAAAAAGAATTGTGGAATGGTTCTCGTAGAAAATTTTAATGCGGCCGGTTGTTTTCAATTATTTTTTGTTGAAGGGTTCTTGCGAAAAATTCAAATAGTGAAAAGATCGTTGATCATGGCATATCAATTCTTACGGATCTCAATTGATAGGTATACTTCTTCTGCTTTATCCTTTTCTATTTTGTGGCGGTTATTATTTCCTCTTAGATTTCTATAGATTTGTTTTTGTTTTTTTGTTTTTGTTTCTAGATACAAATCTCTATAGAATTGGAAGACCATTTTCATAATAGTTAATCTTTGAATGTTAATTTTTTTTTGGGTAGTGATCATACATGTGTTGTTCATTTATTACATATATTTCAGACAAGTTTAAGAAAACATTTAATTCAAATAAATGATGCTCCTCCTATTTTAATTTTAATTTTTTTGCATATGAAAGGAGGGAAAAAAAAGTTTTGTCCTATGTTGTCCACCAAAATGTAGTTCTAGAAATAGTTTTTTTTTAAATTATTTTTTAAATTATTTTAAGCAAAGATTGTCGTGGGATAGCTGTACATAGTAGTCGTTGGTTTTTTTTTTTTTTTTTTTATGTTGGCTTTCCTTCCTGCTTTACTATATTGGATTGCTTTCTTGATTTATGTTGTTGTGGGATTTTCACTTAGCTATCAATAAAATTGGTTCTAGAAATTTTTTTTGTTGACTATGCAAAACAAGTTATTTATATAGGATTATTTTCATTTTAATATTTTTTTTATTTTACTTTCTTATACTATACATATGTAATTTTAAAAATTTTTACACAGATTAAAAATTTGATGAATTCATATACGTTTAATAGAATTAGAAAAAATTTCATTGTCTATCATTAATTTAATAGTTGTAAAGGAATTAAAATTTTTTGGATTGATAATAAAGTACAAGTAAGATCAATAAAATGGCAACCGCTGTTCTGTTTGTATTTTCCCTTTTAGGTAATGATTTCATTTTAATATCTTTTTCCTTCATCACTTTTTGCAATTATTTCGATTCCCATTTTCAATTTCTATTAATTTACAATTGAACAATAGAATTGACCATGGTACATTAGTTATTCATGAATAGGATCATTTGTTAAATTCCTAATTTGAAAAAAAAGGATACCCTAAAATGTTCATTTTTTTGACGGCCTAGGCCTAGGCCTTTTGGACCTATGCTCAAGGCCGGCCCTTATTCAGGATGTGCCCTTCAACGTTCTTGAGATCTTCTCTAGATATCTTTGATCCAGCTAACCGTATGCAATCTGCAGGTGGATAGAGCAATCATGCTCCTGAGAACATGTCACAAGAACCACCACACCATTTATTAAATGTACACTTCAACATCTTCAGATTCATCGTATTGACTAACTCTTCGGTTGCGTTCATTTTATGCGTTGATATCATTTCATCATTGACTGAAAATGATTGTTGTTGCTGCTGAACAGGAACATTGTTTTTCGGGTCAAAATGATTGAATTCAACATCATACTCATTTGGATCATCATCTCCATCAAAAGGTGGAGGACCTTCATTATCTTTCAACGCCTTTTTCTAAAGGATACCGCCTCTGTGAAGGTTCATAGTGTTGCATCAGTGTAGGCAGCAATGAAGCAAGTGTTGTGTCTTGAAGTTCTTGAAGTCTACGTGGGGTAGGCCCGAAAACACAATATGCACCTACACTACTACTGCCTCATGATGTCATTTACATAATACTTAAATATGGCTGTCGGGGCGTTCCGATTAAATCTAACTATGTATTTCCACCACTTTCTTAGATTATCCGATGCCCCACTAACCGGTTTCCCATAATCAAAGACTTGCGCTTTAAATACTTCCATCATATTTAACATGTACTTCAAGACCCCATCTTGTGCCTTTGACATCCTATTTCTCCTCTTCGCAGCATACGACCGTTTATTCTGGGTTGTTTCTATACCTCCATTCTTGATCCTTTTTTAAGCCTCTGCAACCTCACTCAATCTTTCCACATTCTGATTGTTATTGACTTATTCAGGAGGACTAGGTGTAGGATTATACACATTTCCATTAGCATCATATTCCATTGCACCAAACCTGCAGCAATTTATTCATTAATCCTAAAGTAGTGATGACTAGAAAAATCCCGAAGCCACAAAAAGGAATAAATTCAAGACTTCAATTAAAATGTACTACCACCACGAGAAACTTTTAAAATTTTGTTACTACAACCCAAAAGAAAGTTGTACTCTGGATCAAAAGAAGTTGGGCCCAGTCTCACCAACCGGTAAAGTACGGATACCAAAAAAAAGTTGCAATGATGATGATGACAAGTACGGAAAATTCATTATGTCTGATCGTGTACTTAACATTTTAACTTTTTAACCAACTAAAGTATACACATTATGTACTCTAACGTTTTATTATATATGTGTTGTAATTTTTTATGTTTATGTTTCTCGATTTGTTGTCTTCCTTCTCCTTGCCCGTTTAAATTTGCTGTATAGCTCTGCGTTCTTTAACAAAATTACTAGCATTCTTAAATAAAAATAAATCTTTATTCCTCAGCGTTCATTGATTTCCCTTTAATTGAGAATCTCAGTGTATTTCACATGTTGCATGATCTGCTTTTAAGCACTGATACTAGCAAGAAAACAAGGTAACAAAGAAATGTAAAAGAGATTGTATTGCATTAATTAATAATAATGAACACAATTACAAAATTTATAACCTAATAAAAAATAGGTAGATGTTTATCTAAACCAAATAATATATCTAACATAATTCAAATTCAAAAAATATTATTTAAACAAATCCTACCTCAATCTTGTCATTATCTCTAACACACCCCCACAATCCCATTGTAATGCAATGAACATGGAGATGGGATCGCAATGAATGGATCTTGTTTCCGTCGATGGTGCCCGCCAAAAACTTTTCCGTATCAATCGGCATCAACTTCTTCCCAACCTGATATTGCTTGAATCCTGTGATAGAGAGAAGGAAATATTTTCAGAGGGAATATCATACACTAAAAAAAACACATGATAGAGAGGAGAAAATATTTTGGAGGGAATATCATACCCTAAAAATGAAATAGAAGAATGAAGAATTTATAGCTCAGGATATAGCAAATCAAGTGATTGAAAGTATAACTGCCGATGAAACGAGTAAATTGAGAGATAATTTGATCACTAGAAATAAATAAGAAAATAGGTGAAGAGTTTTTGAAAGCTAGAGAAAATAATTATATGAGAAGAGTTTATATTTGAAGGAATGGAGAGAAAAAAATAACTTTGGGGACTATCATCGTTTAATAATAAAAAAATAATAAAAGAAAGAGTGAATCATGTTTTACTGGGGTTGGATAGATAATAATGATAGAATGATTTATTGATAGAGAGGGGCTGATTTGAGTAGGGCCACTGAAGCCGGCGGAGGCGGGGAGGAAGGCCGGTGGAAAAGATGAGGGGACGGGAAATAGAAAATTAGGGAGTAAAGAAATATAAGAAGATTAATATAAAAATTAGGAGAGATAATAATAATAATAATAATAATAATAATAATAATAATAATAATAATAATAATAATAATAATAATAATAATAATAATAATAATAATAATAATAATGCAAGAACAGAGGGGTGAGGGTTAATTCGTTTAGTTAAATGTAATCGAACCCTACCCGAACAAATTTCTTGCAAATTGCTCGTGATATAAACGGCGTTAGTTGGAGAGCTACGATCATCGTATGTGAGCAATATAAAAGAGATTATATTGTATTGATTAATAATAACGAACACAAGTACAATATTTATAGACTAATAAATTATAGGAAGAAGTTTATATAAACCAAATAATATATCCTAACATAATTCAAATTCAAACAATATTATTTAAACAAATCCTAACACAATTTTTTCATTATCTTTAACACAAGGTCAATCGTAGTATAGAATGGCGAGTCAAAGTCGATCACACAGAGAGTGATATTTAATAACAATAATCGAAACTATTGAACTAAGACCAAAGTAACAATTAAAAGGTGACTAAAATAAACTGAAATAAGTAAAATGTTCAAAGGTTTATGATAAATTAAATCGTGGTCAACCAAACACGTGATCCAATTAATCCCAACCAATCTATTACTTAATTAGATATGACAATTCATGTTTGTAAACCTAATTATAATCAATCAATTGTTACAATCCCCTAATTCAAATCTATTTCGTGAACGGACAAAAGAACCATTTGTTGAATTAACAATCCACTATGAATGGGCTTGATCTGATTAATCAACATTCACTTTTTGACTATATGGGATGCCTACACTAGTTTTAAGAACCTCATTATTGAAACCACACTGAACGAGCTTGTTAAATTTGTGATCCAATGATGAAATGAAGAGGAAAGAAATAAATGAAAAAATATTATATGGTGAAAAATATTATTGCTTATTACACTACAATAAATGAAGAAATGAAGAGGAAAGAAATAGAAATACTACTTCTTAAAAAACAAAATTTCATTCTTTTTATTTCTAAAAAAACAATATTAGACCACACTAGGACTCACACTACCCCCAATATAAGTGCGCATACCAAGACCTATTATTTTCATGATTCAAAGGAATTGAAATCGAGCCCATTCATTCAAATCTTTTTAAAGTAAAATATAAGAGAGATGCAGTCTGTTTTAAAAAAAAATCGTGGTAGGGTTCTCACTGAAATTTTGAATGACGGCCGCCCGTTTATAGATTCTTTGTATAGTGGATCTCACGAAAAATTGTAATGACAGAATGATCGTTGATCATGACATATCATTTCTCATAGATTTCAACTGATCGGTATTCTACACTTGTTTTTTTTTCATTTTCAATTTTATACTGGTTATTGTTTCCTTTCAGATGTAAATAGACTATTTTTTTGTTTTGTTTATGTTTTTTTGTTGAGATCCAGAGTTTTATTGTAATGCCCTGTACCCGGACACCGAGTCCTTATCCGGAAAAGAACATTCGGCACGTATAATATAAAATAAATTCCACATTATACGTTAGCCTGTACTTCGTCGTATCGAGTTAAGCGAGACGGAAGCAAAAAGACTCGGGTATATTTTTTCGATTAACCAAGAATAGAAACTCAAAATCTAAAGATAGAAATGTAACATTTATTACATGGAAAACCAAACGAATCGTATATCGTATGAAAACCTCCAAAAGAAAATAAAATGAAATTACATAGTTCCCAAAGAAACAACACGTCTAGTTTATAAATAAAGAACAAAAATAAATAAATGCTTCAATGTCGGCGTCCTCAAACGTCGTCATCAAAGACTTCCTCGAACTCCGGATCTACCTGTTCATCTTCTCTCCACCAAACACACAGAAAAACAATGCATTCCAGGAAAGTACAAAGTACTCAGTAAGAGATAGAAGCAACAAAGTAACTAAGCTTTATAATGAAGTTTAATACTTAATAAATTATCTTTGGGAGACCGACTCAATCTAGGGTTCATTTCATGTCCATGAACATGTCATGATTATACGTTTCTAGCTTAACTAATATTTGTTACGTCAGCATCAAGGGCACTACGTGAGGTGTATCCACCATGATAGGGTGCCAACCAACAGTGGCTTGCAGTGTTAGTCCCGGATTTCCCCGGTATGCATACACATCTGGTGAAGTTCCTCTGTCATTTTGCCTCTAGAAGTTCAAATAGTTATCCACCTATCCGGACGAGTCACATAACCGATGTTCACATGTGTCTAACCAAATGTGACATGACGTTTAATCTTATTACTCTGCAAGTACGTAAATATTATTTGTTGTTAACTAGCCACCTAAGTGTTTTCAAGGATAAAGCTCACCTTAACGACTCTTTTCCCTCACTTACATAGCTAGACACCATGTCCTATCAAGTACACAAACATTGATGAACTCTAGTTCATCAAAGCACAAGCCCCTTCATGCCCTTCCGAACTTCAACTCCCTTGAAGAGTACATTCGGTGCCAGAACTAAACACATCAAAAGCTCATTCGAGGCTTGTTCATCTATAATTAATGTTATTATATCAAGAAACAACATTTATAACGAGACTTGAGTTATAAAACTCAATTTTTCCTCAAAACAAGGTCATTGCGTGTGCATTCCCGGGAATACGTGTGCATTCAGCATCCAGAAACATCCAGGATGCTTCTGTCTAAGAAATACATGCGCATTACCCCTTGGTGTGTGTGCACAACCAGCATTGTATCACTTTTCTTAATTTCTGACCCTCAATGCATGTGCATTCTAGCATGTGCGTGCGGATTGACAATCTTGTAACAAAAACCGACTTTCTACCCCATCAATGCGTGCGCATAGATGCCCAGTGCATGCGCATTGCACGCTGAAAACCCTAAACATGATTCTTTCTACTCTTTACGATCTCTACTCGATCTCAAACATGCTCTACACAATTTTTTATCAGAAAAAACATAAGTAAAACATAACTTTTATGATCCAAAGCAAACCTTAAACCTTACAGAACATATAAGCACAAACTTTGATACAAAAACACATCAAAAACACTATCTATCCTTTCTAAACCATAATTAATGTGTAGTAAGAGCCTCGTACCTTTTAAGCAAGATAATCCAACACAAAAGCTATGAAAAACTGCAGCAACATGATCCTCTCTGCAAGAAACCTATGTGATCAATCCAAAATCAGATTAGATTCGATCACACGCTTCTAAACATATAAAACTATGAATTCAAGAGTTTGAATCCATCAAACTCAGTCAAGAACACAACTAGGGCTCGAAAATCATACCTTGTCAATGTCCCAACTTTCCGGTGTTGAAACGATTCCCTCTTTACGACGATTCCACTTCTCTACTCTAATCTGAATACTGTTAAGATTTGACTTAGGAACTAGAAGAAAACTCTCAGCCTTTTTTTTCTATTGCCTCACACGCCTCTCAAGAACATAGGAGGAGAATATTCTGATTATTGGTAGGTTATAAGCTTAATGGGATGATTATCTTCCTTAAATAACCATTCCCAAAAATAATAACCTATATTTATTTTCCATAATTATTCCTTAATAATTAAAACCATATTTTTCTTTTCCCAGTATATATATATATATATATATATATATATATATATATATATATATATATATATATATATATATATAACCCGCATATACTAATATGAAACCCGCATTTGCAGAGAACGTTATAGTAACATAAATCTGAAACGAATACTACACTAACATAAATCTTAAATCAACTCTGAAAACATAAATGAACGTTAAAGTTACATAAATGAACGTTGTAGTATTCGTTTTAGAGTTTCTATACACACCCTTTCCATTCCGAGTTTGAATCCCCATGACTTCCAACTGTTACGGACAACATAAACAGAAAACGATCACAAAAAAAGCAAACAAATCGATTGACATTAATCGTGGGGCGTTTTGTGGCCTGGGAAATGGTTTGACAGAAGTTTTTTTAGTATATCTCCTCATCCTCCGTTCAGATTACCGTGTTTAGAAGAAGTAGGAAAAAATCCACGAATCATGTCTGCACAACAGCACCCATCATCAACCCTCCAGAAGGACCTCAAACGCTAGAAGAAAGAGGTTAACTCAGAATCAACAAAACTATAGACATATTAGATTGAAAATAAGAGTGAAAAGTAAACTGATTTTCCACACGATCATTAAGAACTTTTCCAAGAAAAAGGAAAAAAAACACAAAACAATAAAGCAAACAAACAAAAAAATGTCAATCAAGAAGTGAAAGAAACATACGACATCCAAGCAATCGGTAAATAAAGAAACATACGACATCAAAGCAGGCATCCAGATTCCGTTTTCCATTTTGGAATGGAGTGGCATGGATTCTGGTGATTACAATTCTGTAAAGATTCAAGAAAATAAGGTGTAGAAGGCAGTTAAAAATACAAACATCGTTAAACTTCATAAACAGTGTAATACAACAATCCATGGATCACATGAAATACACCAACCATGCAAATGAGAGGACCTGTCATATTCTAAAACTAACAATTATTCTTGCACCGCTTGTCATCGCTTAAAAAAGCAGTAATTTGTTTTTTAGCATTCAACATGTGTTCCTACAGGTGATACCAGCGTGAAGAAATTCACTCATTTATCAATGACATAACAACCTATCAAATGAAGAAGGTTGAATATCCAACATTTCACCTATTAAATAGGAAATCAATATCACGTTGAAGACTCGTTGTATAAGACGACACAGAATTTGACAACATTAACATGGAATCCCTAAATAAAAACTGGGAAATAAGGTTCTAGAGCATACACCTTGAAATAGTAGTTACCGAACGATTGAAAGTAGAGGGATGGATAGCAAAAAAGCTGTGTGAATGTATTCCAAATAGTATGAAATGCACGCACTATTTGACTTGCCTAAATGTATACATTCCGACATAGCAAAAAATAATAAACACTATGAATTTAAAAAGGAAGATGAACCATTAAGCATGAGATGATATGCATTTACCATGTAAATTTACTCTGCCAATTGATTGAAAACTGAAAAAATAAAGAGAGGAAAACAAACCTTGTTTGAGAGCGATGAGATGGAAGGGATTTAAAGCACAACTTGAATCATCACATGTATAAGTTGTTGTGCTGCCTGAACTTGTGATGTTGTTTCGTTGATTTCAACAGTCATCCCATCAGGGGCACCCCTACTTTCTTGAATAGAAATAGTTGCACCACTGACACGACGAATATAACTAATGTTTGCACCAGAATTACCGATGACGGCGTCTGCAAACAAAAGGGAAATCTGCATGTTATTTGTGACCTGTAAAAACAAATTAAGCCACATTTAAGCAGTATAGAAAACAAATAAGGACCATGAACCCAATTCCCAAATTAAAGGTCGAGAAAAAACAAATTTATTGATAGGAATATGGTGTGAGCAGCAAGATGGAAGTTTGAGAGCGATGAGAATATTATACCTATGTTTGTAGAGCGACGGGAAGTCATTTAAAACCGTATACCAATGACAGCGTCACAGCAAGCGAAAGGGAAATCTGCACTGTTCTTTGTGACCTGCAAAAACAAAGTAAGCCACATTTAAGCAGTATAGCAAACCAATCAAGACCATGAACCCGATTCCCAAATTAAAGGTCATGAAAAACCAATTTATTGAGATGAATATGGTGTGAGCAGCAAGATGGAAGTTTGAGAGCGATGAGAATTGGGGATCAATAACATATGATGCTTACCACACCATTCAATACAATATCGGTTTCAGAGTCCTTGGTCTCTTTCATTGTAGAAAGATGATCAACTGTTGTTGTTCTCTAGGAAACAATCAACTTCTTACTTCCAAACCTGGGACTTTTTGAAATTAAGCAACCCGATGATTTCTCACTTGCATGAGCCGGAGATGCACAGGAAGATGCTATAGATGATGATCCCATATTGAAATTTTCATCCATTAGAGCCCAGCTGCTAATCCTTATTTGTTCGAGTTTGTCTGCAACTTCCATCATATAAGGGCAATAAATCAAGAAGATCCTTTTAGTCAGTGTGATTGTTAGGTGTAGTGCCCGAAAGACAATTTGTGTAATCGTTTTTTATGACAGAATTTATCTTATCTTATTACTTGCTTTGTGCTTGTAAGTAATACACTGCTACAAACCCTAAGTATATCAGTATGTAACCGCTTAACTCAGTGTATGGCATGCACGTGAGGATTGAGTTAGTGATGATATACTTAAATTGTTAGTCCGTGGTGAACTTAATCAGAGTTTAGGGCCTCTTGATTAAAACACCAATAATGCACCCAGAACACCTTAGGGTGTGATAGTCTTATCCGGACTGTCGGTAGAGGGTACCTACGTGGGGCATTTATATATGATGGCATTCATATAGGATCGACCGATTTAATCTCGAATTTCTCGTATAATTCGTAATCGAGGAATCTTATTAAATCATTAGATGATCATATATGGATCAACCTTAATCCTGAGCTGATCACAGGATGCTGCTTGTCCCGGGGTAGTGTTTGATGTGTTAGTTACGGTTCACTTTAATATGTGTTCCAAGCCACTTCTCATTTGCACTATCTCCAGATGAGTGAGTAGTTTTGATTTTCACAGACATGGAATCCATTCCTTCCTGCGGGAAGTAGAGAGACAAATTCCCTTGTTTGTTAGCCCTAAGAAAGTGATCGATCTCGGAGTTCACATTTGACTAATTAGCTACTAGTCGATATGTGTGCTAATTGATCATCGAGGGTTAATGGTAAATAAGGATAAGATATTCTAAGTCGGGTTCACGGAGACTTCCCACTCGTAAATGGACACCTATGGAGGGTTAATCCGTATGTAGTGATTATATCAATGGACACTTATCCGCCTATGGGTTGAGTGCAAGTATATATCTATAATTGGTAGAGTTCGCTTTGGGTTTATGGTGGCGTAATCCGGAATTAATAATTTAATATATATATTCTTGCATTCGATGAATAATATATTTAATTATTGGAGCTACTATTATAGGTCCATGATCCCAATGCGCTTTCTATAATTCGGGCTAATATTCTTGTTTATTTGGGCCTCGAAATAATTAATTGGTTGGGTCAATTAATTGATATGCATGAATATTATTTAGTTGACTAAATAATATAATACAAAAGTAGTTTTATGTGGGCGCAGTATGGCTTAGTGTGGCGCCAATATGTTCTTGGATTTTCCAAGAAATTAGTTTTCTTGGATAATGACATATTGTGTTATTAGTTATTTATTTGTTAAATAATTAATTGGATAAATAAAAGAAAATAATTTATTTATTATTTATCTCTTAACTATAAGGATAATTATATTTTCTTATTATAAGATTATAATTATCTCTTATTTTTATTGGATAATAATAATTTGAATTATCTCTTTTATTTTGTTAAACCGATTGGGTATAGGTTTCTCTCTTGATTTTTTTTATAAAAGAGAGTTCTCCCTGAGCCCTCAGGTGATGTGAGAGCCACGAAATTCATAAAGAAAAAGGCTAAGGAGTTCGATCCTTGGCTCCACTTCAGTTGGAGAAAAACTTAGGGTTTTCTCGCTTGCATATCAAGGAGGTTCCAATTCCAAGAATCGGTGTCCACCAACCACCGTGTGGAGAACACATCGGAAGATCAAGGCGACTCTTCCCGTTATTGGTAACATAATCTTAAACCCCCTTGTAGTACTTAAGTCCTTTAATTATGAATTGTGTCATATAAATCGTGATCCATCCGCTGCGCATAGATCTAACTCATTTAGATCTAAGAACCTGCATCCTTCATGTGGTATCAGAGTCAGGTTCCACGATTTATATAGTCATAGTCATAGTTAAACGATTTAAAGGAGTGGAATTGCATGTAGGTAATTTTTACTTATAATTATGCATTGATTATGATTAAAATTGTTATGGTTGAAGAGATGGATTGGGGTTGGCATTGTTTACCCGTTAGATCTATTGTAAACTCATATAAACGATGAAAATTCGTTCATATGAGTATAGGAAATTATATAATTTTTTTATTGCAAGTTTAATTTCCAGAAAATAGATCTGTACAGTATCTGTTTAGTCTTTTCGTTTTTCCCGTTTTTTGAACCGTTAAAAAGAAGATCCCTCCGGTCAGAATCAAGATTGGAAGTTGGTGAACAATCCCACAAAATTTGGCATCGATCAGAGTCTATTTGGATGTCCGTTCGTTGATGAGAAGAGGCAGCTGTAACAGAAAAAACGCAGGATTCACAGAAACCTTAACTGTGACTTCCTCGATTTTCTGGAAAGGATTGACCGTTGAAACGAAAATCTGACTGGTCAGATCGGTAATCATGGGGTTTTGGACGTGATATAAAATTTTCAGGACGATCGGCCTCGGTAAGTGAATGATGCGCTGCTGTAAGAGTCTGTTTCAGCAGCAAGTTGGGCGGCTCACTGGAGAAAATTGACAAGTCAAAGCTCCGATCCAACCGTCCATATTGAAGCCCGAAGAGTAAAGATCAGATCTGGAAAGTTTCGTCTCGATCCGAGTTTGTTTGATATGCCGATCGTCGAAGATTCTAAACAGCTGCAGATTAGGGTTTTAATTTATTTTCGAATAAATTAGTTACGGGGGTGCCCACGGTCCATCTCGGTGTTTATTTTCCGCACTAGTATACATGTGTAGATTGTATGAGTAGAACCGGAAAATTTCCATGACATGCATCATATCATGAATTCCACTCCATATGCATACATGTAGAAATTAATTCGAGAAATTAGTTAGGCATGTATAAAACACACGATTAGTTTTAATTAATTGTTTGATATTAATAAGAAACTAATTAGGGTAAAAACCGAGGAACACGGGTTTTTTCAATCGTCGAGGTTGGGTGATGGATTCTCGGTGAATCCCACTCTGCGAAAGCATAAGGAGTAAAATCCCGAAACCTCGTGGTTAAGGTGTTGGATTCTCGGTGAATTCCACCATACCTTAGACGAGATTACGTTTTTGTTCCATAGTGTCTACGTGAAAGTTTGATGTTTAAGGATTGGATAATCACGGGCAAACAGGTTCGAAAGTTGTTTAACCACGGTTGGGTGGTCAACAGTAGCTACGGCTCAATCGACTTCACCCTCCACGTGTGGCGTTTGCACGGGGGTCTTGCAATACTGAGCCATCCGAAGAGCCACTACGGATCAACGGACCTCTCCTAGCCTTGAACCGTCCGACGGCCACATATGTTCTAACGAATAAGTCGGGTGGGCTAGCCCACATAATCGACAACATTCGGGCCTATGATTTATTGTTCCTTAATGTACATCAAGTCCAAAAACGTGATCAGCAAACCTACCACTTTTTCAAAATATTGAGTGGGAGCGGGAGAGGCGACAGCCGACCCCACGGCCTCTACTGTTGACACAAGCAACGTGAGAGAATGGTGACGCCTCGTGCGGGTCTGGGACCGGCCTCCCTAAGGCAGGCCTTCACCGCTATCAAAATTCAAGGCTTGGTCTCCGAAAGGATAGGATTTTGGGTACTCGTCGGGTCACCGACCGACCCTAAAGCGGCACACTCGGGGTCTACCTAAAAATGCAGAGCAGAGGGTCACACTCATAAAGGTATTTTTGGTAGTACATTGGTTGAAAAAGGAAAGGTGATTGACGATCACAAATGAGATGTTCGATTCTCAATCGATCTTCAATATTAATCGAAACCTCTTTGACCTACCCTAAGGCGACACCGAGGCATTAGATTAAATCCTTGGAATGGTAGGATAGACTATAAGTACTTAGTTTATGTTCCTAAAATTTTAGTAGTGTATGATTTGGATTTATTTTCTCATCAATTTTATTTACAAGCTGTTATATATATCTCTCTAGGTGCTAGACTCATGCTAGTGTAAAATTGACTAGTAATGACTTCGTTAAAAAGTGGTAAGTAACTAGAACGTTGTATTTATTAATCTCACATGCGATTAAATTTTCAAAGAGATACTTCTCTTGAAGCCTTCAAAACTTAAGTGACGTAAATAGGCATAAACATCTGCAAATCACTCGTCAAGTAAACGAGAGACAACCGTAGTTAGTTTGAAAGATGATTGGGACGATAAAATTCTTCTAGTGAATTGTGTAGTGTCTACACGAGAAATTTTACGATAGAAAATTGGAAAATCATAAATTAAAGTGTCGCTAGTTAGACGGTATTTGGAACCGATAAACTAGTGGGAGCTTTTATATTATGTTTTTCTAATTTATTAGAAAATCAGTCCCACTGGTAACACTTTCATTAGACATCCCACGGTTCACGAGTAGTGTCTACTCAAACGAATCGCTAGTTCAAGACTATTTCCTTTTAAGGAAAGTTAAGAATGGGAAAGAATGTCTATAAGTGTTAATCATCTTAACTAAAGTTTTGAGGCTAAACCGAAACATTAATTAAAGAAAGTATAGGATAAGGAAAGTGATTTCGGATCACTAACCAATGATTCCTTAGCGATTTTCTTAACCGAGTAACTTGACTCAGTGGCTTAGTTCTTTGGAAGAACAATGAAGCCGTGCATTAATAAAGTAACAACGGGCGATAATTTCAACTAGAATAGTGGGAGAGATATAAGGAAATGAATTTGGATTCTATCCTTGAATATCACGAAAAATTTATTTTTTTCGCTTACGATTCGTTGAAACAATTGGATTCACTTTCAACTCGATGTATTGTTGCCTCATAGAAAGTGAATATGACATTTGTAGTACGAATCCGAGACTTGGACTTTTGTTTGATAAAGTCGAAACCACTTAGAAACAATTTGAATAAGTATGTGTAACACATCTAAAACTATTAAAGGTAAACGGTTTCCGTATTAAGATAAACGACCTTTCAATATCTATTAATTAGTGCATATATCCTAGAGACAAGACCTCTTTGTGATCAAGGGTGATTCCTATCTCCCAGAGTCTTAGAACACTATCTCAAAGGAACAATGACTAAGTTTCCTTTCAACCGGGAAAGGGTAATAGTTTTGAAGGGTAACATAGCTTGTTCACCATGACCTTCGGGTCTAGTGAGAGATACAAGCTAGTGGGAGATTTTGAGTGGTGACATTCTCATCGATAACTACTCAAAACACTTTGGTTGGTTTATCAAAAGAATATGAGGAGGTGTCTCTCGATTTTAGCGGAGAATAGAGTATTCCATGCTCGAAAATAGGCTATCGCATAGTCTTGGGACGATGCTCGGCCTCGCCTCCTAGAGGAATGTTTCTCACCGAGGAAGAAACCATAGACTTACCCTATATATAGTTATTGATATGCTACAATACATCGCTAAACTCGATTAAGATAATTAGTTGCAAAATAACGATTAACATTATTATGTAAACCGAGAAGTCTACCTAGAAGATGCTAGTGAGTTTATGGATAAAGGAGTGAATTCGGTTCACACCACATCCGTAAATGTAGGCATTTAGCATTTAATGCTTGAAGGTAGGATTGGGATTTTATGTGATGTCGTTCGATTGTATTTGTTCGTGAAATATCTTAATGAGACGAGTGAAGGTTGATTATAAGATTCTTGAGATCGAAAGTGACGGTTGAATCGTCACAAGCCTTCCGATAGAATCTATAAGAAACGACCTTAAACCTTAGAGTACGGTTACCCAAAGGTAGTTACTATCTCGATTTAATCGGACCACGTCCAACATTAGTTGTTGGTGATTACAATCGATAAATACTACTAGATCGAAATGTCAGTCCACCCAAGACACAATAGGAGTATGGTTTAACCGTTGACCCATTGTGATTTTGTGGACTTTATAATCTGCTGGGGTGATTGATAACCTATGGCTCTTGGTGGGCTGTATAGGATTTTGATTATAGAGGTTGGTTTGAAAACCTTAACCATGTGAATGGAGTTTTGGTACTCCAGTTCTGTTCAGCCTCTTGTAGAACCACCTGAGTGTCTCAGGCCCAGTGGGAGCAATTGGAACTACATAGAAAAGAGTCGAATGAATAGGAAAGTTTAAACTTTCAGCGCAAAGTTGAGTGGTATAGGGGTGATTCACGACAAGTAGAGAGTTAACCGGACCTTGAACTCTCTCACCACTCGCCTTGCTAGATTTCGTTAAGCGAAAAAATAGGGGTGATTCCCTAGTCTTTCTTCTTTGAACAACGGAATCAAATGCATTCTGCAATAGAAGGGTTTTAGCTAAGAATGGATAACGGATTCGTTACAAAGCGTAAGATAGGGGTGATTCCCAAGACCTTTTTGCGAGACTAACGATATCTTAATTCATTCGTAAAGAACCTTTGGTAGGAGGCCTGCCATGGCTTATATCCTTTGTGGATTTAAGAGAACCTCTGGTCATTTAAAAGTCACATGTTTTAAAATATGTGGACTTGACCAAAATATTGATAAGTTTTTCGTAGACTGGATATCAATATTGGTAATGAAGTAGTAGTATTAGTGTTCATGAATGATAACACTGAAACAGTTGGAGACAACATGTGTGTGCTATCTGAAGTCAGAAAATGACACGCCAAGATTCTCTGGATGAGAGAATTGGACTATATTCTAAGAATTTGATTCGGTCAAATTCACAAGAATGAGTCATTGGCTATCCCATCCGTCTTATTGGTTAAGATGATCATGCATATACGTATGCAACATTCAACGAGAGTTGTCCTACCCTACCTCTCAGGAATGATTCTCTAAATCTTCGGATAAAGAGAAAATAGGATAGAGTCTCTCTTGTATAATGGCAAGTCAGGTTATCACAAGTCAATAGTAATCGAATCTTGGATTCGTGCAATAAGTAGCGGTTTAGTACGTCCTCAAGTATCTTTAGATAACGAGGAGTCATATTCTTGTATATTCAGGTGCAAACTTGCATATGGTTGACTACACTGATTCTGACTTGTTGTCAGATTAAGGATGATCATTAAGTTGATCTCGGGCTCAGTGTTTACTCATAGTGCTTAGAATTTCCTTTTATGGTCTGGGAGTAATTCCAGGTCTGATAAGCCGATATCACTTCATTGTGAAAACTGTGAAGAGATAGCTTAGAAGGATTTTCTCAGTCACTAGAGGTCAAAAGCATATTGAGAGAGAGTACCGCCTGATTAGATGGACCGGCAACGTTTCGATCCTAAAGAACGTCTTGGGCCGACAACCAAATCGATCGATTGTACCAAGTCGAGTGCTTGGAGGTGCGGCATTGAGGAATATATCTCATCTCGCTTTTAGAGCAAGTGGGAGAGTGTTGTGAATAAGATGAGAAAGGGTGTGCTCTAAAAACAATCATTACTTGTCATTTCGTGCAAGTGGGAGATTGTTAGGTGTAGTGCCGAAAGACAATTTGTGTAATTGTTTTTATGACCAATTTATCTTATCTTATTACTTGCTTTGTGCTTGTAAGTAATACACTCTTCGCAAACCCTAAGTATATCGAGATGTAACCGCTTAACTCGGTGTATGGCATGCACGTGAGGATTGAGTTAGTGGTGATATACTTAAATTGTTAGTCCGTGGTGAACTTAATCGAGTTTAGGGTCTCTTGATTAAAACACCAATAATGCACCTAACACCTTAGGGTGTGATAGTCTTATCCGATTTGTTGGTAGAGGGTACCTACGTTGGGGCATTTATATATGATGGCATTCATATAGACTCGGACCGATTTAATCTGAATTTCGGTATAATTCCGAATCGAGGAATCTTATTAAATCATTAGATGATCATATATGGATCAACCTTAATCTGAGTGATCACGGGATCTTTGCTTGTCCCGGGTAGTGTTTGATGTGTTAGTTACGGTTCACTTTAATATGTGTTCCAAGCCACTTCTCATTTGCACTATCTCCGGATGAGTGAGTAGTTTTGATTTTCACAGACATGGAATCCATTCCTTCCTGCGGGAAGTAGAGAGACAGTCCCCTTGTTTGTTAGCCCTAAGAAAGTGATCGATCTCGGGAGTTCACATTTGACTAATTAGCTACTAGTCAGATATGTGTGCTAATTGATCATCAGGGGGTTAATGGTAAATAAGGATAAGATATTCTAAGTCGGGTTCACGGAGACTTCCCACTCAGAATGGACAGCCTATGGAGGGTTAATCCGTATGTAGTGATTATATCAATGGACACTTATCCACTCTATGGGTTGAGTGCAAGTATATATCTATAATTGGTAGAGTTCAGTTTCGGGTTTATGGTGGCGTAATCCCGGAATTAATAATTTAATATATATATTACATTTCGATGAATAATATATTTAATTATTGGAGCTATCTGTTATAGGTCCATGGTCCCCAATATGAGCACATAATTCGGGCTAATATTCTTGTTTATTTGGGCCTCGAAAATAATTAATTGGTTGGGTCAATTAATTGATATGCATGAATATTATTTAGTTGGACTAAATAATATAATACACGTAAAAGATTATTTTACGTGGGCACAAGTGAGCTTAGTGTGGCGCCAATATGTCTTGGATTTTCCAAGAAATTAGTTTTTGGATAATGACATATTGTGTAATTAGTTATTTATTTGTTAAATAATTAATTGGATAAATAAAAGAAAATAATTTATTTATTATTTATCTCTTAACTATAAGGATAATTATATTTTCTTATTATAAGATTATAATTATCTCTTATTTTTATTGGATAATAATAATTAGAATTATCTCTTTTATTTTGTTAAACCGATTGGGTATAGGTTTCTCTCTCTTGATTTTTCCTATAAAAGAGAGTTCTCCTGAGCCCTAGGTGATGTGAGAGCCACGAAATTCATAAATAAAAAGGCTAAGGAGTTCGATCCTTGGCTCCACTCTCGTTGGAGAAAAATTTAGGGTTTTTCTCGGTTGCATATCAAGGAGGTTCCAATTCCAAGAATCGGTGTCCACCAACCACCGTTTGGAGAACACATCGGAAGATCAAG